>JAXQGY010000917.1:0-430838 GCA_037040535.1 Talaromyces sp. P118-02
GTACTTAAGCCACACGCCGGCTGGTTAGTAGTTGGGTGGGTGACCACCAGCGAATCCCAGCTGTTGTATGTTTTTTTACTCTTTTTTTTTATATATTTTTGCTGCTCTTTGCCTTGACTTGATCTGGATTTTCTCGGAAAATCACCGTTTCGCTGGCGTGGTCCGTTTTTTGCACTTGCTTATACCGATCACTGAATCCCTAAAGTTTCGTCACTGTGAGGGGTTCAACCTTCTGCAGATAGACGCTACTGTTATTTTATTTATTATATTATTTTCAAGTACTAACTCGCATTCTAGTTAATACCTAGGAGATCCTTTATATAATTCTTGATTCCCAGACATCAACCGGGATGGTTTTTGACTCCTAGTGTTCACAAAATATCTCTACTAGCATAGATAATAGGAAGATGAAAAGTCATTATTAAGACAAGTATTTTTACATAGTATATGATTTGTAAGAAAATACATGTAATATTCTCGGTGGTATGTTGTAAGGGTGACTATAAATGCCAGCTAAATACAAGATGAGTGAACGGAAACCCTAACAAAATAACCAAGATAGGCATGATATCCGGCAGATTCTTCTAGCGCTGCTTCTTTGCTTCCCTCTTCCTTCGATCTCCTAGGGCCGCAGAAGTCTAGCCCATCATATATTGCGAGACACCGAGCCGCGCTGTGTTTGCTCTATTCCCCCGGGCCATATTAATTACTCGTTTCCTGTTATAGTAGGAGAACAAACACTAACATACCAATAATAATTCATATAGGGTTCCAACTCACTGAACGAAAAACCCCATCAAAAATCGTTTCTGATAGGATAAATTCTTTAAGACAACAACAAAATTTGACGGCTTGCGAGAGTCTAGCTCTAATTGACTTTCAATGAGGCGGCATTCTTGTTGAACGTGGTCTTCTCTCGAAGCTTGAAGAGGATCGGTATCATCAAGCCGATGGAGAACCTCCAAAGCTTCGTCTCGGCGATGTTGTGCCAGCAGCCACCGAGGATATTCTGGTAACCAGCTGGATCGAAGCACCAGTAGCAATGGGGGAACAACTATTATTACCCTGGTGTTAGTTTGGGTTGCTCTTCATATTTACTGTAACTTCCGAATGGAGACACACTCTGCAGAGCCAAGCATAAGCGCCATTGTATTTGTGGGCTGCTTTCGTAGTAGCACCCTAGCCCAGTCCATGCAGCTAATGCCTGTTTCATCCATGCGTGTTAGTTTGTAAAAAATCTCCACCCATGGAATAATGGTAAAGACAGTCGACAAATAAAGAATGGGCGTACGTAACCAACAACAATCAGAAACCCATGCGACCCAACCATCCGACCTCTCATCTTCGGAGGCGACACTTCTGACTGATACAATGGAACAATTGCATTGATCATACCAGATCCCAGGCCGTTGAAGAAACGTCCAACGAGAAGCATCGCAATATGTACCGAACTAGCCTGTATAGCAGCAGACACGATATAAACGATGGTGATTATCTGCACCGATAGTTTTCTCCCCTGTTTGTCGGCAAGCCATGCAACTATACCGCATCCAATTATACCACCAGCATAGAACACTCCTTGCGTTGCTAAAAATATCATTAAGTAACCAGTTGACGAGTCCTAAACCAAGTATTTTAAGAAAAACTTACCTGCGTCCATCGTGGTCTGCCGACTGCTACCATCTTTCAGGTCAAAATAGACGAAAAATGACGGCAGACCAAACACCGTTCCCATGATTGAGTTGTTGAATCCATATGTTAAAGACCCCAAGGCCACGAAGAAGACAACTTGAAAGTTGTACCTCGACGCCTGTAGCCTGAGCCATCATGCACTATTTTTTGCGTTCAATTTTTTGTATTCAAGTTTTTTGTAGCAAGTAATTGTTGACTTTCCAATGCGAGCTTTATGCAAGGTAAATAGCAGTAGCGTGCACCTAGACACTAGGCAACGGTCGGTTTCTGGGGTACACATGCAAGGGTGGAGAAAATCTGGGGGTATAATAAATAAACGCAGCTAAAGTTTCTATTGGGCTTCTTATGTTAATTTACCTTTCTTGAGCCAATTGGAATGATTCGGAAAGATGGAGGTAAATCTCGGCTTCTTCGAGAAGCCGGGGGGAATTTCGCCAAGCAAAGGCAAGAAAGAGAAGGAAGGTGTACCTTACTATGTGAAAAGTAAAACCTCTATTCATTTCATCCTAACTCTAAATACTAAACTAGTAAAATAGAAATTCGATTCTATGCAGGGAAAAAAAAACAAAAAACAAAAAACGGCCTACCAAGCAAAGCTACTCACAGCATCTTTGTGGAGATAACAAAAAACTTTGAGAAAAAGAGCATGTAGCCAGCCTAATTCCTAATTAAAAAATCATTAAACGAATTTTATTTTACGTGGGAACCTTTTATTGTTAGTCCTGGAACAAAAACCATGTGAAGTAATTCAAAATGAGCTTTGAGCCTTAGGCGAGCCAGGTTTCAATTTCTGTCATATTAAAAAAAAGCCCTTTACTCCTTTTAGATACCTTTGTCCATCTTTAGTCTGCAAACAATGCGCAAAAAGACCTTGTGTATTCTTTGGTCATATACATGTTAGGCTTGCCTTTTGGTACCAGTGAAAATGACATAGAGAACTGTATATCAACCAGAACAGCCAGGATCTTGCAATAATATGTATTGCTAGCTCATACGCGTACTACGATGAAGGGAAAGATAGAGAAAGAAAGTACATTTCTGTATAAACTACCATTTTATTAATCTACATCCTCTTATTCTTATTCTTATTCTAAATCTAAATCCAAATCCTCCTTGGATAGGTTTTTCAACATCCTCCAAATTACATTTCATTACTCAATCACTTTATCACTGTCTTACAAGTGCCAAAAATGGAGACTCCGAAAATGGAGACTCCAACAATGGATGAATTTTTAGGAGTGAATGAAAACTCGGTAAGTTTCGAACTTTATTGTTATACGTTTCTGTTTCTGTTTTTTGCCTCTCCCGCTCCTTTTTTAATTGTATTTTGGACAAATTTTTTACATGGCTAACAAGTATATATTGACTATGTTCGCAGGGCCATGTTTTTATTTTTTTGGCACGAACATCAATACCAATCTCAAGTGAAAATATATCTGAGAAAACCGCAAGAAATCTTGCAAGACCCATATCAAGGACAAGCATACAAGCAGGCAGCAGAAAACGAGTTGGAAATATCCACGGCCTTGCTTTTCTCCAAGAAACGGAGGCTAAAATGAAGAGGCTCGAGGAACGGATCAAAAAACTCGAAAAAACCGTTGAAGAACACAAGAAATACGGCGCATCCATTGAAAAACTCGAAAAAACCGCTGAGGAACAGGAGAGGCGCCACAGAGAACTCAAAGAAACTGTTAAGGAACAGGGGAGGCGCCACAGAGAACTCAAAGAAACTGTTAAGGAACAGGAGAGGCGCCACAGAGAACTCAAAGAAACTGTTAAGGAACAGGAGAGGCGCCACAGAGAACTCAAAGAAACTGTTAAGGANAAGAAACTGTTAAGGAACAGGAGAGGCGCCACAGAGAACTCAAAGAAACTGTTAAGGAACAGGAGAGGCGCCACAGAGAACTCAAAGAAACTGTTAAGGAACAGGAGAGGCGCCACAGAAAACTCAAAGAAACTGTTAAGGAACACGAGAAGAAGTGGAATCGAATACGCACTTACGAGCTCCTTAACAATGTACGCGAGTTCGAAGAGTTCGAAAATTTCAAACCAAGCCGCATGATTTCCCTTGAACGGCATGAAATTGTACATGGAGGAGACGTGCTGCGTGATCTCCAAGCATTGAAGTCCGTAGAGAATAAAGAGGGAGAAGAGTCATTCCTCGCGGCATCAAAGGGCTTCGAGCGTTTGTACGGCCTCTCAGCAGAGCAATACGGTTCTAAAATAATCGAGGCTCAAGAGTCTCACGAAAAAATTCTTGACGTTTTAAATATGAAGTCTAATATGCAAATTCTCTACTCTTGGAAGTTGCGTCAAGACAAGCAACAAAATCTGCTACAAATGGCGGATTCAATCATCAAGAAGTGGAAATCTGATGTGGAAGGTCATCTTACCTATTCCAAATGCGACTTGGACAAGGATTACGAGATATTTCGAACGCGCTACCAAAGCGCCAGATGTTAGACTCAGCTAGCTGAGAACATTGTTGTAGAGATAATTTTGTACTTGCAGTGTACCATAGATCAGATCAAGCTGGAGCAAAGGGGACCAGATTCGGTGTATGTTAGCAACATCGGATTCGACAAACCTCTAGCAACAACCAAAGTCGGCATCACGGCTAAGAGTGGATTCCAGGCTGAAGTTCACTATTTTGTCACCGGTCTAGATGCTGTCGAGAAAATTAAATTACTCGAGCGCCAGTTACGGGATTACCTCGACACCGACAAGTTGAGTCTGCTCAAGTTTACCACCTCTGGAGGGTCAAGTCCGAATCCAAATTCTCAAGACGAAGCCACGCTGGATGTCAGAATCTTTGCCCAAGCTCCAACAGAAGAAGCTTTGTCGCCGAAGAATTTTCTTAGGCGTTGCTGGAACATTGTGATGATGACATATCCTGGAGCAACGTTTGCAGTTGATGCGCGACAAGGTGTACCTAAACCGTATCTCGAGTACTTTGTCACGACACTCCCTCTATCCCATGTCAATCATGTTACCCATTTACCGTCTCTGAATAAGTCGGTCCCAATCTCTCCGCCTACAGATACGGTTCCGTATGTCTTTGAGCAGGAAATTGAGGAACCAACCGATGTCAAACCGATCCATGAGTTTGGCCCATTCACCACGGCGCCACTTGGGTACATTGTTCATTCTCGTTCAGGAGACAAGGGTTCGGATTGCAACGTCGGTTTCTACGTTCGACATGCAGATGAATACCCGTGGCTCCGGTCTCTGCTGTCCGTTGAGCGGATGAAAGAGTTGCTTCAGAACGATTATAACGGGAAAAGAATCGAACGGTTCGAGCTACCCAATATCCATGGTAACAAACTACCCTTAAGAAATTATTGATGCAAAGACTGACCAAGACTTGATAGCTGTGCATTCTCTGCTCAAGGATCATCTAGACCGGGGAGTGGCGAGCAGCTCGACTTATGATGTGCTCGGGAAGAACGTCGGCGAATACTTGCGGGCTAAACATGTGCAGATTCCAGAGGCGTTTCTTGCACGAGGAAAGATTTAACCTTGTCAACTGGTAGGTGCAGTGTGTGGGGGCTTCTAGCTGGTCATCTTGTCATCTTGTGTGTATCTACATGGAATTTGTTGGGTCTACTTTGACTCCAATACAACATGACTCTTTCATAGTAAGACAAGTGATATTTACTTTTACAATGACAGCAAACTACATCTTGCCAGGACTTACAGTATCTAAAAAGACAATCTAGAGATATTGGTACCTTGAGCGAGTTCCGGGACGACTATTCTGCGACGATCTCCCGAGGCCAACGAGCCAAGCGTGCTGAAGCTACGTGTTGGGTTCGGATGACCCCATTAGAATTATTAATAGGCTGCCGGGTATAATAATAGAACAGATATTAGGTTCCTCATCAGTGGCCCGATCGCGGTCAATAATGAAATTTGTTGTGCGGCCCTGGAATCGCAACATGAGACGAGGCCTGCTAACTAGCTAACCTGCTAAACAGACGCTCTTCTCCATCCATTGCACTATATTGAGCACGTACAGAATCCGGTAGAAAAAGAAAAGTTGCCCCCAAAAAGCAGAAAAAGAAGAGGCGAACTGCTGGTTCCATCTGGTTCGGCCTCAAAAAGAGGCTCTTTGTCGCTTTCTGATTGGCCGGTGGCAATGACTCAGCTTCTCGTGGGCGCAAGGAGGGCAGCCAATGACAGCGCAAGAAGTAACCTTAAATGTGCGGCGGGCGAAAAGGCCAGCATGGCCCATCCGTCCAGCGACGCTGTACTTATTGCGCCTTCCTTCCTCCTCCGTTCTCTCTTCTTCCCACTCCCCATCTCCCCCTCCCCCCTTCCTGTCTTCCCCCCTTGTCTCTTCTGTTTCTACCAAGTCACTGGTTGTCTTTCTTTCACGCCTGAAAGAAACCCTCCAGCGGCCGGGAGAATTGACCTGTTTACTTGATTGTTCTTTTTGAAACCTTGACAGCAGAAAAAAACCACAAAATGTCGCGAGGATCTCGGCTGGACTCGCCGTCCAAGCCCTTCGCTTGGACAACTGTCCTCTACCTACTCCTCGTTTTCATCGCTCCTCTCGCTCTTCTGGGAACTGCTCAGGCTTCTGACGACCAGAACCTCACTGACAACTATGGCACTGGTAAGCCCTCCCGTTCACAGCAACGCAGTGCCCAAGTCTAACGGTTATCTCTCCGTTTCTAGTCATCGGTATCGATTTGGGAACCACCTACTCTTGCGTTGGTGTGATGCAAAACGGAAAGGTTGAAATTCTCGTCAACGACCAAGGAAACCGTATCACTCCCTCATACGTGGCCTTCACGGATGAGGAGCGTCTGATCGGTGACGCCGCCAAGAACCAGTACTCTTCCAACCCTACCCGAACGATCTTTGACATCAAGTGAGTGGCGTCTCGTCGTGATGAAATCAAAAGATCCTGTTGATTGCTAATGCAAAATAGGCGCTTGATCGGTCGCAAGTTCGACGACAAGGATGTCCAGAAGGACATGAAGAACTTCCCATTCAAGGTCGCCTCCAAGGATGGCAAGCCTGTGGTCAAGGTTGATGTCAACAAGACCCCCAAGACTTTCACCCCCGAAGAAGTCTCCGCCATGGTCCTGACCAAGATGCGCGAGATTGCTGAGGGCTACCTGGGCAAGACCGTCACCCACGCCGTTGTTACCGTCCCCGCCTACTTCAACGACGCCCAGAGACAGGCCACCAAGGACGCTGGTATCATCGCTGGCTTGAACGTTCTCCGTGTTGTGAACGAGCCCACTGCCGCCGCTATCGCCTATGGTCTGGACAAGACTGGTGACGAGCGCCAGATCATTGTCTACGATCTTGGTGGTGGTACTTTCGATGTGTCCCTCCTGTCGATTGACAACGGTGTTTTCGAAGTCCTGGCCACTGCTGGTGACACTCACTTGGGTGGTGAAGATTTCGACCACCGTGTTATGGACCACTTCGTTAAGCTGTACAACAAGAAGAACAATGTCGACATCACCAAGGATCTCAAGACCATGGGTAAGCTTAAGCGTGAGGTTGAGAAGGCCAAGCGTACTCTTTCTTCCCAGATGTCTACTCGCATTGAAATCGAGGCTTTCCACGAGGGCAACGACTTCTCCGAGACTCTTACCCGCGCAAAGTTCGAGGAGCTTAACATGGACCTCTTCAAGCGTACCCTGAAGCCCGTTGAACAGGTTATCAAGGACGCCAAGGTCAAGAAGGCTGACATTAACGACATTGTCTTGGTCGGTGGTTCCACCCGTATCCCTAAGGTTCAATCTCTTCTTGAGGAGTTCTTCAACGGCAAGAAGGCCAGCAAGGGTATTAACCCTGATGAGGCTGTCGCTTTCGGTGCTGCCGTCCAGGGTGGTGTCCTTTCTGGAGAGGAAGGTACCGGCGACGTTGTTCTTATGGACGTCAACCCTCTTACCATGGGTATTGAGACCACTGGTGGTGTCATGACCAAGTTGATTCCTCGTAACACTGTCATCCCCACCCGCAAGTCCCAGATCTTCTCCACCGCCGCCGATAACCAGCCCACTGTCCTGATCCAGGTCTTTGAGGGAGAGCGTTCCATGACCAAGGACAACAACTTGCTTGGTAAATTCGAACTCACCAGCATCCCACCCGCTCCTCGTGGTGTTCCTCAGATTGAGGTTTCTTTCGACCTCGATGCCAACGGTATCCTCAAGGTCAGTGCTTCCGACAAGGGCACTGGTAAGGCTGAGTCGATCACCATCACCAACGACAAGGGCCGTCTTACCCAGGAAGAAATCGACCGCATGGTTGCCGAGGCTGAAGAATTCGCCGAGGAGGACAAGGCTGCTCGTGGCAAGATTGAGGCCCGTAACGCTCTCGAGAACTACGCTTTCAGCCTTAAGAACCAGGTCAACGACGAAGACGGTCTTGGAGGCAAGCTCGACGAGGATGACAAGGACACTGTAAGTTAACAACCACAATTGGTATAGTCAGCATGATTGCTAACAAATGTTTTAGATCCTCGAAGCTGTCAAGGAAGCCACTGACTGGCTTGACGAGAACGGCGCTAGTGCCACGATGGAAGACTTTGAGGAGCAGCGCGAGGCTTTGTCGAGCGTTGCTTACCCCATCACCAGCAAATTGTACGGCGCCGGCGCACCTTCCGATGAGGATGACGAGCCCAGCGGCCACGATGAGCTGTAGGCGTTTCTTTCTGTAAAGGGCATTAGGGAGTTTTGCGTTTTTTGATCAACGATTATGTTTGTTCTACACTGTACTCTAAAGAATGATTGTTAGACTGCAATCAAGTGATACCAAGTGATACCTCAAAAGAGGATGTGATAGGATGGACGTGCTTAATTGCTGCGCAATATAATTCTATAAAAAATTACTCTCCCTCATTGGCAATAAAGTCCCGGATGACTTCGACAATGACCTGATGATCATGCTCTTGCTTCAACCCACTAACAACAATCACACCCACAATGTCATCCACCCCCTTGACTCTGATGGGAAACCCGCCTCCATGAATCGCATAATCCTCGGGCGATCCATTGGAACTTTTGAGCGCGAATTTCTTCGCAAACAACGTCTCCAAATCTTGCCCAGCTGTACTAGTAGAGGCCAACTTATTTCGCAACCCCCAAGAACTCAACCCCCATCTCAACACAGCATTCCGTTTCCGACGCACCCATTCGTCATTGTCAGGTAGTGTTCCGCTCTCGGTCACGGCTTGGAAGAGGATGTGATTTCCGTTGGTTTGCGTGATAGAGATTACGGCGGGTTTGCGTTGCGTGGAGGGCAGGGAGAGGATGCGTGCGCGCAGGGCGGTGCCGAGGGTCCAGGCGGTGGATGCTGTGAAGGAGGGGAGGACGGCGGAGGGCGAGAGTTCGTAGGTGGCGAGTTCGGCGGGCTTCAGGGTTTGGATGTTAGTTTTATAGAATGTTGATGGTTGTATGGTGGTTGAAGGTAGGTAGGTACTTACGTCGGTGGGAGGGTCTTGGAGCGGTTGCGAGGAAGCCATTGTCAAAGATCTTGCAGAGCAGAGTACTGTGTTAGAGCAAATTGACTTGTTGGATCAATTGTAGAGATAGAATAGAAGTCAGAAACCTATCTTGTTCTTGTTCTCTATTTAATTAATCGGATCTTGACATGATCTCGTCATTTGCGGCCTGCCCCACCCGTTCGCCCGGGCAGGTCAACCCGAGAGAGTATGTCTTTTTAGAGTCAACTGTTCATTTCGGTGAGTTCAATGGGGAAGTCGGTATTAAATCCAATATGTGTTTAGATGGAAGTTTTTCAGTCGGAAGTGTGTATAGCGAAAGTATAGATATAGTTGGAGGGCAGGTTTTATACAGCTTTGCTGGCCCATCTTGTCTGACCAATGAGCATCAAGTTACATTAGACCACTATACCAGTCACTATACAGCTATGATCTGCCTCGTTCTAGAGGCTTAATATGTTAATAATAAACTCACATGAGATGTTACTCATGCAATCTGACGTCGGGACCACAATTCATCAATACATATACCCACTACGTACCACCACGACACAGAAAACGAGACCCATATGGACATTTCTCCGAGCTCCCAATTCTCCGAATTGACAACAGCTCCAAGTGATCAGTTGACTTGTCAACCTTTTTTTACACGTATCTAATTTTTAAGGATCCGTGTGACTTTCCATTTTCTTTTGCATATGCGGAGCTATATTTTCTATTAAAAATCGGGCTTAATGGGTCGAGACCTGGACCCCCACGGAACGAGTACATCGAACTGCCAAATATGGTAATAGGAGTTGGGGGTTTGTTTTGTCTTTTTTTTATTATTATTATGCGAGGTAAGTAATACTAGATGTATTACGGATTTAACAGTGGTTTGAGGTTTCTGTATTGTTTCTGGATGGGTTTTATAGTTAGTCTTACAATGATATATAGATGGCAACATGATAAGACTCGCCATTGATCAAGTAAATATCCATTTTTCTACGTATATAGATACCAGCAGAATCAAAATTTAGTAACTTGATAAACACAAAATCTAATTTTAAATCAATGATGAGTGGATTTATTACATATACAGTGATGTTCATCAACCTATCACTCCCCACTCGGAGAATCGGAGAAATCGTAGGACTGTCTCAACACAGGTTACAGCAAACAGAACAACAACGAGTGGGATTTTTCAAGCCTTGTGACCTTTTCTGACCCTTTTCGTGTAACAGCAAGTGGCTCAAAAAGAAATACACGTGTATGAAATAACAGGACTGGTGGGCTTGAGCTTTGTAATGCTGGCAAGCATGGGGTACAAATACTTGCCCAGTTCCTCCTTCTACCGCCGTCTTTTTTCTTATGTCAAGAATTTTTTTTATTTTCCTTTACATTGATAAAAAAGAATGACAGAATCAATTCCTAAAACTCAAACTGTCGCCCTGGTGCGAACGCTCGGTGGCGTCGTCGAGTTTGTGGATGACTATCCCGTGCCAACGCTTGGTAACAACGAGGTCCTAGCCAAAGTGCTATACACAGGTGTTTGCCAAAGCGGTATGCAAGCCTAACCAAAACCCTAGAAGCAATCATCTACTAACGTATTGCGCACAACAGACCTGCACACCAAATGTGGCACAGCGGCCGGCCACGACGGCACCCCAATCACAAACATCAAGCTTCCACACGTCGGCGGACACGAAGGAGTCGGGCGTATCGTTTCAATCGGACCGAATTGTAGAGAAGGGGCCAAGATAGGGGGTCTGGTTGGCATTCGATTTCTGAGTCGTGTTTGTCGTCGATGCGAGTTTTGTCTGGCGGGCAACGAGCAGTACTGTATCAAGAGCACTAACCATCTTCATCATGAGGATGGTAGCTTCCAGGAGTATATTGCCTTGGATGCAGACAACTTGACCATCCTCCCTGACGACATTGATCCTAAGCTTATTGGGCCTGTTTTGTGTGCTGGCGTGACGGCGTACAAGGTGTGTTTGATGCTTGCTAAGAGTTGACAATGCTAACTCTATTGCAGGCTGTATTGAATACCAATTTTAAAGTTGGCGAGTGGGTGGTGGTTGTAGGTGCCGGTGGCGGTCTGGGACATCTTGCAGGTTGGTTGAGTATTATAACTTGGCGTCGAATTATTTGCTAATAATCAACAACCCCAGTCCAATATGCACGAGCTCGCGGGGCATCTGTTATTGCAGTAGACAGCGGAAACGACAAGCGCGAGTATCTGCTCTCCGTAGGAGCCAAAGAGTTCATCGACTTTGCACTCGTCCCCGACGTTATCCAGGAGGTCCACAAGATCACCAATGGGGGCGCTTCAGCTGTCGTTGTCGCAGCTGGCAATCCCAAGGCCTTTGCCCATGCAGCCGAAATGCTTCGAGTTGGCGGAACACTCAGCTGCATTGGGATTCCACCCGGTCGCCCATTCATTGAAACCCCGATTTCAACCATAGTCATCAAAGGCCTCAAAATCACTGGGAACCTGATCGGCTCACTGAAGGAGTGTATGGAAGCGGTCGAGTTGACTCGCCGGGGAATCGTGACACCCAAGGTGCAAGTCAGGCCATTCCGGGAACTGACTACGGTGTATGAACAGCTTGAGAGGGGCCACATTCCCGGCCGAATTGTTTTGCAAGTGGCTCAGGATGCGTGATTCTGAAATACTCAGCTGTAATAAAACTAGATAGTCTGTCGTATCAAATATCAAGGGACTGCCGAAATTGCTTGCACTTTTGACTCTTCTTTCTCGTTTGAGGCTGCCGGTGGGTCCAGGCTCCAGAATCGAGATGGCACACACGAAAGTGCCTGTGCCATTTTGTCTCGTAATATCGAGTCAAGTGTATGGTCTAGGTATAGAAATGGATGAAGCTTCCCATACAGAGCGTTTAAGAAATCGTACGGGCCGCATTGTAGCGTGGTACTGTCGGCGAGAACAGGGTTGCATAGCAACGTATCTGCCAAGGTATTCGCAATTTCAAAGCATTTTAAAAGCTGTTCATGAATAAGTTTCGTTTTTGCACATCATAAGGTGAAGATACATACCTGGTCACGTCCCAGCGGCAACAAATCCTCTGAAGAGAAATTCCGTAGGGCTGTTAAGAGATCATGGCTGACTGCGACGGGAAACGTAAAATTCATCAAAGTCGAAGGTGAAAAAGACGAAAGATATCCTACAGATAGAGCGCGCTGCCAAATAATAATTCTCATCCATTCCCTTGTAATAGAATGATCTGCTAACCGCGTGGTGGTTGTTTTATCCGCTGAAATATGCAATACCTGCAGGGCTTTTTCTGACTCGACGAGTAAATTCTCCGAGACATCCGTACCAGTGCACTGGTCAAATACGGCAAAAAGCTTCGAGAGCTCAATCAAGCCGTAAACGTGGGTGTTGGCGACAGCATCGTTCACAGCCTTGACGATGAGTTGGTCGGAGAACGATGGCGTCAGTCCTAAATGCATACTGTAGCCCCTGTATCTTAATTAGACCCGGACAATAGGTAGGAGTGCAAATTGGTGTACCTTTCCGAAACCCAGAGCAGTGGAAACAGAATTTCTCTGTTGTCAACTACTTCTGCAACTGGGCCTTGTAACGCCTGGTCGTCTTTATCAAGTTCTAGCAGTTTAGCCGAAGAGACGGCTTCCTGGATAAACATCAATGCCGAATTGCGCTTGTTTACTTTTGCATGGTATACATGAAGGAAAAATGAGGTGAGCACCCAGCGGACATCCAGATGCTCTCGAAAACCGCACTGTTCCCGAATCCGAATACATTCGCGAGACAAGTATGAACTGTCGACCAGAATAGTCTCTCCATATTCTTGAGACTCTAGTGTTGGAATGTTTAGCTGAGCAATGGTCGCGGCGCAAAGTGCCGTGGCCAAGCAAAATGTAGATTCATCGGACGGGCGTACAGCGAGTTGATCCTTGAGTGCTTTAGACCGGATGACGGGCCAGACACTATACGAATGGCTCTCGTACTCATCAATGACATTGGAAATGGTATTCACTAGCACTGGGGGAGATTGAAATGCGAGTATCTGAGGTGGATGAACAGCGGGTTGGGCTTCGGTCTGGGCTCCGATCTGGATATCTCGCGGTAGGGTAGGCGTTTTCGTTTCATCGGTAACCTGGGCTGTCCTTTCATAGCTGTGGGCTTTCTGTATCGAGGGACGCCGAACCTTGGGTCCTCTCTTCTGTGCTGGCCTGACATAGGTGCATTGCACCTTGCGCGTGGACGACTCGCATGTTGCGCATGGCAAAGCGCCGTCGCAGCGGACTTTGCGAGCGATACAGGTGTCGCAGGCTCTCTTCGCCAAGTTCGGCATAGATTGTGGTTGCTGGAGGCGAGACAGAAACAAACAGAGACAACGACAGACAGTTAAAGACAGGACAGGGGAAGAGCGAGGGTGTCGGGGCGGAAAGCGCGATCGTGCTGTGCGGGGTTGCGCTTACCCCATAGTCAGGGGGATTTAGTACTGCGGTCCGGGTTTATGCTTACCCTGCTAGACTTTAGTTAGTACTGTATAGTTACACTGTCACTATATACTTTGATACACTGATACTCTCATAGTAGTTTTTAGTACTACTCGAGAAGCATAGCTGCAGCCGGTATCCGGTGGCTAACGCTCACAGCAGATAGCCTGCACTGCACCTGCATCGTCAATGTATCACAGCTAATCTAGCCAGCTTTATTGAAAAATAAGACCATAATGTAAACGGCATTACTTCAACTCTAGTTACTGGTCTCAATAAGAACAACTACAAGCATAACTGTCCCCAGACAGACTAGGGCTAGGGCTAGGGCTGTCTCCGCTTTCCGCCTGCGGGGAAGACGGCCGCGCCGTCCGTTAGCGTTACATCGCCGAAACACATGGAGACAGCACGCCATCAGGCCTAAGATGTCATATTGCGCAGCCACTCAGATGGGGAGCTGTTGCTGCCCGTCGCGAATCAGCATGGCCGGCTCTGCTTTTCTTATCAGATGCAGTTCCACGTTCCAAAGCGAGATCCGCTCTTTTTCAACTTTTACGCCTTGAAAGTTGCCAATGCCAGCGCCAGCTGCGTGGCTGACCCGGCTGATCGACCGAAGAAGTACGCAAGCTCGGAGTCGGTAATCATAGTAACTAGGGCTCGTTGAGTCGTTGCCAAGGTACTACTGCTAGGTTGTCTCGCGGTCCGGTCAGACCGTCAGAAAGATTTTATCTGCAGCATCTCCCGAGCTGCTCATTCTTGATTCTCACCATCCCGATCACTTGTGTGAGTGAACATCAGAATCAGCATGGGTCGCACGCTCGGGCTCGTCAGAGCCGTGTACATCGTGTGCGTCAGCTGCATGGGCTCTTTTGCCTTTGCCTTTGACACTGGCGTTATCAGTACGTGTTACCCTTCGCAAGTACCACCAATATAGCAGATAGCTGACCAGCAATCATCCAGGCGGCGTCTTGACTCTTGCCTCGTTCCAACGCGATTTCGGCTACTCAGCTGCCCAAAAGACCAACGTCAACTCCAATGCAGTGTCGATTCTCCAGGGCGGCGCCTTTTTCGGCTGCTTCTTCGTCTGGCCCGTAACCGCGTACTTGGGGAGAAAAGGTGGCCTTATCGTCAGCGCCATTGTTTTCACCATCGGGACAATCTTGCAGCTCATCAACAGCGGCTCGCTGGGGTCGTTCTACGCCGGTCGGGTCATCGCGGGATTAGGAATTGGTGGTGCCACTGTTTTGATTCCTGTGTTTGCGGCCGAGATGGCTCCCAAGCATATTCGAGGAAAGCTGGGAGCTTGTTTCCAGCTGTTCTTCGCGCTCGGTGTCATGGTTGCGTACTGGGTGACATATGCTGTTTCAAAGGACCAACCAAGCGCGACGAAGCAGTGGCAGATAGCCCTTGGCCTTCAGCTGCTCTCCTCTACGCTACTGCTCTTTGGCATGTTCACCGTCCCGGAAAGTGCACGTTGGCTGGCCAAGAAGGGGAAGACAGACAAGGCGCGCGAGTCCCTGAAATGGGTGCGCGGAGGCGAAGAGACACCCGAGCTGCAGGCGGAATTCGATGAAATCCTGGCCGGTATCGAGGAAGAGGCTCGCGTGAAGGAAAACTTTACTATAAAAGAACTGCTTCTTCCGGCCAACCGCTACCGAATCTTCATCGCCATTACTATCCAGTTGTGCGCCCAGCTGACTGGAAATACCTCGTTGGCCTACTATGCCAACCAGATCTTCTCCAGCGTGGGCGCCGGAAATTCAGCCAGCCTTGTGACGGGATTCTTTGGTCTTGTCAAAGTAGTCGGAGTGCTGATATTCCAGCTATTCGTTCTGGACAACATCGGTGGCCGTCGCGCGCCGTTCATGATCGGAGCGTTTGCCATGGGCTCGTTCATGTTAATCATCGCATGCCTCGTCGCCACACACCCGCCCAGCTCCTCGACAACCAGCGGTGTCTCTTCGGCAGGCATTGCGGCAATCATCATGACCTACGCGGAAGCATTCAGTTTCAACATGTCCTGGGGCCCGCTTCCCTGGCTGTATGTGGGCGAGATCTTCTCCAGTCGCACTCGTGACGTTGGTGTCGCAGTGGGGGCTGCCTCGCAGTGGCTTTTCAACTTTGTCATGTCGCAAATGACGCCGCATGCGCTTGACAATATACACTGGAGGACGTTTTTGATGTTTGCTATTTTTAACTATGCCGTTGTGGTTTATTCGTGGCTCTTTCTACGCGAGGTGAGTGTGCAATTGCAAATTGTCTACAAATTACTAATGGATGATAGACCTCCGGACGCTCGCTCGAGGAAATGGAGCACATCTTTGGCGGAGACAAACCAGAGGCTAAAACTGTCGAGACCGCCGAGGAGGTGGAAAAAAGAGCGGAAGACACCGAGGTCAAGTCTTGATCTATCCGTTTGCTTTGATGTCCTGGGACATACCGTTTATATAAATACAACGAATCCTATCATATATATATATTGCTATATATACACTTCAAATGTCTTTGTAAATCCGGATCAGCTCTCCAAAGACACATTCAAAAAGTTTCTTCAGTAACTTGAGACAGAACTATTTTTCGTCCCACAACAAATTTGCCATACAACAAATACCTTGTCAAGCCCCAACGTCGGACAAACTAAAGTACCGAAGCCCCAGCATTCCTTACTTCATCCTAGTCAGGGCACTGCATCTAGTTATTCTTGTCGTCCCATTTGTACGACGGTGACACTGATGTGAGTGGGGACATTTTATCAAGGTAACATTGAGTTATTCCAGATGTCTTGGTGAACCGTATGACCATCCATCCATTTATCCACCGGTTCTGGCAAAAATTAGAAACGGGGCTACCTTGCACTACTGGCGTGTTTTTTTTTTTTTTTTTTTTTTTTTTTTTTCCATGAGTGATCGACAGTCCTCTACGCGTGGCATGCTCATGGATTGGTGACTGAATACGTCGTCGATCAGATCTTCTGATTTCCTCAGGTGATTGGCTCAAAAGAAGCAGAGATCAGCAGGGTTTGATGATCATCATGCCATGCTAAAATAACCTTATTCGGCGGGGTTTGCCCCCAAGGTATTGATTGATGTCTCGCTCCGACTGTCTCATTTACGGGTCGCTGCATTTTTATTCATTTTTTGTGTTCTTCACATAATTGTGGCGTCTGAAGTATGGTGTAGCACAGCCAGGCAGACCAAACTACAATCCGGCTTAACGGTCAAGTATTGCAACAGTCACTTACACGCCAGATGAAATTTCTCTAGCTTTCATTCCACAAAAAATATTATTAGCGAGACAAAGGGACTGTCTCGACGGAACCGATGCTGCCTTGACTGTATCGGTTGGTGGCTTACATTCCGCATATCCTAATTGGGACAAAGACGAATACACAATAGGCACCAACACAGTAATGTCTCTCAAAATGAGGTAGGTCACCTGTGTGAACCACGTTTGTGTCCAGGGTCAACTGGTACTGTACTATGACTTAGTTTCTTGGTTCTACCTCAAAGGTTACACTGCCATGGTTACCAACGCCTTTGTCTATCTTCTTGACGCAAAACGGAAAGTCTACTTTTAGCAATTAGACAGGGTGACATCGATTAATGAAACAGTCTAAGACATGAAGCTGTTTATAGCAGAAAAGAATATTTATATAACCTGTCCTTCGTCTGTCATTCTTTCCTTTCATTTCACACTCTACTCCAGACAATTTTAAAGAACAACTTTGAAAATTTAAAGGGCCCAACACAGAAAAAACATTGAAGTTTATTCACAACCAGTTCTCTGTCAAAATTTCAAAATGTTAAAGATGAAGCCCATCCTCCTCGCTTTAGTTAGCATCCTCCTCCCTCTCACCCACGCCGTCGGCAACGCCGTCATCTTCAACAACTGCACCGACACCACCGTCTACGTCTGGTCCGTCGGCTCCAGCATCGGCAAAACCCAAACCCTCAAGACCGGTGAAACATTCACCGAAGAATTCCACTACGACACCACCAGCGGCGGCATCACTCTGAAGGTCACCACGGAGCGTGGCGGAATATACCAAAACAGTCCCGAGACCGACTATGCCTATACGCTGGATACTAATACTACGACTGTCTGGTACGATATCTCGGATGTGAATGGGGATCCGTTTGCAAACAATACGGTGGCGCTGATTCCGGATCGGGATGCTTGTCAGAGCTTTGTTTGGAAGGATGGAGTGTCGCCGTCGGGGATTCATACGGCTTCGTGCAGTGCTGATGGAGATGTCAAGCTTGTTTTGTGTCAGGAGGGTGAGAATGAAGAGGCAAGAGATGGGTTCTTATAAGCGCTGAGAAGAGGGGGAAGGAACATCAATATATATATATGAATAATATCTGTATTAGGTCGACAAATAATATAATCATAACTACAAATAGCGGACTTGGGCCACACTCACGTAAAGATCAAACAACAAATTGGTATCGCAACAAGATAAATGGTAAAGAAAAGAAGAGAGACGAGAGCAAAAAGCCATAAGTCATCATTCGTTGTTGTCCTCCTCGTCTCCTGCAGCGTGAGCCTCAAGATCGTCGTCCTCCTCACTGGCTCCGTATCCCCTCAGTTTCCGCTTCAATTTCACGTTCTCGCGCTTCAAAGTGTCCAGCTCGTCTTCGTATCTCTCCATCATCTCAGCACTGACCTCGCCCATCTCCTCAATGATCTTAAAAACCCTCCATAAACGTAGGGCAACAACAAGGGAGCCTATCTCTTCGACGACACCCCTCAACGCAACGTCCATGACAAATGCAACCACAATAACAACGGCATCAAACGTGTGAAATTTCGACTTGAAATAATGCAGTCCAAAACTAAGAACAGACGCAATCAACTCCACCATAAAAAGGCACGAGAAAATCAATCCAACCAAGCCCAGCGCTTCCTGCGCAATATCCCATCGTCGGTCGACCGTCTGATGCCGCTCACGCAACCCGCACGTATGCAACTCAATCAAGAAATCAGCAAAGATGCAGGCAACATCGACAGCGACCAAAAACAAAACCGCATAGTGGCCCCATTTGGACGAGAGAGTCGACCGGGTCTTGGCTCTGGCACGGGGGATGATTCCTCGTGGCTCTACACGATAGTAACCGTAGTGATACTCCGGGCGATGTCCGCCTTCCTCTTCTCTTCCACGAGCCCAGCTCGGGATGCGGTTCCCCAGAAAAGGAGCTCCTCTGAGCCGGCCAGGCAGTATATGGGCAGCGGACGGGGGGGAGGATGATTTATTATTGGCGCTATCTGAACGCTGGGGTTGCTGCCGGTCTACTCGCTCGTCTCCCAGCAAGGGTTGCTGGGAAGGGTCGGACGCCATCTATCAGGGGGAGAGGGGAGGGTCCACCGGAATGGTCATAAAAAAAACAAGCAGACAGTAAGAAATTTCGAGAGAGCTTCCGCTCGGTGATTGGAAAGCAAGAGACGAGAAGAGGTCACAACAGACGCAGACGCAAGATGCGGGGTCGCCCCGTACCACTGGCCCTTGCGCCGTCACCGTATTACCGTATCTGATACTAGCGGCTTGGCATTCCCCCGTAAACTCGGTCCGACGCTTCGGACAAAGCTGCGATCCATTGCCCGATTCGGCCTCCCCGCATCTCGGCTCTCCGAAGCATTATGTCGCCGTCTCACCTCATCATCACCGCTTCTCTCTTCTTTTTCCTCTCTTTTTCTCAATTGCTTCGTTCCTCCTGTGTTTGCAGGCAGAACAGACCCGAAGTTGACTCCCTAAGCATCCTGTGTCTCTCCCTCTCTCTCTCCTACTCACACAATGGTCGCCCCGGCTATCAGGGTAGCTCCCTCCGCTGCCAACAGAGCCCTAGGGCTCCTTCGCACAGTGCAATTCACGCACCCCCCGAATTGCCCCTGCCACGGCAATCCAGACCACCATCACCATGGCCAGCGCCACCAGATCAACCTGGCCAACAATGTGCGCCGGCATATGGCCACGCCCACCGACCCTTCTCGCCAGAAGGAGTATGCCTTTGAGATGGCTGCTTCCAGTATCCGCTTTGGGCCCGGCGCGACCAAGGAGGTCGGTATGGACTTTAAGAACCTGGGCGCGAAGAAGGTCTGCGTCGTGACGGATACGACTGTGGCCAAGTTGGATGCTATGAAGCAGGTTGTTGAGGGCTTGTCGCGAGAGGGTGTCGAGTTTACCATCTTTGACAAGGTCCGCGTTGAGCCAAAGGATAGCTCGTACGTGTTTTCTATATGCCAGGTTAAGCGGTGAAGCTAATTTGTTGCAGGATCAAGGAAGCAATTGCTTTCGCCAAGCCATACCAGCCCGATGCATTCCTTGCTGTTGGTGAGTATCAGACACACGTTCTAAGCAGGAAGTGTCACTAATTTCTTAACAGGTGGTGGCTCGGTAATTGATACTGCCAAGCTGATGAACCTATACACTGTATTCCACGACGCCGAATTCCTAGACTTTGTCAACGCGCCTCTCGGCAAAGGCCTGCCCATCACCAAGCCATTGAAACCCTTGATCGCCGTTCCCACGACCGCCGGCACTGGGTCTGAGACGACCGGTACGGCCATCTTCGACCTGGTATCCAAAAAGGCCAAGACGGGCGTTGCGCACCGCGCTCTGAAGCCCACGCTCGGAATTTGCGACCCGCTCAACACGCGCACAATGCCCAGCGCCGTGCACTCGTCTTCGGGTCTGGACGTGCTCTGCCACTCGCTCGAGTCGTGGACGGCAATCCCTTACTACGAGCGCACTCCTCGCCCTACCAACCCCATCAACCGCCCTGCGTATCAGGGCGCAAACCCCATTTCTGACATCTTCTCCCTCAACGCCCTCCGCAGCACGGTCAAATACCTGCCGCGCGCCGTCCGCGACCCAGACGACTTTGAAGCCCAGTCACAGATGCTCCTAGCCGCCACCCTGGCCGGCGTCGGCTTCGGTAACGCCGGCGTGCATCTTTGCCACGGCATGAGCTACCCTGTCTCCGGCCAGAACCCCGGCTACAAACACGCCGGCTATGAAGTCGACCACCCAATCATCCCCCACGGCGTCTCTGTGGCCGTCACCGCGCCCGCCGTCTTCCGCTTCACCGCTGCATCCAACCCAGATCGCCATCTGCAAGCCGCCGAAGCCTTTGGCGTGGATATCTCCAACGTCAAGCGCGAGAGTGCCGGTGAGGTGCTCGGCGAGGCGATCAGCGAGTTCCTCATCAAGTTGGGTGACCAGCCGCGCGGCCTCAAGCATCTGGGCTTCAAGTTTTCGGATATCGAGGGGCTGGTCGAGGGCACGATTCCGCAGAAGCGGGTGCTCATGCTGGCGCCGAGTTTGAGTGAGGAGTTGAATGCGGAGAAGGATGAGTTGAGGAAGTTGTTTGAGAATTCGTTGGAATACTAAAAAAACAAAAAACGAAACAAAAACAAATTATTTACCCTGAAGATAAATTTTGTATATGCCACATATATACCATGCATATATTCACTATCCAAATATCTCACTGTTCAGAAACTTCAAATGTCAATGTATGTACATAGATCCAACCGGTCTGGCATGCAGACGCCCATTAAGTACAAAGAAAAGAAAGAAAACTTCAAAATAAAACAGACATAAAATTTGATCAATCAGAAGAATCGAATGCATGACTTCGTGAAACCTCACATTCATATTCATCATAACCTTCATATATATGATAGAAACCCGGAAATGTAGTTTAAGATGGATGGAGAAGGGGAAATCAATCCTCGATGACCTCAACAACAGTTTCCAACTCGTCCTCTCGCGCTTTTCCAACGTATTCTTCCTCCACGATATCGGCGCCAATCATGCCCATTGAGCAGGCCACCCGGTCCAGCCATACGACTGGACGATGGGAACCGCCTTGTTGATCAGGGCCGCGATTGAATTCCGAGACCATGCGAAAGGGTAAAGTAAAAGTTGTTTGTGTTGTAAGTACACCAGCGCTATCGCCGATCGTTGGCGGGCTGGGGCTCGAGGAGAGAGTGTCGCAGGTGGAATCTGCCGAGGGGGTTGAGAGGGATTCTTCTCCTTCTGTACGCGAGTATGTCGACTCTGGCGATTCGGGGACGGGGTCGACCACGTATTCGTGGTCGGTGAGAGAGAGGTGTTCTTGGACGCGAGCTGATCGTAGCAGCTTGTCCAGCGCGTTGATGCAGTGTCGCGCACCTTGTAATAATAACGTGGGATTTGTATCCGGGAACAGTGAGGGGGCTGGCCCAACAAAGCCGTCTTTGTTCACTTCAATACCTTGCTTCTTCTGAAAATGGTACATGATCGAAGCTAGTAATTCGTCGCTCATTTGCTTTAATTTCGCGCAGCTGTCGCGAATCCGCGAGATGAGTGCTACTCGCTCGTGTGGTGGAGTGTTGGATGGCAAGTGTCGAAAGTCGTAGACATATCGCGGGCATTTGACGAGTTCCATAAAGATCAGTTCAGATAGATTCACAAAGACCGACCACTCGCCCGGTTTCTTGGAGTCTTCCTCTTGGATCTTGGCAGCAAACCCTTGCCACTCGTCTTCGTCCAGGAAGCACGGGATTCCCTCGTATAAAGCGTGGGCGACCAAGAAGCCGCGATATGCATAGTAGCACGATCGGGCAAACCCAGACATGTGTCTTTTTGCGCCGCGCTTCAGGAACATCTCCTTCACTCCACGAGCGTGTTTGACCCACGCGTTCGGGGTTGTTTGAGCGTATATTTCGTAAATGGTTAGCATCATGACGGTGCTAAGCAGGATATCCGACAGGGCTTCATCCGTATCCAGTGCCTTGTTCACCTGCCGTAGCGCATTGCCATACATATGCCGACTTGCCCGCAGCAGTCGCGAGTCCTTTGTCAACGAGGCAAGATATACAGCGCTGAGACAGCACACTGCCGAGTCCTGGTGCGATCTCTTGTTGAAATTCTGCATAATATACTCCGGGAACGACACGGCGGAACGGAACTTGTTGTGGAAGAAGAGTGTAGGGAAAGCGGCGCAGACAAAGTCCATAAAGAGGCGTGGCTGCTGGCTCACGAATAGCTTCTGCACCAGCGACGGCGACAGATTCTCGTCGATACTGCCGGCATGGCTCTGCATCAAGAGGAACGCTTCCTCTGCGGTGACCTCGGGGATCAGGGCGCCGGACTCGGTTCTCGTCGTCGTCGTCGTCGTCACCAACGCATTCGAAGAGGAGGCAGCAGAAGAGCCAGCTGACTCGAGCAGCGGCCTTCGCGCGGCATCACTCGCTCGTCGATCTGACACGCGGCGATGGCGACGTTGTAGATTGGGGCCTTCGTCCTGGAACTTGAGGCCGCGATTATATCCGGGGCACGGACAGCCGTATCTGCGACACTGGCCGCACTCGGGGCGAGCTTCATCACACTAATTGGTCAGATTATAGTATTTAACGCAATAAATGGATAAATAAAAGGATAACGGGTAAAGATGGAGATAGGGATAGATACCTTGACGCGCCTATTGCGGCAGACAGAACAGCCCTTGCTGCGAGGGACTCCAACCATAATGCATCATGCCCGCAACGGGCGCGCAACGTGCACAAACTAGCTCGTGGGCTACGCCTGTGCGCTTGTCTTCGATCGCTTTAAGGTATATTTCGTTTTGATGAGACGCCAGTTCCAACCATAAAGAGTAAGAGTAGAGAGATGGCTGATGTGGATGAACATGAAAAGACGTCTGGCTGACTCTGACAGTCTGTCGTCTTCGGCGGGGGGGAAAGAGCGGGCGACGGGGCGCTTCGGCGCTTTTCAGCCGCTAAAATCTAAAATCGTGAACTAACAAATACGGAGCGAACCAGACGCTCCCCGGTCGAATAATAAAGCAATGTTAATCGCTAATTATTAAGACGTGGATCAGTGATCAGTGATCGTGATGGGTGAGGTACCCGGCCGCGCGATCTTCACATGTTCCGCATGTCGGCTAAAAAGCGGTACAGACGAGTTCTCGAAGTTTATTCCTTGTTAAATATATCCTTGGACTTTACGAAGAATTTCTGTATCTTTACCTATTTACAGCGCTTGAGTGTCAACTGGTTATCAAACGCTCTGATATTTATAGGCGACGTCTGGAACACCGGCTGGTCTGCCTCAGGCCACAAGTCACTTGGAACAAGAAAGAACCCCGTTTTACTACACTTGAAATCCTGGACATAAACTCATACAATCAAGAGAGTCTATTTTATAAATTATTAAGAAAAACATTAAACTCGCTTTCGTTATAGTTACACGTTAAGCGGATATCGCTCTATGACAACAAATGAATCCGACAATGAGACTCTCTAAGCAAATACAGCCAATCCCATCACAATCGCACTCAAAGCAACCAAACCCCCAGTCGTGGAAAGGGTTGCTGCTCCGCCAGTCGGAGTAGAAGTCGACGAGGCTGTCGCTGTTGGAATCGTTGAATTCGAACTCGGGGTTACGATGGCCGTGCCATTGTTTTGCAATTGCATAGCCCTCACCTCACTCCACAGCGCACAAGCAGAATAGTCAATCACGCCAGCCTCGCTGGAGTTGGCAAAGATCATTCCCGGAGTCGACGAACCGTTTGCCGTGATTTTGAATTTCGGCCATGAAATATCGTCAATTGATGGGTCGCCATTCTCGGCCATTGCTGTCCACAGTGACCGCATCTGCGCGCCGAGACGGTACTCGTCCGTGGTGTCGTTGCAGGGCGAGGTAAAGTTGAAGTACATGTTGCCAAACAGATATGGCAGTTCGGCGGTGTGAGAGGCGCCATACTCCGAGGCTGCCGCCTGGGACATTGTGTTCAGCCAGACACAGGTAGAGTTGTGAGTAAACTCGTATGTCCACACTGGAATATTGTTGCGTGCGGCTTCCACTGCTCCCGCGTATCCTGGACATTTGAAGTGGAAATAGGTATCGACAACTGATGTAGCTTGAACAACAGCAAGCCCAGTATCATTGCCGTTTGCGGCTTCGAAAAGAGATAGAGGATAGTACTTTCCGACCAGTTTGGCACCAGCGGGACCAAAGTTTTGGAGAAGAAATGCTTGGTACTCAGCCGCCGTGGCGTTTTCAACAGCTGCAATGCTGGAGTACTTGCCGAGGGTACTCAACACGCCTTCTTGTTGGTCTGTGATAGTTTATTTGGTTAGTATCTGGTCGGATAGGAGGAAAAAGAACAGGGTATCAACATACTAGATCCAATGACCAACGGCACTTTGGTTCCAGCTACTGAGGGATCCGTAGCGATGACATTGCCATCTACATAAGGCCCGAAACCATGCGACGATGGGTTGCTGACACCAACAGAAGGACCATCTCCAAGGCCCTCATTTAGGTAGGGATCGTTGTTCTTCGCGTCTTGAAGCTCGGTAACAGTCTTGGACTGCAGGCAAGATTTCTATAGAGATGTCAGCTGTTCCATTCAGAAAAGAAAAGGAAGTTCCGCACTCACATCGGTAACACTGCAGTTAAGCGCCTTCGCATATGACGCACCAGTGCTCTGCAGAGTCGAATTGAGGGTCTGCTGGGTATCGGGTATCGATTCGGCAATGACAGCTTTCATGAGTTTCGGTGCTTGGGGAAGAGAGGCAATAGTGTATACGTCTCCAGCGCCGGCGGACTGTCCAAATAAAACCACTTTGTCCTATACATATTAGAATTAGCATTTGTATCGCCTCGCATATATTTTTCTAAAGACATACCTTGTCGCCACCGAAAGCCTCAATGTTTGTCTGGATCCATTCCAATCCTAGAAGAACGTCCTGAATTCCTTGGTTACCATCAATGCCGGCACTGGCAAGTCCCAAGAAGCCAATGGGTCCAAGTCTGTAGTTGATTGATACCAGGATTGCACCCTCGTCGGCAATGACGCAGCCATCGTATAGAGGGTCGGAAATTCCGCCGTTGGTGTTTGATCCGCCGTAAACCCAGGCTTTTACTGGGAGTTTCGAGTGTTTGGTGGCATGGGATGGTACCCAAACGTCCAAGTAAAGACTAAAAAGAGATTTTCAGTAAGTATTCAAATCAACAGTCTAACAGAGAGAGAGGGAGAGATTCAAGCTTGGCTTACCAGTCTTCATCATACACTCCGCCTGGCTTAAACGTGTCACCGAACTGAATGCATGAGTTGGCCGCCTTAGTTGCGTCAAGCTTTCCATGAGGGTATTTGCCGTAAGATTTCGGTGCCTCGAATCGCAGTTTTCCAACCGGAGGTTCAGCAAAGGGGATTGCCTTGTAGTAGACTCCGTTTTTGCCGTTCTCACAATTTCCACCTTCAAGAGTGCCAGCATGAATCTTGACCGAAGGCTTGGCCAACACTGCAGCCGGAAGAGCCAACAGCACACTTGTTAACGTCAACTTCATTGTGACTATGTATACCAGATCACACCGAAATAATGGATATGGTTGGTTGAATAATTACCAAGACTTTTGCTGGGGGCATGTCAATCTTATATAACAAACCCCCAGGCCCATCTCAAAATTGTTATTGTTATTCCCCTTTCGGCCCCAACACTACTTTTACCAACATATCGCTATCATTGGTAACCATGAGGTAATTACCTCCACTGGCGCTCCGTAAATAGTAGCACGGAGAACGGAGTTGCAAACCGTGGTAGGTGTTTGGATGGAAATTTAGGGTTCAGTGGGTCATGCTAGAATGTTTCCAAATTCGGCGCGCTAGTCCTATCTGGGTAGACGAGATGTTGAATCCAACCAACACCCAACCCAAACCAACAACACAGTGCATATTCAATAGTATTCTAGATGCAGCGCAGGAACAACGTTTGAAAATAACGGCTTTCCCAATGAGGGTAGTACTCCTATATGAACCCCATATATACGGCCGTGTTACTGTTAGCTTCGGGGTATGACATCATTTTAGAAACGGAGAAACGGAAAGTACCCCGTAAACTCTAACTCTAAAATATCAACTGAGGCGGAACAAGTGCCTCCCTTTGCTTCAATGCAGGTGTGGCAATATAATTAATTGATATATATGTGTACTAGGAAGGTGAAACCAATACTATAAAATTATTGTGAATAATTTAAATTGGGGTCTGCCCTAGTAACATTTAGTTTGAATTTATTTTTGTCTTGGACACCAGTCGCAGATTGTGTATGGATTGGGTTTAGCCTAGAATCCACTACATGTATATATCAACTGTGCTCAGGCACTCTTTCGGTCCACTTCTAATGCGTCTTTAAATGGTTTACTTTGGGATATGCCCTATGTAGTAGTATTTATTTTCCGAATTTATATTCATCTTAGACAGCACCAGTCGCAGGTTATGTACAAACTAAGCTTAGCCTAGAACACGAATCAACTATATAGTATCAACTATGCGCCGGAGGTCATTCGGTCCACCTCTAAAGCTTCTTCAACCAGCCGCAGCGCAACCGATATGCCTGTGGTCAACCCAATATCCCGGAGAAGCCGAATCGCATACCTTCGGTTTTCCTTATTTGTCGCCAACGATTTCCCTACCATGTAGAGCCCCCAGACCAGCAGATACCCGCCAGAGACCTTAATGAGGCCGATCGAAGGGCAGGGTTCAGCCTCCTCCTCCAAGGATATAAATTCCAACCCTTGTGGGACAATGGCTAGGATCTCCTCTCCCAGGTAAGACAGAGTTTGTAGCGTCTTTCCGATATCCAGCTTCGTTTGCTCTCGGACATCGTCCGGGATTCTCCTAGAGAGCATCTTGGACAAGACGAACAATTTCATCTCAGAGGCAACCATTTGCAGTGTTCGCAGGTTGGTCCAAAGCCGGATCGACCAGGAGTCCTTATAGATGCGATATAGGCCGTTATTAGTTATATTTGGGTCCCTACCAGGCAGTCGCACGGTCTTATAGGGTTCTTGTATTGAAAGAGGCTCGACAAGGGATTCAAAGTCCTTCTCCAGCGCGACGGTTTCATCCAGCATTTCCAACCACGCTCGTTTCTCGGTAACCGTGTTTTTCTTAATATTTAAAAGGAGTACTGCGGTCTGGAGAGCCAGCATCCCCAGGGTCCACCCCGTCATGGAGGTGCATGGGTGATCGCCTACCTCTTCCTGAAGCTCTAATATTTTCTCTGGAATAGGCATGTCGGTTTGGAAACTTGCAAGCACTAGATCCGTGCGCACTTGGTTAAACATGAGCATTCCGACGGGGCTGGAGAACTGTGCCTTGCCCCTGGCAATCACCAACGCTGCTGCGCCCTGCACATGTCGCGTAAACGACTCGTACGCAGAGACGTGCTCAAACACGCCCAGAGAAATCACGGACATCAAGGTGCTGTCCTTGACGTATTCGACGGGCGACGCCAGCGCATTGCTCACGAGGTGGATTGCTTGCATGTATTTAATACGCGCGTGGTTGGCCAATTCGGGCCGCTGCGTCGAATTGGCTAATGCCACAAGGCCCACGGCCGCCATACTGGTCACCAGCGTTGATTGCGCGCCATCAGCGTGGTAAACAGAGGGGATATAGTTGAGGCATCCGCGGGTATTGGATCGGCCGCCGCAGACAAATTGGTGAAAGAAATAGTTGATTCCCAAGTCGTCTACACTGGGTTTCAAGGTATTGGAAGGCGGCGAGGGTACTCGGTTGACGGCGGCGGTGGTAGTAGTAGTGGTAGATTTTGTAGCATTCGTAGGACTCTTGCTGGCTCTTTTGGCTTTGGAGCGCTTGATGGTCTTGCTCGTCTGGTCGTGGAAGACTAGCTCCCATTCATCTCGGTAACCGCTGCATTTTTCGCGTGTTCGAATACACTGTCCGCAATGGGGAACCTGTTGATCGCACTGTATAGGGGGGAAGGAGAATGTTAGCAAAACTGGCCGAGGAGACAGGAACAGGGAGCTAAAAGAAGAACCCACGCGCCGTTTAACAGCACGACAATTGCCGCAGTTCCTAGAGACCCTAGGGCGAGGCTTATTGTCACTGGGATTAATCATGACCGGTGTGTCGAAAGAGGAAAACGAGATGCAGCGAAGGGCACAAGACGAAGCGCGCTCGCCAAGGGGTATGGAGGGGACTATTATTTAAAGTTGTTCGTTTAGGATTAGGCTGGTCATAGTCTGCTTATGTCATCAGGAGTAGGGCTGAATAACGCAGGCCGAGGTACGCCGAGATTAAAGTTTGGCTCCACTCCGCTAGTCCTGTATAGGTAATCCAGATGCAGCCCCAATCATCGTGTCGCATACAACCAACAACGGTGAGAACTCAGGTTACAGTGCTGATTTTTTGGAAATTGCCTACTGCACTGTTAGTTCTATAGCTAACCGTGCTTAAGCTTTTTACGCTTAATTGACCTATTATTAGCAACGCTAAATGATTCCATTTCGAGGAACCCCAAAAGGGAATGCTCAACGAGCCAATGATCCAAGGAAATCCAACATTAACGACAACAATGACGGCGATGTCCTGGTTCAATATGTTGGATGACCGTGCTGCTGCAGTCATGGCGGATGTATGCGCTTGGGGAACTTAAGAGTAAGGGTCCAGATGTCCATGCGTCCTTCAATGGTTCTAGTCGAACAAGCTTCTCTCCATCGGATAACGGCTCACTAGTAAAATATCTATTTTTATGCGCCAGTGGTAAACCATAATTGACTGCCCAACATACGTAACAATCAACAGCCAATAATCACCAGTCAATCAATAGTCAATAATAACTAATCAAGAATCAAGTCCTAGACATCTGGAGACTGAATTCTTTTTGTGCAGCTGTCAAGATCCATAGACGGATGGGCGGTTTGTTATTGGAGGTGGCAATACTATTTACTTGTGTATGGATGTGCTGGAGGAGATTGCGGCTATGGCGCTCTGTGTGGGATATGGGGTTTCGGCTATGCGTGAGAAAGAGCGCGAAGAGGTTGCTAGGGGTGGAACACTGGCCTACAATACATATGTAGTATAATCGCCGGGCTTGACAGTAGCAAATTAAGTTCAAATCAATTGATATGAATGATATAGGTATATATAATAGTATATTTACGATAAATGCTCTCTTCCATGAATTTGCAACTTTGGCCAAAAAGGTCCCAGAGCTTCGTCTACATGTGGGTCAGACTCGTAGAAACGGTTTTTCTTGCATATGTAGCTGCTTTGTCATATCTCATTCAAGCGAAACTTGCTAGCACGCTATGTCTTTGTCCTTCTTAGCACACTTGTCCATTAGAGCCTTCCAGCATGGATCCCACCACTAACAACTAGATTACTGCCGGTCGTATATAGCGACGCATCTGACAAAAAGTAGACCGCGGCACCTTTTAGATCTCTGCGTTCGGCGATTCTCCCCATCGGCACTGCATTCTTCATGACAGTCTCCAGTTCCGGGCGAGTCTTCCACTGACTGACTGACATGTCGGTAATGGTGTGGCCCGGCGAGATCATATTGACACGAATTCCCTTTGGCGCCAGCTCAACCGCCAGGCTGTGAAGCAAGCCCTTGGCTGCCCCCTTGGATGCCGTATAGCCTGTTAGTCCCTGATTCTCAACGCCCATATCCGTCGCGATGCTTCCGATGAGAATAACACTGCCCTTTGGCTCATCACCATCCCCAGCCCGGTTTTGGAGCATCGCCTTGACGGCTAGCTGTACAGTGAAAAAGAGTCCAACACTCTGGGAGGTCTGTTATTTGGAGGTTCATGAGACAGAAGGACAGAAGTTGATCTACACGTACATTTACCATCTGCAATCGAACCACATCTTCCCATGTATGCTCGACAAATGGCTTTTCGACGCAGATTCCAGCGCAAGCTATCCTGTCGAAGCCTTAGAACTGTACTCTGATAGTAGAACAAGAAAAAGGGAAAACAATAAAGCAGCGAAACGTACACGCCGTCAATCCTTCCAAAATCCGTCAAGATTCGGTCAAATGCTTTTGTCAATAGCGACTCTTGGGCGACATCGGCGCTAGATGGTATGGTGTACATGTTAAAAACAACTAACAATAAAACTTTTTACGTTTATACAGAATTTCACACCTGAAATATTTCAGTTGTATCTTATCATGCAGGTCTTGGATCTCCAGCAGTTGTGGATCGGGTCTCTCGCGCTGCCCGATTACCGCGACATGGCCACCAAACTCTGCAACGGCCTTGACTAAAGCGAGTCCAATACCATTCCCACCTCCTGAGAGCCAATGAGTTTTCATTTTTAGTGGCTTTAAAGGGTTGTACTTAACTGTGATTACCACCACTTTATCGTGTAGACTATGGAAATCTTGGATGGAGCTAGTAGTTTTGTATGATTCGAGAGATTGTTGAAGAGCCGATTGCGAAGCCATTGTTTATGCCCTAATGGATTGTGTTTCGGGATTATTAAATATATGTAGACTCAATATGGCGTGCGTATTCCGACTGATAAATTAATTATTCCAGAAACTGTGCAAGTTTGCGGCATCGGCTATGTCGGATATTTCCCAGAGCCGTTTTGGTTCATTCCAGTAATCTCACCTATATCCCTAGATTCAGAGATAGAATGAGAGACTTTAAGCGTTAATCAAAATTTAAGTGAGATTTGAAAAATTTATAAGGATTACAAATCGTGGAGAACTGTATGTGAGAAGACCTTGACGAGCCGGAACAGATCCGAAGATCCCGAGGAAGCCTCTTTAAGCCACTTTGTACATTACTAAAATCTCTCATAGTATTAAGTCTGTAGAATAATTTCTCTCATTAACAGACGAGAAAAGTAAATGTATCCAACTTGTGGTCAATTGACGTTTGCATTATTCTTCACCGTGCGCTTTTCTCGCCACAATCCTCCATCAAAGCTTCGAAAATCAAGCTGTCGAAAATCGAAAGCACCTCAATATTCGAAATAGTGAGCAAGCATCATGGCATCCGGCCCAAAGAACACTGCTCGAAAAGTGCTAGATGCTTTCTACAAGGCGGAAAAAGAGTATATGGAAGCCGCACCAGAAGCTCGCGACTTTAGCGGCATTGCAGCCACCCTATCCCCGGACTTTCGCATGGAGCAAACATCGGCATTGCCGTACGCTGGATTATACGTTGGACCCGATGGCATGCAGGACTGGACGCGGCGCATGGCCGACTACTTTGACGTCGTCGACGTACAGAACCGTGAGATCTTTGAGCGTCCAAATTCGGACCGCATCGTGGTTCTCTCGAATGTCCACTTCAAGGTTCGCAGTACTGGCCAGGAGATGGATTTCCCGTTTTGCCAGTCGATCACAGTAGACTTGGTTCGAGGCGTGATTGTCGAACTGAGACCGTTTTACTGGGATGTCGCGGAGGTGAATAAGGCTTTGGGACATGGGCAGTGATGCGCATACATATCAATTGATGTCTTTACACCTACACTATATTCTAGGACGGCTAGACTAAACCTATCACTTCTTTGTGTACTGGTAAAATTTGACTAAGCGCTCAGTGAGCATTTTCTGCTGTTTATTGGTTACAGTCAAGTATATATCCTTTCTATAGTTCGAAATCTTAATTGATGGAATCGAGTGATTACATGTATCTGTTGGATACTATAAATTGTCAACTATGTTTCAAAACTTAACAATAGAAATAAACATAGAACCGGCTCTATCTTACCGGGATATATGGGGCATAAAATTGGATTCTCGGAAATACAAACATCGGACTGATGCCGGTCCTCCCGCGTATTCCCGTAAATCGAATGATGATCTGAATGGCTGTATCGGCATCAGGCTTGTCTTTGTGATGTATTTGTCATACTCACCATACGCTAGACACTTCGAGCTTAACTAGCACCTCCCCTGAACCCGGTGTGGGCACATTGATGCTCCGGAATTCTATGGTGGCCTCGGGGCCGGGTGTTTGCACCCAGGCGCATAGTTGCTTTTGTGGTAGACTCATTGTATGCTAGAGGTATTAAAATGAACACACCCTTTTTTCTAGCATAAATAATAGTGAATTTTTATACATGTGCGCCCTCAATTAGTTCACGGGTGTATTGTATGGGTGTGCATATCCGAAGGAACTCCGCGGGATATTCGGGAACGTCCCGGTTAAAGTCTCCAGGTCAAAAATGTAGTGAGATTAGTGTCTCTGTTAGTACATGGATATATTTTAATATGCAACCAGGACTATCTGGTCTCCTCCATTCTCATCACTGAGAACTGGGTCATTCAATCAAAACACAAAAAATAGAACTAGAAACTTCGACCCTGCAAAAAGTCATCAGTAACATCAAACAGCTCACTAGCCATAAAATCAAAGTCCAGAAACGACATATTCTGGTCTACATCAACTTGCTCGTCTGGAACCGAGTTGTCTTGATTATGATGGTGATAATGATTCAATTGCGTAAACATGGTTGTATTTTGGTTGTCGTTTGATTCTATCACGCAAGAAAATGTATTAGTAAAATAGCTTGAGTTTTGACAAGATAACAGAGAAAATAATACCGATGAGATTCCATGCTTCTGCTAACCGTTGCAAACACCGACAGCACTTGTCAATCGTCCGATTGCCCTCGTCCAGCCTCCGCAGGGGCCCTATACAGCCAATAAATGCTTGCTTCATCAAATCCGGGGTGGTACTTGGTGTCCAAAGCTTGAGAAAGTCGGATCGTTTGGTAAGTAAAAATACAGTAAATAATACCAAGGCGGCATCGAAAGCTACGTGAAGACCGTTAATAATCGATAGCATAGCCATTAGAAAGAAAGACATACTGTAATAAAGCGTAAACCACCATTCCCCCAACAAACCCCGCCTCACCAAATCGGATTCGACGACGGTGCGGACGATGGTGATTATCTCAGTTGCAGAGTCAGTGGCAATTTGCATCGTGCTCCAGGCGACATCCTGCAAGGCCAGGATCTCCTGGCTTCTCGAGTTGAGGTCGTCAAGGGAGTCACAAAGCCGAACAAGAACCACGCGATGGATCAGAAGCCGGATATTGTGATACCGCATGGTCAGGATGGTCCGGAATCGGTCAATAGTTGGGTCCTTTCCAAGTTGGGACGCGCAGTTCTCTGCTCTAATAAGCCCCAAGTGTTTGGGTAATTGTTCGGTCCACTCCTCGAGTAAATGGCGCATGCGTAGCACACGAGTGATCATCTCGTAGTTGAGAATTTTATCTTCGCTGCCCAGGTTTCCTTGGTAAAGGACATCGATGGTGTTCCCTAAAATGGAATAAAGGCGACTATAGACAGCAAAATAATCAACACAATAAATTATTTCACAATTTTCGCAGTGGATAAGTACTTACATCGTGGCATTGAAAAAGTCAGTGCTATATCGGCACCGATGGCGTGCCTCGATTACGCGTTCGCGTGGTTCAATCAGATCAAAGTAAATAGGCAGTTCCAGTCTAGCATAATTCTCCGGGATCGATGCAGGACGGCCAAATGTCATACTCAGAGTTCTAATGTTGATGCATTGTAAGATTTTGACTCGGTGTTTCTACTCGACAACGTACCGGTCAAGGACAATACAACCAAACCATGTCCGCTTGCGAATCTCGCGCTCAACAGAGGGAAATCGCTTGGAGGCTTCTACTGACTGTAACCCGAGTTGTAAAGCCACTTTAACGGCAAGCCCATGTGTTGCCCAGGTTTGAATAGATGACTTTGTACCTTGCATGTACTGGCTGACTAGAAGCAGATACTGGACTACTCGATAATTAGCATCATGAAAAATGACAGCAGGGTAATATTATCGAAAGCAACTGACCAATTTCCAAGCTTGCCCCATTCATCACATACTCGGCACAAAGTCCATTAGCGCGGCGATAAAATTGTTCTGATTGTATCTGGCGTTTGTCGACTTGGCCCAGCTGCAGCACCGTCGTGTGCGTGGCCAAGGCGAGCACCATATTAAGGACCCCAAGCCATGTGCGCCGTGTCGTCGCATTGTGTTTCTTTAGCTGGGCATATGTTTCACGAAAGGTCTCTTCGTGGAGGTAGGGGAAGAGCAACCCTGTGTTAGCAAAGTACTGGTCGATCAGGGCCGACGTCTCATGGTCTGGTGGCAGATAGAAAATTGACGACATGGATATATTTTCTTCTTGATGGTCCTCTGCCGCCCAGGGTGCTTCACGGGGAGCAGGCGAACTTTGACGCGAGACTCTCGCGATGTGAAAATCTGGTAATAGTGTGGTGGTCTGCTGGTTGCCCGGTGATAATCGGCCTCGCGTACGTGACACACGTTTCAACGCCCGAGACAGATCTGACGTGAAGGCGATATTGGATGACGGGCCTAGAGGGTAGATGAGAGCTGAATTACCATCCAGAGCAAAAAGAGAACATACCAAAGTAGACGCGATGCTCCTCGTCGGCAAAAACAAAATGCCCCATTCCATCCGTGGGATCATCCGATTCCATAGAGCCAGTGAGAGGACCGTCACTTGTGGAAACGATGTTAGGGGTGTTGGAATTATGATCAATGTGCTCGGTCGTGTCTACAGTGTTCCATGGTTTCGTGGCGCTCTGGACATTTGTCGAACCCTCCTCCAACAGAGACTCGAGATGATTTAGACGGTCTTCAATCTCTTGAAAGTGCCTAATATAGTCAGACTGCTTAGCAAGACGTTAATTCAGAGATTTCAGGATCATTGCTTTACTCTTTTCCCACCAAAACGGTCTGATTAGCCTGCCCAGATAGGGCATATTGGCACGTCAGCCCTAACTCTGTACAGGTGCTGCATTTCGGTCGCTGACCACTGCACTATTCCCGTTCTTGTTTAGCACAGTATCAAGAGCAAGGGTGGAAGCAGCCATACACGGGATTTTCGAGTTCGACAAGAAATGCACGCCTGGGTGACGCGGCGCCGTTTAGGTTGCTGCTCCTGTTGCTGCTGGCTCTCCCGAGAATTTGCGAGCATTGCGTCTGGGAACGATTTCGCTTCTTTCCTTGAATAGTCTATCCAGCCTTTTCAAAGCCAACGTATAGATTTCGCTTGATGAATGTTGCAGGAGTAGGAAATGCCAGCCCCGCGGGAAAGAAGCCGATACTTCCGGGCCCGGTACGAGCGTTACGATATACGTATAAAATACAAATAATATGACCATAAACCCATAATCAGAATATTTAATAGTACTCTGAACATAAAGCTATATTGACAAATGCAAGGTTATTTCTGAACTTCCTTCTAGAAACAAAATAGACTACAATGTTATGCAGACAAGTTACCCACCTAACTAGACCCAACTGTCGATGATAACATCTCGTCTTCCATTCAATCAGACACCAAAGTTTCAACATCGACACCGTCCACTCTGTAAAATCCCAGTGCATTTAGCATCGGCTTGTCGTGGAAGCGGTATAGATAAACCGGCTCTCCTGGTAGATCTGCGAAATGGGGTTGAATTTGCTCAGTAGATGTTGTATCCAAATCAATTATGTCAACTAGTAAACACAGCAACACGTGTAAATAGTAATATTAACACATGTAACAAGTAACCAATAAAATATTGAACCCAAAATGACATTGGAATATAGTTAACTATAACTGAATATGTTGGCCGCATCACATATCTACATCTGTATAATACGGCTGACTTCTATGAAATTGGGTTGGCCATTTTACTCTCACTCCCAGATCAAGGGCAGCCTTTAAAACTAGACTTGGGTTGCGCGCAAATTCCCGAGCGACGAAGACAACATCCGCACTTCCAGAGGCGAGAACATCTTCCGCCGTTTTCCCGTTGTATATCATGCCCACGCTTGCGGTGAGCAGGCCTGGGACCTCATCCTTGATAGTTTTGGACAGGTAGGCTTGGTAGGCCGGCTGAAGCGGAGGCAACTTCTGCTCTGGCACCAAGCCACCGGAGCTGACATCGATTAAATCAACGCCGTCATTTTTTAGTAGTTGGCACAGCCGTACTGATTCTTCGAGGGTCCAAGACTCCCTGCCGTCAGAAATCCAATCCGTGGCGCTGATTCGATAGAACAGCAATGTTGTCTCTGGGATAGCACGCCTGATGCCCTGCACTACTTCTAACGCGAAACGCACACGGTTCTCAAAACAGCCGCCGTACTCATCGGTACGCGTGTTAGTGAGAGGCGAGCAGAATTGATGGATGAGATAGCCATGAGCGCCATGGATCTCTATGACATCAAACCCAGCTTCGGCAGCGAGAACAGCCGAATGCACAAAATCGCCAATTGCTTTGCGTATCATTTCCTTGGTCATAGCGATTGGCGTCGGCCAGACTCCGTCATACTTGTAGGGGATGGCAGAAGGAGCAACGATTTGCTCGGCAAAGCCACCTTCTTCTGACCGTGCAGGTCGATTTGGGCCAAGCCATGGAACTGTCACGCTCGCTTTACGGCCACAGTGCTGTAATTGAACGCCGGCTTTCTGGCCCTGCGAGTGGATGAAGTTGACCACGCGTCGAAACGACGGGACTTGATCAACAGACCACAGGCCGGCATCTTCACTTGTGTTTCGGCCTTCGGGGGAGACGCTTGTCGCTTCAACGATAGTCAAAGAAGCCCCTCTAGAAGCAAAAGAACCAAGTTGAACTAGATGCCAGTCTGTCAGCTCTCCCGCCTGGTTACAGGAGTACTGGCACATGGGAGAGACCCAGATGCGATTCGAAAAGGTTGTTGAGCGAATCGTGATGGGTTTGAAAAGCGTGGGAACCGGGTTTTCCTGATCGTACATTGACAACGCCGTCCCTGCTGGAGGTGATTGGATTGGAGTGAAGAAGCCATGATCCCCTGGCATAGGTTTATTGATGAGCAGCTCTTCAGATTCTGAGTCCATGATATAAACCAGTAGTAGAACAGCTAAAACTTTGGTGATCTTGTGAAGCAATAAGTGGAAGTTGCGAACATAGAAACTAACCCCAATGCCATCAGCTACATGACCATCAGGGGCTTATGCTAACCAGCTACTAGCAAGCTATGTTATTTGTGATTAATAATTGATTCCAGTCGCCATAGTGAGATAGCCGCTGTTCCGCGGCGGGATCGGGATCTTTCCGGTCCAACTTGATATTGGGGAAGAGTATGTAAAATTCGATAAAGTTTCGGAAATTGCGGGGGAACTTCTGTCTGTCTGGGTCCCTTCGGGCCCTTCTTCCCCCTCTTTTTTTTCGCATTTTTTGAGTTCTACTGAGTCATTTAAGGAACATTTGAAGGGCCTATATCCGAAAAATTTGTACCAAAAAAAAATGGAGTCACGGGGAATTGAACCCCGGACCTCTTCAAAGTAAGTCGAGCAGGGCGAGTGCAGGACTTTGCAAATGAAGCGTCATACCCCTAGACCATAACCCCGAGCGGTACAATTTCTTCTTCCTTTGGTGTAAGATTCTTTTTACTCCAATCAGATGGAAAAAAAAACTTACTGCGGACTCCATTTACATTATTACTACATGATAGCCTTAATCACTTGTCGTGGCTATTACCTAGTAGGCAGTTATATATTTTTGGCGTGTTGTAATCGTCATGTAATAGTCTCATTAGGTAAAATAATCATCGGGTATCTGCACGCAAATAGAGATACAGAAAAAAAAATACATGTACAGCAAAATAAAGTCCACCTAGTTAGCCACTGCCACTTACGCGCCGCCAGATCATGCCAGCAGCAGCGCCAGCACAGACGACAGCCCCAATGGCAATGCCCCAGCCCATCCACTTGTTATCCAGCTCCTCGGCCGTGCGTGGGAACGTTGTGCTGGGCTCCATCGCCGCTTCGGCGATGTGCACAAACACCTCTTGGATGGACGACCAGGTCGCACTCACATGGAGAGGAGGGCCCGCTAGCCCCTGGCGAGATATGTATTCGTCCGGTTGGCTTTCAGCTCGCTGGGTGGTGCGGTCTAGATCCGCCTTCAGCGCCAGGAATACGCTGGGCAGCTCCTCCAAATGGGGGTATTTGGTACGTAGTCTGGTGATGTAGGCAAACGAGTCCGGGTCGGAAGAGTCGTAAGTGTAGGCAACGACGTCGCACTGGTCTAGAAGCTTAGTCTGGTTTTCTAGCAAAGCCGGTTCTAGCTCTCCGAGCTCGTCGAGAATGAGATAGCATTGCTTCCCACCGGGCAATTCAACAGTGTTGACTGCCGTCCGTGGTTGGATGGTAGGGTGGTATGTGTTGCTAAATCCACGGGACAGGAAAGCGTCCAGCAAGGCCGATTTTCCTGATCCAGGGGCTCCCAGCACATGACAAAGAACAACATTCCGGCCAACCCGCCCAGGCCGGCGCCGACGCTTGCGCGGTTGGGTGATCTGAAGAGCGGCGGTCGTACTGGGATTGTTGCGGTTTGATGATTCAAAGCCTAGATATGCTAGGTACTCGAGAGTTGTCTTGGGGGAGGTAAAAGTAGTCATACTCCACTGGGCCAGCCAGCCCTGAAGAGTGACGTGCCCGGATTCATTGCGCACCGTGCACGACGGAAATGAACCGTCTGTCCACGAGCTGGGCAAGCCAGGCGTAGGCGCAAACAACGACGCAAGTTCCGAATTATTCAATCCGCCATCGTTGTCCTTGTCAGACAGCAGGAACAGGTCGACGAGGAAGCGGTATCCTTCCGGGGAAAGCTCTGCCGAGGCAAAAGGAGGAACGTCGAATTTGGGGTGGAGATAGTTTTCCTGCAACGACAGATTGTCGGTGTATTGGAACGTTCGCAATATAATCCACACGGTCTCATGGCGGCCTTTTTCGGCATAGAGTTTGTTCAAATGCAGGAAGCCGTCCAACGTAATCCCCGTCGGCGTGACAGAGTTGGGATGTGTCTTTTGGATTGTTTCCTTGATATGGACTAGATCCTCCTGGCTCAAAGGCTTGCCGAAGCATTTCAGTTGGAAATCCTCGATCTCCTTGTCCGACAGATACGCGTCTCGGTCCTTGTCACACAGATAAAAGATGCGTTGCAAGGCGGCAATCGCGGCAGGCTTGAGAACAGACTCTTTCGAGTCAAAAAGGGGGGCGATAGGGTGTGTCACGGCTTTTTGACAGAGGAAAAACGCCTCGTTCACGTTGCGGTGTTCTCGCGCACTCGAGCGGATACACGAGTCGATTTCCTTGAACTCGGCCATCAACGGCAGCATCTCTTCGTCGACGACCTGCGCATCGCTGGCCTCGTTGCCGAGATCGGATTTGTTGGCGCATAGCACCACGGGGACGTTCACGCCGAGGGAGCGAAAGTGCGGGAGCCAGAACAGGGCGACTCTTTCGTAGCTGTAGTGGTCCGAGTAGACGAGAAGAATCACATTCGACTTGCGAATCTCGCGGGCCAGGCTCGCTCGCTCCTGGGGCAGGGCCGAGGTATCGACGACGGTGGTGGTGGTCACGTTCTCTGGCGTGCCAATGGTCGGGGGGATGGTGATCTGGGGCAGCACCGGCTGGATCTTGTTGGTGACGAAGACGCCTTTGACCAGCGACGTGATCAGGCTCGACTTGCCGGTGCCCTCGTCTCCGCAGACACAGATTCGCACTGGAGGGTTGGCTTAAGCTTAGACGTGAGTTTGGGAGAGGGAGAAGAAAGCATACCCGTCGCCATGTTAGTGTTAGCTGGGTGAAGATTCGCACCAGCGCGGCCAGGACAATCACCTGCCAAAGGCCATCGCAGAACGAAGAAGTGGAGAGTTGAATTGAGTTGAGGAAGCTCGGCCCGCGGAACGGAACAACGTCGGTCCAGCTCTTTGGAGGACGCAGTTACGTAGTTGCTCTATTGCACGTTGATTGACCGGTAACTACCGTTGAGGAGCATTTTCCCGTGTTAGATTGAACCAGTAGCTATATGCAGTCAAAGAGAACTAGAAATTATTCCCAGCGTACCTATCTCGCACGACGCTATGAGTCATCCAACAACCGTTCGTAGCACAGCCGCCTTGTCCCGCACTTGGCCGGCCACAGCATCGTCGCAATAACCAAGCGGCTTTCTCGTCGACAGCCATTGTCTTGAGCGGTCGAATAATTCACTACAACTTATTAAATGCTTTCTTCGGGCTATTATTGCAAGGCCTAATCCAACTTCCAACGCAACTAATTATCGGGCTGCAACTCGACCCACTCAACGGCGGCCCGCATCGTCGCCTCTATTATTACCGCATTAAACTACGGACAACCTCCACCTCGCAGCAACTGCTTAATCTCGTCATCGCCCTCGTCTCAGCGGATTCGACGATCGTCACAGCCGCAAGGATGCCTTTGGGAATTAATAACCCGCTGCCCTCGTCGATGAGGAGTGAGTCATCTCCTGCTCGTCGCATGCCCTGCGGAGAGTTCCCCGCAATTGTATGTGCACAACAAGGCTGACCGCAACCCAGGCGAGTGCAAGAAAGCTGGCAAGATCCTCGCCTCCTTTGTTGATCCCAGACAAGCCTTCGGGCCCGATAAGGTCATTCCGCCAGAGGTTCTCGCCGGCGCAAAGGTATTCGTTCTTTTTGTGTTCTATTAAACCCGAACTAACACGTCATACTCTGCAGGGTCTCGCCGTTCTGTCCGTCCTCAAGGCCGGTTTCCTCGGGTCTGGGCGCTTTGGCTCTGGCATTGTGGTTGCTCGACTGGCAGACGGTGGCTGGTCAGCACCGTCTGCGATTGCCACTGCCGGCGCCGGCTTTGGTGGTCAGATTGGATTTGAGTTGACCGACTTTGTCTTTATCCTCAACGATGCCGCTGCCGTTCGAACATTTTCGCAGGCCGGAAGTATCACTCTGGGAGGCAACGTGTCGATAGCCGCTGGCCCCGTAGGTAGAAACGCAGAGGCTGCTGGAGCAGCCAGCACAAAAGGTGTGGCGGCCGTGTTTTCATACTCCAAAACCAAGGGACTATTCGCCGGCGTCAGTCTGGAAGGCAGTGTGCTGGTGGAGCGCAAGGATGCCAACGCAAAGCTGTACAACGGCCAAGTCACTGCCCGCCAGCTGCTCTCGGGCTCGGTCCCGTCTCCCCAGGCTGCGGATCCGCTGATGCAAGTGCTCAATTCTCGCATCTTCTCCGGACGCACCCAGACCGGCGGCAACGGGATGTACAACGACATCCCGGTCTACGATGACTCCCATGACGATGTCGTCTGGGATGGACGCCGGGGCGCGGCGTATGGTGAGGGTGAGCGCAGGGACCGGGCTGGCTCGCGATCTGCATACGACGACTACGAGTATAGAGACCAGCCTCGTCGGGCCAATACCTGGCAAGACGACTACTACGACCGACAAAGTTCTGGCAACTTGGGCCGCTCTGCCACAACAAGAACGGGCGGCGGCGGAGGATTCCACGACGAGGAGTTCTCTGATACGCGCTCACGACCGAGCCGTCCGACAGCTCCCAAACCGATCTTTGGGCAGCGAACGGGCGCAGGTGGTCTGCGAGACGACCAGGCGGTTGCGCTGTTTACGTTTGATGCCGACCAGGACGGCGATCTAGGGTTCAAGAAGGGCGAGGTGATTACGATTCTGAAGCGGACTGACAAGGCTGAGGACTGGTGGACTGGCCGTATCGGAGACCGCACCGGGATTTTCCCCAGGTATGTTTTTTTTCTTCTGATGGTCAGAAACAGATTGCTGACAGAAAACTTGAACAGCAATTACGTCAACCCGGCTGTGAAGTAAAAAAAGACAAAAAAAAAAGAATATTCAGGATGTAACGATTTCTTGTACATTCTTGGTCCTGCTATGAAATGATGCCATGAAAGCCTCTTCGTTCCGTATACCAATTTGAAGCAAACCGGTTGCAAGAATTCGGGATTATTCATGTGTTGATTGATTGATGTTATTTATTTATTCTTTTGCGTGTTATCGAGATGTATGCGCTGGGCTAGTCAATTAGAAATTTATTTGAATTGTATCCCAAGATATACTCAACTATTGATTTTATGATTATTTTATTCTGTCCATCTGTAGCTAGACCCGGCCAATCCTTAATCAGCTACTATCAGTCCATGTAGTATCGAGTCTCGTCGAGTCTAGCTTCTACAAGTCATTCCCTTGGCTTATACTACTGTCACCGTGGAGGAATGAAGGACCAGGAATGATACGTAGCATCTGATTTGCAGGAATTTATTTTTACTATTTTTCAGTTTAGTTAGTTTGGCTTCATTTAGTTTAATTTTTAATTTTTCCTTTTTTTTTTTCCCCTTTTCCTGCTCCTATTTTCATCCGTGCCTGGCCTGTTGCTCAGTCTAGGCTCGTCCCCCCCACTGTAGCATTCCCCGGGCTTCCTCTGTAGTATTCACCGTCTGTTCTCGGAAATCGGCGGCACAACTTGAGTTAATATTTTATTTTCTTATTATTTCCACCGGATCTGACCGGAGAAAAAAAAAAAAAACAAAAGAAAAGAAAAGAAAAGAATCCACCTGGCCAGTTCGGAGCAGGCGGTTCGGGCTGGTTAGGCACAGTCGTTGGCGTGTTTCGTCTAGACAAGGGGCTGAAGACCCTGCTCATTAGCTATGCTAGCTGTGTTATGATTTATTTCTGCGGAAAACAAGGATTGGGCTGCGTGCTAGTATTAACGTAGTAAAACAACAATAATATGGGATCTTCTTCACGGGTCACGAGACCACACGCAATCTCAAGCACGCCATGGCCGTCGATCTGGATCTGGGCCTGGGGTGCATGAGAATCTTGTCTAATATTAGTTGCTAGTTAGCTAGTTAATAATTAGTTCAGTTGACAGTAACTATGGACGTACTGACTGGAAACAGCAGTGAGGGAAACAAGACCAAGTAGTGCCGGTGTGGGCCGCCCATGCTTAACTCGTTACTGCTTAGCCCGTCCTCGCCCTCGCCCTCGCCCTCGCCCGCCAAACAGAAAGAACGTCCCAGCGCCCATTCACATTGTCTTTCCTATCTTCAGACTCGACCCTCTTCAGACACACGCTTTTCGGACACGGCCACCTTGACATGTTCTAAACCTCCTCGCCGCAGGGTCGAGAACGGCGTCCCCGAACCTTCCTCGGATCATCCCATCCCATCCCCCCTCGCTGCGCATGGCTCTCTCGCTTGCCCGAACTCCCCGTTTCGATGCCTGCTGGTAGTCGAGTGCATCTTCCGGCCCAGGCGGCGCGCAGTACCAGCAGCAGCAGCACCCCCCGTGTACGCCGCCCTCGAGTCTGAGTCGAGTCGAGTCCGAGTCTTGAGAGTTTGAGCAGCCTCAAAAGCGTTTTAGAGGCTCCCTCTCGCCCTTCCGATGCAGGTGCGTTTAGCCCGCCCTCTCCCCGTGTTTACCTCCTACCCCTCCACCAGCCACCTGTCATGCCACCCTCTCCCTCACCTGTGGATGGCAATAGTATTCTACTACTGCTACTACTATTTATATACTGTCTGCCTGTATTCTGCCCGTGTGACACCCGCTTTGTTCGTGGCGCGGGATCCCCTCAGCTGACGGCTCAAGGATCCTTTGCAGACTCCCACCGGTTCCCTCGAAGCGGACGGCGAGGGCGCGGCGAGACGAGGCCATGTTCCCCAGCTGTCAATAAGCGACGACGGCCACCATGTCACCGAGGCCATTGGCCATCTGTACGGCGACGACGATCGTCAAGAATCCCGAAGGCTGAGCTACATGCCGTCCCCCCTGGGCGAGACCCTGTCTGTGACCCCGGCTGCAGCAAAGGTAAACGCAAACGCGTTGAATGCGAATGGAAAGATGGAGCCCGGGAACCGGCCAGCTGGAGTCGTCGCCAACAGCAGCGTGACCAAAAATAATGACAGCAAGAATAATCGTAATGGCCATCGACCAGAAGCCCTATTGTCGCGACCGCCAGTCACAAAATCCCCTTCGTTCGAGAGGGAGCCCTCATCGCCCGTCCATCTCTCGCCTGTCGACACCGCCAACTCATCTTTTCCTCTGAACGATATAGACTACGAGTCCGACCCGGCGGCAATCACGCAGGAACTCAACAACCTGGCCGCCATCCGCCGAATGTCCATGGACGTTACGGGCGACCCGGACCTGCCGTCCTTTTCCAACCTGCAAGTGCCCTCGGTTCCGCCGTCCGCTTCGGCCGACGAAAACGATGCCTCGCGCCTGTTTTGGGTGCCTGCGCGTCTCCACCCGGAGCTCGCGCCAAAGGAGTTCAAGTCGTTTTTGGAAAGCAAAACAGATCAGATCAAGCGGAGGTCGAGTGATTTTTCGTCTAGCCTGTCAGTTGGCGGTGACGATTCCGCGGGTGGTCTGCGGAGGAAACGATCTATGCTGTCAAGGCAGATTGACGACTCGAACGAATATACGGACGGAGCAGATAAACTGGAAAGGAAGCGCTCAGACAAATCCGACTCCTTGAAGCCAAATCTACATGAACTTGAGGAGCTGGTCGATGATTCCAAGCAGGTGAACAAGGAGGCACTTGCACTGTTGGGAGGAGCGGATCTCCCTGATATGTCGACGTCCGAGGACAAACCGATTCTTCCCCCGGCGCCTCCTGGTCACAGCCTGAAACGCTCCACCAGGACTCAGTATCGAAAAGGGAGCTTGAAAAAGGGCGATCGACTGCCGTACTCAAAACGACTTGGGCGGACACCAGAGACATTGGGTGGAGATCCGCTGTCAAACGCAGGCGAAGATCCCCCGGTAATCAAACCTCTAACGCGGTCCTCGACTGATCCCGGTAGGAGCATTTCAGAGAGAAATGCTCCGCAACAAAAGCCCGTGGTCCCAGTCGACCCATCAAAAAGCACTGCCTTGCCCCCAGGCAGCGCATCGAGTTCGTCATTCGACTCTATCCTCGACCCGAAATCACCCCAACCGCGCCAGTGGCAGTCTCGTCTCAGCTCCAACGGCCGGTCAACTCTCCAACTCCCACAATCAGCGCAGACGCTGCCCCAAATAGTAGAGACGCCCCCACCTACTGAAACTTCCAACAGACAGCCAACATCCAACCTACAACAGTCCGTCGTGATACCCGAACGAACGTCATCCCACGATTCTTCTTCTTCTCTCCCCTCTATCTCGGTGTTTAGCAAACGGTCAGGATCGCAGAAACAACACAACTCGTCACAAACGTTGACGGATCTCGCCTCCCATCCAGCCCCGCTTCCAGGAAACTCGACGCGAATTGATAATTTATCGGTGATTCCGACTCTTACTGAAGATAAAAAGCCGGATAGTAAAAAGTCCAAAGATAAAAAGGACGACGGAAGCCGCAAGTCGAGCTGGCCATGGTCGCGGGGCTCGGAGGACAAGGAAAAGAAAAAGGACGCAGAGGCGAAAAAGAAGAAACAGAACGCAGCCGAAAAGATTTACGACAGACAGGATAGTACTCGGCTGGACGTGTTGCAAAGCTCGATTGACAGCGTGCCTCGCGGGCGAGAAAGTCTGGTGCTGGAGCGGCCTGTCGACCCGCGACTAGAGGAGGAGCGCAGAAAGGAAAGCTCGCGGAAATCGACGGACTCGAAGAAGGATAAAGAATCGGGCTTGCTGTCGACGATCTTTGGCGGCGGCAAGAAGAAAAGCGGCGGCGATCACAAGAAGAGTTCATCTCGAACGTTGTCGCCGGAGCCTTCTTCGATTCGACTGATCCCAGACGAGGATTATCCATGGAGTCGGTTCAACATTCTGGAGGAGCGCGCCATCTATCGCATGGCACATATCAAACTGGCGAACCCGCGGCGCCCGCTGCATTCTCAGGTTCTTCTGAGCAACTTTATGTACTCGTATCTGGCCAAGGTGCAGCAAATGCACCCGCAAATGTCGATTCCCACGTCTCCGTCTCAAAGGGCGCAGCAGCAGCAGCAGCAGTCGGATCAGCCGGATGAATATACCCAGTACCAGCGGTATCAAGAGGTGAGCCGAAATATTTGAAATATCTGTCGATAAAAACAAGATCTAATGTGTGTCTGATGTGAATAGTACTCGGAGCAGAGCTACGACGAGTACGACTATGAATCCGAAGACCACGGCGAGCAGTACCAGGGAAATGGGCGACAGGCATACGACAAGGACAACACATATCACCAGCATTACGACGGGTATGGGTCAGGCGAGGCGGCGCAACTAGAAAGCGACCAGGGAATGTGGTGATCATCACATATTCACATGATTGTTTTTTTTTTTTTTTTTTTCTATCATCATCCTAGGGTTCACTGGCGTCTGAAAGTGGGCATAGCGTCTCGATGGAGGTTATTGTTTGAGACCTGTACCTGGCTTTTCTTTTTGTTTTTGTGTTTTCAATGCTGTGACGACTGCGACGGTTCTCTCTATCTAATTTACATTGATACTATGTATTTACATACCAAGCAGGTGCTTGCAGGGTTCGCTCTGAATATATTATAGTACGCTCGTGGAAGCAGTAGTAAACAGTAGTATAACCGGGATATTCTATTGGCTGCGGCACGTGACCGCGATCGGACGTGTGGTAGACTTGGTGGCACGGAGGTGATCGGCCATGATCGCAGTGCCACTCGCCTTCTTTCCATCTGCCCATCCACCAACAAAAAACAAAAACTACAAAAGAAATACATCCTCAACAGTCAAAATGAGCGAAGCCTACGAGCGCGAGTCGTACGTGCTACCACCCACCTGCCCAGTCCGAAGACAACGTTCACTAACAAGTGGTGGTGGTTGTGATGGTGATCCAGGCAAAACAACGACCTCCTCAACTCCCTCGCACACAAAACATCAGCGCTGAAATCCGTTACTATCGATATCTACGATAATGCGCGGAACCAGGATTCGCTTGATAACGCTGTTCGTCCCCCTCCCCTCCCCTTTCCCTTTCTTCTCCCCGAGTCATGCAGAACGAGTCTGTCTGTGTTGAGGGTGAAGCAAAGCCAAGTGAAGCAGAGCAAAAAAAGGCTGACGATGTCCAGAACGAAGTCTTCTCAAACATGTCCACCAGCCTGCGCGGCAGCGCAGGCCGTCTAACGCGTGCCGCGCGCGCGGGCGATAAAGTTGCGGTGCTCAAGGTTGCGGGGATTTGTGTGGGTGCTGGCGTTGGGGCGTGGGTTGTGCTGGGGTGGATATTTTGAATTTTTTTATTTTTTTTTTCCGAAGGGAAAGAGAAGAAAAGAGAGTGGTGTGTGCTGCGCTTTTTGGGATGGCGTTTTGATTTGGGAGCTGGGTGTTTTGTATTGTATTATATGCGTTGTGTTTTGTGTCGGGTTGGGTTGATTAGCGAGTTTTAAATTGCATTTGATTTGATATACGGGACGTACATAGTTTGTGCAGTGAGTATAGCGGTGTCAATCAACATCTTTTTGTTTTGTACATGTTTGCATGGAGATTTAATTCATTGATCTAGTAATTAGTTGAGTACGTAGTCGGGATGATATCATACACCAAAATATTTGATACACAGCTGTATCAAGTTCCAACACCGGAAACCCCCGAATCCAGCGGAACAAGTCGGCCAGCCCAAAAGTACGTAGTACTCGATGATAAGGCCTAGACCTGACTCGATGTCGTCTTGATAGGGCAGTACTCAATGAGTTAGGCACTGGTCATTCAACAATGATGTACACAGTCCGTCCGAGAGTCGAGTGTCCGGTCCACAGGGCTAGATCGCTCCACCGATCCACTACACAAAGCCATGACTATTAATATTTAATATTCAGTTTGAGGTTGGTGGTAGACCTACCCTATGGAGAACCCGGTGATCTACAGCTGGTGCGGTCTGTGCAGATTATTGGCTGTCTATTTCAGAAAATTTCAGCCTAAATTTCCCTCAAGGACTAGGCACATCCTCTGTAGTGCTACTACTCCGTACGTACGATATGCTGTTGCAGAGCTATAGCTAGCTACATAGCTGTTGCAGCCAAGCCTTGAAATCAAGGTATCGGCGGATGCCGAACAGGTACAGTCGTATATCTCCCGGTAGATCTTTCACCACTTCTCACTAAATGAGGGAATAACTAGCAAATCAGACGTAAAAAGGGCAAGAAACAAGAAAACAAAGAATCGCCACGATTCCATATAACAGCAACCAACATTAATTCACAAAAAAAACAAAAAAAAAAAAAAAAAAAAAAAAAACAAATGCAAAACACGGCAGAAATCTAAGCCGGCCCAGACCCAGACCGGTCGGCTTCCGACTGCATCATTATCGGCATCCCGTTTCTGGTAAAATTAGCACTGCCAGGCGGAAGTTCGTGCTCCGTAGTTCCTTTCGTACTAAGTAACTAGTTATCGGCAGAGTTTTACGCGCGAGTCGGTGAGCACTGATAGGGAGTGCATTGAGCCGATTCGGCGTTACGTACTTGCATTTCGGAGAAAATCAAGTGATGCAATGCGAGAAATAATTTGAAATGTAGAGGGTCATATTTTTAATTAATACCTACATATGTACTATACTACGTATGTATGTTTCAAGAACTTTACTGAAGGACCCAGTGAACTGTCAACAGCCAATGGGAATTTCGAGGCGCAAATCTCGGCGCACAATTAATGATAATAAAAAATGGTAATGACATACTCCGTATTAGTCGTACTATAGCAGAGAAGGAAAAATATCCGTTTTCTAGAACACGTGCGGCGGGGCGCCATGATCTGCGTTACGTACGGTACGGTATCCAGCCATACGCAGTATATAGTATGTAGTCCTCGATGAGGAATCGATTATCAATATCATATGAATATTATGCGTATCTTATTCAGGTGTGTTATGTCTCAGTTCACCAGTCTCCATATCCATCGTCAGACGCATATGTATGACTAAAATCATGAAAATCATGCCCATCGATCGCTGCAAACGGTAGTAGTATATGTAGGTAGTGGCGTGATGTGACTGAAGACCTGTCGGCCCGTCCCCACCAGCGCCGGTGGTTTCATCTATTCTAGTATTCTCTGTTCATCTGCTAGCAGTGCGTGATCTGATTAGGTGCAGAAAAGACTCATCAGACAGGGGGATATATACATGCAAGTTGAATAGAGTATTAGGTAAATGTACAGTACAGTAATGGTAGTTGGTACTGACAATACGGTCTCGGGCCGGCGCCGACCAGTCGCTCTATTTTCCGACAATTAATGTACTCATGTTATCTATCAGCTGGCGATCCTGCGTGGCGTCTCTCGAGTCTACAGAGTACGAATGTATTCATATTCATATTCGCATAGACATAGAATGTATCGTAAAGCAAGTAAAGACAGAATGCCACAAGGTCCGTATGCTGTGAAATAAATAGTATTTAATATTATTACCTCAGGTCGCCACAGAAAAAAATAGCTAATCTGTGGACCCTTACCATGGATACTATCAGCCCGCGCACGTCGGATCGGAGGGGCACGCCATCGCGCGCGGGCCTGATTGACTATTTTCTCTCGTCCTTCTCTCTCTTCCTCTGCTCTTCCTCCTTTTCTCTCATGCTCGCTCGCTTCATTATCGACTACTCTCGTCTCTATATTGCTGCTGATTCGCCTCTCCTCTACCTCTCTCGCATCCCGCAACCTCTATCGGAAACCCGCTCCGCTTTCGGCTGCTACCACATGCTCCAACTCAGCCCACCATGGAAGCGCTGAGTTTTCTCAGTGGTGCTGGCTATGCCAGCAGTGCCAAGTACTTTGACATTAGGTATGTATCCTGCTGCTTCTCCGAGACGATTTCTAACACTGCGCAGACTCGAAGACCGATATGTCGTCTTCCGCGGCAGCGAGCACGAAGCGGCCAGCGCCCATTTGCGCGGCACTTTGGTGCTCTGTCTGTCGGAGCCGCTGAATATCAAACACCTGAAGCTGTCTCTGACCGGCATGTCGCGCGTGTGGTATGTTTTCTCTTTTTTTTTTTTTTTTTTTCCCTTTTTCCGCCTATTCTTCCGAACTAACAATTTTCCTCCCAGCTGGCACCTCCCCTCGAGCGCGACCTCCGGTGGCCGCAAGCCATTCAAGGAAAAAGTCTTTTTCGAAAAAGTCTGGAAGTTCCGCGAGGCTGGAAAGGGCAAAACCGAGATTCTCGCCGCCGACAACTACGAGTTCCCCTTTGACGTCATTTTGGAGGGGTCGCTGCCGGAGAGTGTTGAGGGGCTGCACGATACCTGGGTCACGTATCGCTTCAAGGCCGAGATTGGCAGAAAGTATGTGCGCGACATTGCCATTCGGAAGCCGGTGCGCATTGTCCGGACATTGGACCCGAGTGCGCTGGAACTGGCCCATGCGATGGTAGGATCTCTGGAAAAGAAAGAGAAAAAAAAAGGAGAGAAATACTGACAGTCGTAGTCCGTCGAGAACATCTGGCCCAACAAAATCGAGTATTCGATCAGCACCCCCAGCAAAGCCGTCATCTTCGGCACTTCAGTGCGAGTCGACTTTCGCCTGATCCCCCTGCTCAAAGGGCTGAAGATTGGACAAGTCACGTCGCAGCTCATCGAGAGCCACGATCTGACTTTGAACCCGGACGACCCGGTCTCGGTGCAAAACACATACAAAACTACCAGAACCATCAAAACCGACGAGTATGAGCTGGACGAAGAACAGCAGCTCGAAATTATTGACGAGTCCGCCGAGGGCTTTCAGTTCTTCCGCTACCTGGATTTGCCGCAGACGCTGTCGCGCTGTCTTCAAGATACCGATGTCAAGGGGATTAAAGTCCGTCATAAGCTCAAGTTTCGTGTTCAGCTGCATAACCCGGATGGACACACTAGCGAGGTGTGTGAATATTACTATATTGTCTCGATATAATACTAACTGATTAGCTCCGAGCAACACTCCCGGTCTCGGTGTATATCTCCCCCAACCTCGCCATCGACGATAACAATACCCTGGTTCAGCACGACCAGCAGGCAGCCCGAAGAGCGGTCGAGGACATGACACATTCAGCGGCACCGCCACTGTACGGACAACACCAGTTTGACCAGCTGTACAGCGAGGTCGACGTGAGCGGATACCGCACCCCCGGAGGCACAATGAGCGGCACAGTGACGCCGTTTGGCACGTTGAGCCGGAACATATCGTCAGAGGATCTGACCTCGTTGAACGAGGCTGTTTTCAACGGCGACATCTCTGCCTCTGCACTGCACAGTCGCCTCAGCCGACTGCACGCCATCCACGGCAGCCACGCCTCTTCGCCAGGCACGCATGACACCAGCCACGACCACGACCACAGCGCTCCCGGCCCGTCGAGCCACTCCACTGACTACTTCAACCTCGCTCGACCCGCAGCCTCGTCGAACTCCCAAAGCCCCGAGGGCCCCAGCCAGAACGGCTCGCGGCGAACCTCTGACGAACATGACCGCGACCAGACCGGCTCTGGCGTGACGTCTGGCGCTGCAACGCCGTACCACCCGCAGTCATACGAAGTCGAGAATCTCAGCCGCGTGCCGAGCTATAGCACAGCCATGCGGTCGTCGGCCAGGTCGCCATACGACAACAATCTGCCAGACTACCAGGCTGTCATGTCCAGCTCGGCGCCGCGTCCGCCACCACTACCGCAACAGGTTCATCTGCGCGGCGGAGGCACGCGGCATTCGTGGATGGACACGGTTGAGCAGCACCGGCGGGCACTTTTTTGATTTTACTATCTATTTCAGAATTTCCACCAGACAAAAGGATAATACGCTTAATATTGTACATGGTCGGCACAAACGATGCCGGGCATATCTCCTCTCCGTTGTTGCATATCAGCATTGATTCTGGCGTTGGTTTTTTCTTCTAATATACCATTATGTTTTGTTTTTTTCTTTTTCTTTTTGTCGGTGTTGTCTCACATTGACCGAGCTTCCGGGCTACAGCTGATGATACGATGAGATGATGTGGATTGATGTATTGTACGCATTTATATTTTATATAGACCGGTTGCCATTCAATTGATCCATACGGAGTTATCAGTTACATACTGCATCTATACATGTACTATATATCCACTGTTAAACATCAACCCTAGCTTTCAAGTCTTTCGCCATCCTCTCCAACTCCTCCTCCGGATACTCCTGCGCCCCCAACTTTGTTGATATCGACCCACGGTACACCTCCGTAAACTCCTCTCTCAGCGGCTCTCCCGGTTTCTTGCTGGTATAAACCGGCACAAGCTTAACATGCGAATAATCAATCTCCAACCCTTCAAAAAACATGCCCACCATGGTAACTCCCAGCGCCTGTTTTAGCAGTGCGGAAACACTTGTTGCCGCATCGACAAGCGCGCTGTAGTCGTCGGTATCCAAACTGAAGATATCGCTCGACGTGTGTTTCCGTGGAACAAGCACGGTGTATCCCGGCGTGTTCCCAAAGGGCGTTAGGAAGGCTACATGCGACGAACTCTCCCAGACGCGCCATTGCGCGAGTTCGCCGCGCACGATGCGCGCGAAGAGGTTTTGATCTGAGGGGTCGCCGAAGAAAGAGTTATTGTATTCTTTGGAAAGTCCTGAGTATGCGACGATACGGTCACGGATCAAGTCAAGCTCGGATTTTGGTATCTCAGGCCCGCTTTTGGTGGATAGGTAGCCTGGAAATTCCTTATGGAATTCCTTGTCGTTGTCCAGCACGGCAGACCATTTTGAGTCGTCGAGGCCGTGGAGCGGCAACAAGTGAATTAGTAGGTTTCCGTCGTAGGCGAGGGCGCAGCGTGAGGTGGTTGTGATGTGGCATAGTGCATGCGCGATTTGGCGGGTGCTTTTGAGGATTGTGAGGGTGTTGTCACTAGTACTGTCGGTGGGTGTGCTGAGGAGCGGGGTGGTGAGGCTGATGAGGACGTGGCCACGGGTTGTGGGCGAGGTGGCTAGGGAGGCGGTGTGGGTTGGCGTGTGGAGGATGATGTGTTGGTGCATTTTGCGAGTAATTGATGGTGTATGTATGTAGATATTGGGTGGTGTGTTGTGTAGAGGTCGTTGTGGTGGATGGTTCGGATGTTAGTATAGTTGGGGCGGGATGAGCATACATATATTTCCATGTATCCGATATCAGACTATGAATGCAGAACTGTATAGTATTATTTTTACAAGAATAAGAATAAACTATAGCATTGAATTGTTATTTATTATAAAAGAAGAATCCACACATATGTAGTTATGGCGAGATTGGGGGTCGACAGTCTCCGGATTAGCACGGTATAGTTTCAAATGTGCTTGGGGTATGCTTAATGGTAGCGTTTACAAAGCTATTCATAACGTACTTGGAAAGGCACTTGTGTAGGAATTAATAATAGTCTGAAAGAGTTGCTGTTAGTCCAAAAAAGGAATATAAAAAGGAGACATTAGGGCTCTAATAGAGCGGCCCTCGGAATATTATTAAAGATTGCCTGATACACCCCAGACTTAGTGATTTTGAAACATAGATAGATTTTCACTTGCAAAACATAGATGAATGGCCCTCCGTTAGAGTCTTTCTTGACTGCCACGCGCAGATGTTACATTCTCAGCCTTTGATCGTTCCAAAATTAAGACATACATCGTGTGTTCCTCGTCCTCGTGGTAAGGATTATTTCGAAAGTTCTTGTATCTCTCGGTATCTCTTCAACGATTCCTCACTCCAAGTCTCCTCTCGGGAGTAGAATTCTGCAAACCGAGGCACGCCAGCAGGGATAGACAGCCAGCTTTGCTTCGTAGTAGTGAAGATATGAACATCAGGAGTTAACCCGCGAATTTTATTCACATCATCACTTTTCCCATCTGTACCTTTGATCAAGACATGATCAACGGTGCTGGCACGGACATGACGAGTATGCTGATTTGCCTCGTGATACCAGCTGAATATGACCACTTCACAGTTGCTGCATTTGTAGATTGTTTTACTGCTGCTAGCGGAAGGGATCCTTTCAGCGTAGGGTTGTCCTTGAATCATCACAATCCGGTCATGCTCAATTTGTGCGTTGATAACGCAGGCAGAGCCAGTCTCTCGTTGGCACCCTGTTTTTTTGCTTTGCCGTTAGTTCAATGTTGAAAGGTGTCGTTCCTCAGAATCCGATTTTTATGTGTGGCTCGCTTACAAGTACAGTGGCAACATTGGACGATCAAAGGTGCTGTTTTTAGTCTGTATCGTAATCGTCCGCAGTTACAACCCCCTTCGTACTCTATTGCAGAAGATGAAACCGAGCTCATAATTCTCATAAAAAAATATCTCGTTCTTGTTAGACACTAGTTGAGCGACAAAAATGCAGATGAAGTGATCTCGAAACGGAATATGCTGATATTCAACGGATCTCATGAGAACTGTCAACTTGGTGCTTACTAACCGGCTAGGCACCAGCCGTCAACAAGTGACGATGGAGGTCCTGCTTGGGTCACGCATGAAAAGAAAAGTTGAATTCTATTGGTGAGGTGACCAAGTCTCCGAAGGACGTACCGGAGACTTTGGAGAATCCCACTTCGTATCAACAAGTCCATATCTTTTCCTTCATCACCTAACGCGATACATATAGGTGATGTTTTCAATTCCATGGTTACCATGTTGGAAATAGCTCCGCGTCTACCACTCTCGAACGCCTTAGGTGTTCAAATGTTGTTATCTCGGCTGGTATTGATTGGATGTGTGTATATTGGAAGAACGGAGTGTGAACCCCAAGAGCTACATATGTACTCTGTAACTGACTAGAACACCGGAGCTCTCTGAAAATGAGTCATGAGGCACTCTTGGACAGTAGCGACAGTATTTCGCCGGGATTTTTGAACTCGTTGGCGAACTCTGGGGCGGTCCATCGGCAGCTGCCTCGAATATGAGCAGACGCGGTGACTGGCAATGCATCGAGAACAACTGGGGCGATCTCCTGAACAGCGAATCTTTCTTGTTCCTGAGAAGTCAAATTAGCAGAGGTTGAGGAAGAAGGAGTGAATCGTACTGCAAGCCTCGCAAGACCCTCGTTCAGAGGGTTGGTTGCTTTCGGAATTCATCTGGACTGGTGTAGTTGCGCTTGAATGTGTCCGAGGAAAGAACTCGGAGACTTTTCATCCTTCCTTGATTGGGTGATCCACACCACAGGTTTGATAGAATAGCAAGCACTCTGTCCCAATGAATGCCCTGCTACAGATTTTATTCAGCTTACTATTTTCGGGCATTACAAGGAGCATTCCTTCTGTGCTCGGAATAATCACAACTTTTTTCTTCTAATTTAACATTCTGGTCGGCTATATAAATAGGTCAGTCTTGACAGAACATCAATAGTTTCTGTGACAAAACATTTTGAAGGCTAAGGAACTTGTCAACTACATTATACATCAACCATATGCTATTATACATAAATAAATAATAACTAAAACATAAATTATACAATAGTACAAGCACTGCTTGGGAGCCGCGCTTTGTGTACATGTAGGCCCCTGTACTTATTCTAATTATACAAATTTAAGTTAAATTTGTTATAGAATAATTAGAATAATTAGAATATTTTTATAGAAGTATTGATTTATAAATTATTATTAAATTTATTATAATGAAAATCGTTGATATTTAGATAGTGATATATAATACTAACTACTATTTAGAAATTAATCTTAATCTAAGGCTAGTGTTAGAGTACTAGTATTATCTATAAACTGATTTCTATAAGCTAGCTTAAAGTTAGGTTTCTTTCTAGTTTAGTTATTGTTCTATGGTTTTAAAACTATTTATAGTCTAACCTTATAGGCTAGTCTATAGTTAAGTTCCGCTTTATATAGAGTGGGAACCTGATATGATAGGGCATACGGAGTAGCTACTCTAGTATTATCTACCACATAAGCAAATAGTAATTTTAAATACAAAATATATATTGGATTCTTTGTACTTCTTTTCTTTCTTATCTAGATAACAAAAAGTGAATTTAACTCTAAAGAGGTTGTGTATACCTAGTATACTAGATATTTACTGGCTGGTTAGACCAATCTTATCTTATAATTAGGGTTATTTAATTGTTAGATACTCTGTCATCTAAATAGATTTAATGATTTGCCGTTAAGCGATTCCTAAATGGTCTAGCTCTGATTTAATAACTATAAATTTCTGGATTCCGAGCACTTGACCTGGATCTTTGCAGGACGTGAGTCCGCGGTCCTAGGACCATGATCGACCTCCGCTGGAACCCTCACGTGCTGCCAAGGTAATCTTTAGACTAGATACTCCGCACTAGTGATCTAACTATTTAACTAATTTGAAGCAATATCAATAGTACAGAATTAGCCTCCCTAGTGATGATCTGGTGACATCTTTAATTAGTGTCCCAAAAAAGAAACTATCTAGTTGTTCAGCCACACCATATTTCCTTTTTCAATGACCATCATCCTCGTATTCATTCGATGCAACGTCTGTCGATTATTGGAAGATCTGCAAAGAATTTTACGGTTTTAGTCTCCTATCGACCACTTAAAAACTCGAAAATTGGACAAATTTGATAGCACAAATATTCTATATGAGGATCTTCTCACTATCACATGCTATCACACATTATTATGCAGTATCGCAGCAGTATCACAGTAGTATTGTGTCAATAGCTCCTAATTAAATCATAAAAGTTGCTGATTATGGTAAAAACTGTTTGCCTTAAAGCATTTATTTGTAGATTTATTGAACATTGTGATTCTATGCTAGACAGAGCAAAGGTCTACTTAGAATTCCTTTTTATGATTTATATTATCTTACCTGCATTATAAATAGTACGTATAATTCCCCTCCTACATGTAGAAGTCGAATCCATCATCACATTTTAAAGCCTCAAGTGCTGATAACCACGCCTCATTCTTTCCAGCAGCAACACAGAGGACCAATTCAGGATGAAATCGATTACCATCCCCCTTATCTTTTTTTCTATCTTTAATCTGCTGACTATTACTTCTGCATCAACTTTGAGTCCTGTTGCCTGCCACGACACCTGCCTTGCGATACAAGACTACTTGAGAAATTCATCCTCCCCACTAGAGGATTCGGTTGATGCTTTACTGAAGCAAAACCCGTCTGATGCCGATATCCTGATCATCAAAGGCAGCTATTCAGACGCTGTTACCAAGGCCATTAAACAGATCAATGTTGCCGTAGGCCCATCAGCCGATCGATTCTGCAGCGAATTTGTACAGCTCTGCTCTCAAGGCGACTCGACCACCATCGGCACTAGACAGGTGGAGAGCAGGGAAGACAATATTGGTACTGTTGAAACAGTTACTAGCGCTTTATCGATGGTAAAAGAGCAATATGGGCAGCTGAGTGGGCGAACAGACAATTTTTTTGCTATGTCCAAAATCTATTGCAACATTATCCACAGAATTGCTCAAATTTCTTCGATGCATGTGAGTGGAATTTGTAAGGTTCTTTTATGACGAATTAACTAATGTCCGTATTTAGAAAATAGTTGAACAACTTTTTTGCGAGCTAGGACCCGTTGGATTACTCCTGGCAGGCATTTCCATACCAGCTGGATCTGCTGTGCCCGGCCTTGCTTCCTTACTTAATCCTATTTTAGAATATACATTAGACATAACTCTTTTGGATTCGGTGAACTTCTACAACTAGTTTGAAACATTATTTGATACTCTTCAACCGCGTTTGTGAAGGGGTATTGGGATTTCGGGGTGCTGTGCCATCCGTTACAACCACAAACAAGGACATGGCACGAGAATCCTGATATAGTTATTCTTTTCTATGCTTAATATTCATCTCAGGGAATCAATATCTGTTACCGACCTCTCATAATATCTGCTCCTCTGTGGCTGTGGTTTGGGAATTAATATCTGGCACCTCCATCTTTTTACTCAAATTTTCTACCAGTGTATCATTGAACCTCAGTAATCACTATTTACTGTTCCATAGTAACCGAAATGGCACGCAAAGACTGTTCGTCATATGAAAGGCTCTGCCGCCTCTGCGTCGTCATTTTGCGATTTAACATATCTTCTAAAAGCTAGGTAAAACTGGAAAAAAATTTAGAATATAGGCCCCAAACACAGCCATGCGAAGGGTTCAGTGGTGCGATGTTATCTTCTATTCGGTATTTCAATAATTTGAGGACCTATATACTTTACCACGACCCCTATATTCGGATTTATTTTATTTCTTCCTGAAAAATTTCAAGCTTTCTAGATAAACTAGTTGATAGGATTGAGACAATGATGTTGCAATATAAGAGATTGATCGTGGTGTATCAAAACCTACCTCAACCCTGAAAAAGTGACTAGTTTCCAGAACTCAACTAAAGCTTCCCCTGGTTAGTGAGTACATATATGGCGCATATCCTTGCAGTCACAGGCCCTGAATGCCGCCAGGGCGCCTCCGGAATACCTAAGCTTTCTGGTATTATTGTTGTTACCATCTACGGCTTGAGCAACTCGACCGGAACGCTCAACCGTCCATGTCTGCCTATTTCCAGTGTTCAAAATATCGGGCATATCACAATTCTCTCGATGATCATCGTGCTGAGACTCATTGGATCCCCTGAGAAATAGACCTTGTAGATTCGTTTGCACTCAAGACATCATCGTCATCAGCGTTGTCATTTTGTACGGTACTTTCCCCACGAAATCCTAGCTCACTAGTGCGATTTCTCGTGGCCGAATTGTTTGACAGCTGGTAGTTTTCGTTCGAGTAGTTTTTGGTAGCTCTTGGAATTTTTGCCTCTGAAAATGCGGCTCAGTAGAGGCTTTAGCACAGGTGCGTTGGCGACCATGAGAGCAACTCCCCATTCCACCATTGACCATATCATCACTACATTTCCAGTAGATACAAAAGTCACAAAGTCTGTCCGTAGAATTATGATGATCCGGACGATTGCAGCGGCAATTGTGCTATTGTTATAAGTTAGCAGTGTGATTTCCCAAGTGTACAAGCTAGAAATAACGTACAATACCCCAAGGGCAAAGACACATATCACAGCTACCCTTTTGGTAACTGGCAATTGACGCACCCAGATCATTGGTATCGGTATAATAATAATCATAATATCAGTCGCAACATCCACAACTCCAACAGCTGCGAATTCGGCATTCTGATCTCCGCAATGGCCTGAAGGGTCCTGGCGATTCCAATTGTAGTTGATTGGGCGACAATTCAACAGAGCAATCAAAATAGTCATCACTCCCCAAGCGACACACAATCCCAAGATACACCAGGACACTCTGCGAAAAATCCAGGATGTGCGAGAGAAAATGTTTTGGAGAAGGACAATCAGGCTACATTTTGTTAACCCCATACCAATTGCATATGAAATTTGAACCTAATAGAAGCCTTAAAGTACATGTAAAGATATCAGCCGCTTACCACTTGTAGAGCATGTAAAACATGTAAAAGAGACAAACCTTGGATAAGAATTCTTCTCGCCATGGCTCCGCCTCCTGCTGTTCTAAGGGGTAGCCAAGGTGGCACGGGCTAACTCGACATGAACTATGCGACGCTCCCAGAGATGGATGGGTAGTGAGTAAGCACTCTATGATGAAAGACTGCTGTAAGATGACTTGTGTAACTAACAATTCAACTATATCGCCCCCCTCCTGAATTTCCGAGAAACGGAAGGGCAATATGTAACAAATGTCCCCGTGTGATTTTGATTGCGCGTCTACGGATCTCTTCAATGATGTTGGCAGCGAATGGGGGATATAATAAGCGACGATGGATTACCTAACTAAGTAGTAGGGTGGGAAATTTCCAGTCTGCATGGATAATTAAAAAAAAGCAAAATTGCTCATCAGCATGGATGACCCCCCCCTCAGTAGGTTGTTATTGTCGCGAGCAGATATACTTGATACATAAAAAACATCGTACCATGCTGGATCTCGTACATGGATCTCATCTGGGCTGATCCGTACAATAGGACCTGACAAATTGCGTCAAGGACAAGAATACTCACCATCCTTAAAGCCATTCTTCTATTGCTGTCTCATCCACCTCATAATTACCTTTGTAAAATCATGCCTCTGAATACACTTTGTTCCGCCAGCACTTGAACCTTAAAACTAGAATTTCTAAATATATAAACTCAATAGTCTACTATGATTCACATAATGACCGATCGAAGTCTCTTACTTAGAAATTACGAAAAGAAACTGGACCTGCTTATACTCTGTCGAAAGCAGGATGACGACTGTGGCTGGCCATGCCCAAGGCGGTTAGACCTGTTTTCAACAAGCGTCGGCGGTGGCTGTGCAAGACTTGTTTTTCTAATTTTTTCCCTTTTGAATCTAGTTTATTTGAATAATATTTTGTTGAAAGTCAATTTCTGTTCAATCTGTTGGTTGTCAGTGTTTAGTGATGTCACTTTTATTTGGGACTCAATTTTGGGTCCGAGTGACGATGTTCCTGGATAGAAGATGGAAACAAACATCATAGCTGTTGCTGGGTATAAGATAGAGAGATAGGGCCAATTGAGCAGAGTATACAATCAACAAGTGTCTGAGTACTTAGCAATCAAAGTCAGTTAAACTTACGTGCTCCGTACTCAACGGTGACATACGTCGCACTGGAGCTAGCGGAAGCAGGACGATCCGAGCCCTTTACGGAGTCAGGCACTTATGCCCCTCTTCTGCCTGCCTGCGTTTCCTTCTTCTTTGATTTATCCTATCCTCTTTTCTTCTGGCCTTCTCTCTGTTGTCTTCTTCTGTATTGATATTCGCATATACTAGTTATTTAATTGATCCGGTGAGTCCGCCTCGTCTGCATCCCCTCTCAGCTCTGTTTCTTGCTGCTGACACCGCCAGTCTCGACACCGCCAAAATCGACACCTCCAAAATGTCGACGCCTGCTACTCCAGTCGACGCCTCGCTGCCCAGTCGCAGCGCGACCGTCTACAGCACCGGCACCACCCTGACCAACGCCACCACCTCGACGAGCGACGACGAGGGCCTTGTCGCCGAGGACACCAGCGAGGTTTGTCCGCCTCATCACAACAGGTGAACACCGACTAACAGCTGTGTAGACCACCCGTCTGCTGCTCGAGCGTCTGCAGGCATGGAAGCACATGTGCGGATACCTGGAGGAGTACATCGAGGCGACTGCCAAGATGCAAAAGTCGCAGTCCAAGGACTATGAGAAGGTCCTCAAGGTGGGTTTTTGAACCTCAAACATTGAACCGAAAACTGACAGCACAGACTGTGAGCAACCCGCTCAAAGAAGGCCACCACTTTGACCAGGACTTGGGCGGTGTCGTGGGTATGTTTGAGAACCTGCGCAACAACACTCGGGTATGCATGCTATCTTCATCTACATGACAAAAAAAACTAAAAGGTCTAGGGCATCTCCAACATGTACGTCGAAACCGAAAAGAACCTGCGCGGCCAGGTCCTGCCCATCCTGGAGCGTCTCCACAAAGAAGTCAAGAACAAGTCCAAAGAGCTCAAGTCCGGCGCGCTCAAAGGCTCCAAGGCTGTCGACAAGGCCCGGGGGATCACGCAAAAGCACATTGAGCTGCTGGGCCAGTATGCCGCCATGCACGAGTCGGCCGCGTCCACCAGGATCGAGGCCACCAACGACCCTTATGTCCTGCGCCGTGGTATCAACCACCGCCTGAACAAGCAGATCATCGAGGAGAACAACAACCGCAACGATACCATCACCGTGCAAAACTCGTTCAGCCAGTTCGAGGCCCACGTTATTGAGACCGTGCAAAACGCCATGACCACTTTCTACCAGTTCATCGGCGGCCAGTTTGATCGCCAGCGCGCCATGTACGGCGACATCGTCGCCAGTGCCATGAACATGCCCCACGACTACGAATGGGGTCGCTTCGTCAAGCGCAACGACGGCATTCTCATTGACCCTGACCAACCCCCGAGAACTCTGAGCAACATCAGCTTCCCCAACCAAAGCCACGCCGCCACCATGCCCGTGATCGAGGGAACCCTCGAGCGCAAGTCGCGCGCTCTGATCAAGGGCTTCAGCACAAGCTACTACGTCGTGACCCCCGCGCGCTACCTGCACGAGTTCAAGGACAACGACGACTTCACCAAGGACCCCACCCCGGAACTGTCTCTGTATCTGCCGGACTGCATCATCGGCGCCATCGACGGCGTCAAGTTCAGCGTCAAGGGCAAAAACGTGGCTGGCGGGAAAGTCGGCAACGCTTTTTCGACCACCAGCGAACTCCAGTTCAAGGCACACACTCCTAATGATGCGGAGAAGTGGTGGCGCGTGATCAAGGACTCGACTGCAGCGCCCGCTGCGTCGCCCATCATCACGACCACCACGTCGGCCGCGTCGACGCCTGCTGCGACGCCTACTGTTGCTTCCCCAGCAGTAAGCCGGAATGTCAGCGCCTCGCATCCTCCTCCGATTGACGAAAAGGCCGAGGCTGCTTCTGGTGCTGTTTCTCCTGCTGCTGAGGACGAGACTCCTGGCATCAAGCGCAGCGCGAGCCACTACCACGGATCTCCAGGGGGAACTGGAGTCGAGAAGATCTAATCATGTCCATAATCTATATCTATACACTTGCGTAATGCATATAATACTGTCTATTGACATCTAATATATACACTTACTTTCTCATAAATTCCTCCTCCACTTCAACACATGCAAATCCCTCTTCCCACCGCCCTTGGCCTCTGCCATCTCAACACTCCCCTGGATTTTCGTCTCCTGAAACACAAACCCACACTTTTCCAACGTCTTCCTCGAGCCTGGATTCTCAGTAAACGCACACGCCCCGATTGTGCACGCGTTCATCCGCGGAACTGCCCATTCGGATATAACGCTCTGCGTCACCGCGCTCATGATTCCTTGTCTGTGATGGGACGGCGCAAGCCAGACTGTCCCCTCTCGTTAGCTTGCACCTCATGAAGAGGGGAGAAGGGAGAAATACAGCCAACACCCCATTCCACCATCCCATCCCCCGCCTTGAGCGCCTCATTTCGTCTCTGCGCGTCTCTGCGCTCGGCGCTTCCATGCGCAAACTCATAAAACGCATAGCGCGCGATCTTGAAATCGCCGATTTTGCGTGCTTTTTGTATCGCATCGTCGTCGTCACTTTCATCCGAATTATTATTACCTTCCGGTCCTGTTGGCAGGCAAGATGATGATGTATCGCGGATATCGCGAAACGGACAGCCATCAACCCATTTCTCCGTCTCTGCGCTTTTTAATAGTTGCTGAGCCTCGGCGTAACCGGCGCGGATGATGGAGTCGGCGTGCTCGGGCAGGTATGGGTATGGCGGGCTCTCGAGCCAGGGGAAGACGAGCGGGTCGTTGAGGGTTGTGGTTATGGCTGCTACATCTGCTGCGGTGGGGGTTCCTTGTTCTTCTGCTGAAGACGAAGAAGAAGAAAGGTCGAGACGGGGAGGGGTGAGGATGATGTGTGAGAGAGGAGGTGGGAGGCGGATGTAGGGTTCGGAGGTGAGGGGGTCGTGGTGGATCATTGTATTTCTCTTTTTTTAAAAAAAGAGAAAGAAAGAAAGAAAAGACTAGATGAGGTGTTTAATGTTGGGATGTTGGTGTTTATAGTTACGGTGACTCATCTATACCTGGTCCGAGTCATCGTTTACAACATACATCTAATGTAACCAAACCGCGTTTCTCCTAAAATAGTCGTTATTCATGATACTAACACAAGTAAACCACCCGCATTCAATGCTGCTAACGGTACAAGGTATCCAAAGGCCAAACAAAACTAAATCATGTCATGCTGTGCGAAAAAAAAAAAAAAAAAATCAAAAATCCTCTGGGCTATGCAGATCCTTCAACTTCTGTCCGAGAAATCGTCCCAGTGCCGCCGATTTCGACTCTAGCGCTAATAGAATCTCGGGCGATGCATTCAGATTCAGCCCTGCCAGCCGTGCGAGGTCGTTGCTGCGGTCGACTTCGTACTGTGCTTCCAGAATTTTGTCAGTCTCGCCGCCGCTCTCGGTGGATGATGTGGTTTGGGAGTGTTGAGATGTGGGCACGGATGATGGCGTGTCGTTTGTAGTAACTGTTGTAGCTGTGGTGGTTGTTCCTGCAGCCGTCGACTCTGTCTTGCTGGAGGTTTCGTCTGTGCCTGAGGCGGCGCTGCTAGTGACTGTAGTACTGTCATGTACGTCCTCCGGCTTCTCTTCTTCCTCCACTTTGGCCGGACCGACAACCGCGAGTACCACTTTGTCGCCGATTCTCGTCACAATGGCCACCCGGTTATCCTGCTCGAAAACAATCGACCCGACATCGCCCAGCGAGACCGACGGCGTAGTCACAAACGACGACGGGTGGCTGGCCGGGTTGACCCCAGTTAAATTCCCAGACGTCGACGTTTTCGCAAACGATGTATAGGCCGCTCCGTACGTTGCGCTCAGGGTGCGGAGTTGGCGGATGGGGAGCTCCGAGGCGTAGGCAAAGATGGCGCCGTTGGTAGCAAATATTCTTGCCTTGTTAGACCCTGGAATTCACCGGCTGATCAGAAGACTCACAAAATAGAAGTGATTTCCGGCGGACTCAGGTTATCCTCCAACAAATCTCCCAGAGCCTCGGAATCGAGCATGCGAATATCTGGCAGTGCCGGCGTCATCTTGTCTTCCGAAGCGCTGTCCGCATCACCTGGTTCCGTCGTAGTGTGTGAATCGGTGTCTGTCTCGCAGCTGCTGGACAGAAACGGCGTTGGGGCGCGCGCGCAGTCTTCCGGGAAGAAGAAGCAATTGTCCCAGCCGTCGTCGTCTTGGTGAACGTACTCGATCGGCTCCGGCGAGTACTCGAGCAGGTTCTTTGCGTACTGCACTGCGCTGCTGGCCCAAAAGGGTACGAAGTCGTGGTTGCCGTAGTTCGGGCGGCGAGGAGAAGGACAGGCCTGCAGAGATGACTCCATTTTAGTCTTGTCCGAAAAAGAATCGACAAAATAGAAATAAAAAGAATGTTCATATATATATATATATAAACGGAATCACTCCAGGTCATGCGACATACGACCACCCAAGCTAGTGGGTTACCTCGAGTCGACGGGTCGGTCAGCCTAGATGGGTACACTGCATCGACACTATGAGGACCAGGCCCAATAATGCCTCGCAGCGCATCATATTACTCGCCGGCCAGACTTTTGGATCGAGTCCGGCATGGACCACAATCCTGGCATCCACTGTGCAACGTCGTGGGGGAAAAGCCTCAAGAACGAAAGCACGTCTGCAGCGCTTACGGCGGATATCACAAAACGGGCAAGGACGGGATGGCGGAGCGCATTGACATTTTGGAGCAGGCAGAAGTAAGAACTGGGGAGAAAATACCTCAACGTCTGATCAGGCAGATCAGGTAGAAGATCAGCTCTGGTTACTGGCCGAGAGTCGCCCAGGTCGTCAGAGTACAGCACAGGAGCTTGCTGTGCAGGAGCTGACTGTGGTTGCCGGTGGGCTGGAGGTGCAGATTGTATGCCTTGACTCTTCTTCCTTCTTCTTCCTTCTCTTTGCTGATGCAGTAGCACTGACTAGCAGCGATACTGACTAGTGGAGGTGGATGTGAATTGCAAGTTGCAAAAAGAAAGTGGCTGCACGTAGTCGTCGTCGTGGTGGCGTGAGGAGGTGTCCTTCTGGTGAGGGACCTGAGGGGTGACCCGACGGGGCTCACAGTTCACTAGTCCCCGGCCCGTTCCTGCTGCCTGCTCCATTCTCAACGCTACACTCTGTCCCTCCGTACGACTCTATTACTACAAGCATTGACTAATGGTCGACACTCGATGTGACTGTCTGGAGTCTGGACTGTTATGCTGCAGCTCGCACCACGAAGGATCCGAGAAAACTGACCGCGACTGTTTAGTTGGTCCTACTAACAGGCAGGCTGAGGCAGCATACGTACCGGCCGTACGTACCACACTCAACCAGCATTCTCCATTCAGCAAGGCGGAATGCTGAAAATGATCATCTGAATCTCATACCTCGCATGGATGATGGATCCCCGCACGACTCGGCGCAGGCTGGTGGAGAAGCAAGCTACGTGCTCGAAGCCGAAAGCTTGTCTGTCATTCCTAGAATGTGCCCAATCGACTGGAAACGACATTTGGGCATCAACGTCCTCTTCTCGCTGCAGATCACATTCTGGTGACAAGGTTGAAACGTCGCTGTTATGAATTTTGAAGGGAACTGTCGAGTACTTCTACATACATACCAGTGACGTTGGCATTCTGGATCTCGCCTGGATACTTCAGCCACCCTGCCAGGACTCGGGACTCTAGGTCTAGGCATGTTTCGCCCTCGTGCATCAGCTGGTCCCCGCATTGAGCCTCAGCTAGTGCGCGGTTCTACATGATTAGAGATGCTGGCCTGAGATCAAGAGGCGTCCAGGCGGCATTATAAATAGCACGCAAGTCTCTCTTACATCTATCTACCTACGCTAGACCAGTAAAATTCACCGTTTTATATCAATCTGGCTTCGATCATTATAATAGACCTGAATTATAGTATAATAATAAGATCAATATGATCAACTCACGCAGGGCAATAACTGAACAGGCATAGGGCGGCGGTTAGTGCGTTGCGTCATGTTGAAGCTGTCACCCCGCACTGGTCGCCGACCACAACAACTTCATCCTTTTCCTTTGTGTCTCGTCAATGTTGTCGCTTCCACGCTTGTCGCCCCATCTCTACAGCCCCCTCAAAGCATCGCGCTTAAGTTATAATTTTACACGAGGTAGCTTGCTTTTTATGCGCGTAAAGCACATGCGCTGACTGCGGTACAGGAAGCATCAGAGCATTCGCCATGGCTGCCACCACCGACACCTCCACCTACAAACTCAACCGTAAGCAGGACTTTACTCGCACAAAACACAATCGCTGACACTGTCTAGACACTATGCTCCGGGTCAAAGACCCTAAGAGATCAGGCAAGTTCTTCATGTGCGCCGCCAGCTGATTGCTAACTCCTTCCAGTGGAGTATTACAAATTCCTCGGCCTCAGCGAGATCAAGAAAATAGATTTCCCCGAAGCCAAATTCTCGCTGTATTTCCTTGCTTACAACAGCGCCAACTCTCTCTCCAAAGACAACGGCCTGTTTGATCGCAATGGCGTGCTGGAACTCACCCACAACTGGGGCACCGAGAACGACCCAAACTACAGCATCGTCAATGGAAACACCGAGCCACACCGCGGGTTTGGACACATTGCCATCTCTGTCGACAACATCGAGGCTGCCTGCAAGCGCCTCGAGGACGCCGGCCACCCTTTCCAGAAGAAACTACAGGACGGTCGCATGAAGCACATTGCCTTTGCCAAGGACCCCGATGGATACTGGGTCGAGATCATCCGTCGCCACGCAGAGGATGTTGGCACGACGACTGACCCCTCGACCTACCGCTTCAACCACACCATGCTCCGAGTCAAGTCTCCCGATGCTAGTCTGAAGTGGTACCAGGACGTGCTCGGCATGAAGCTGATCCGCACTCGAAAGAACCCGGATGCCAAATTCGACCTTTACTTCCTGGCCTACCCCGCGGGGAACCCTACCATCGACGAGACCTCTCAGGCTCCAGGAGCCGACTGGGAAGGAATCGTGGAGCTCACTTGGAACTATGGCACCGAGACCCAGGAAGGCCCTGTCTACCACAATGGAAACGACCAGCCGCAGGGATTCGGGCACATCTGTAAGCATTTCTTTGGTGGTATTCATGATGCGACGAAAGAGCTGACAAATTTGCTTAGGTATTACTGTCGACAACTTGGACGCGGCTTGCGCGCGATTCGAGTCCCTGGGCGTCAACTGGAAGAAGCGCCTCACTGATGGGCGCATGAAGAATGTCGCTTTTCTTCTTGACCCAGACAACTACTGGGTTGAGGTTGTCCAGAACGAAAAGTACAGCGATGCTCACAAGATTTAGAAAAAAATAACATCTGTCGTTAATAGCATATATCAAGCTTCATTTATTTTACACATAATTCAATTGATAGCAGATATACATCAAGATAGGCAGCATAAAGATGTTTTAGGCGTAATAATATGATCGAATCCCCTTGAGTTTGTTACAAGAAACTTTCACACCTTTTCATCAACTGTTTCAGCTTACCATAAGCAACAGTAGAATAATACCCCAAAATCCCTCGGGCTTAATTCTGGCTTCCGCAAGGATCGTCGCATTCTTATTTTCTACCCAAGCAAGTGCCATTAACAAATAATAATACATCAGCAAGAAACCTCAAAAAGAGTTAGGACTGGAGCTTCCTTGCAGGTTCAGCTGTAAGTAGTACCTCCGATCCATTGTCAACACCTGGAGTAGCGTTAAGAGTTTTCTCAGGTGAAATGTTATTGCCTCCAAAAAAAAAAAAAAAAAGGCTAAAAGCAAGAACAAGCTCTTAGTAGAATCACCAACGGATTTTCAGAGACGTCCAATGAGATCACGCTAAAACGTAGTATGTATGTGGCTGATCAGGGGCGAAACCAACGCATAGAGCGAGTATTATTGGACAGTTCAAAATTAAAATGGGACATATCCTCGGGTATTATACCGTTCTAGGTGTAAAGCTGTGTAGGGTGAGAAAGCGTAACTAGAGGTCTTATAGGCTATATATAGTTTAAATAGTCTTATATGGCCTTGTACAGTCTTGCAAGACCTGCGGCTTCCGCGGCCACCAGCTGCCACACTAGGCGTATAAATACACCAATTAGGATCGTAGATAATGACATACTCGCAATCTGCTTCCACAATTATATCATTTCAGCCTCTAGGTGCCTCCACTGAGTCCACTCTACGGCCGTGTAAAAAGTGATGCTTGGCATTTGATGTTGCATTTTCAGCTCAACTGAATCCTTTGACACTCTTCGTACAAGTATATAAGGAGTCTGTTCCTCGGCTCTAGATGTATATAGAATATTCTATACAATAAACCGATATACACGATATTTATGATTCAATAATATAAGACGATTCTCGCCAAAATGAAGCTGACAGCCTCGCTCATCTCTGTCGTCGCTCTGAACGCAGCAGCAGCGGTTGCTCGTGGTGCGCAAAGCCTATGATCAAATCACAAGATGAAAAAAGCTAACTGACAGATCTGAATAGAGAGTGGAAGCAAATGCAATGTGGAAGGAAACTTGTTTGTACTGGCGGCATGGGGCTATCTTCCTGCCCTCAACGAAACCCTCGAGGCCGAAATCGACCTCACTCGATGGAGCGGGCCAGGGGTCGACACAGTGGCGAGCTTGGATTCATCCGACCCCACGGCTCTCTTCTACATTAACACAGAAAACAAGCATCTGATTACTCTCGATTTCTACAATGAACAGACTCCTGCCAACGCGTACACCGACAGCCCCGAAGGCGGAGAATTGAAGTTTACCTCCTACAACGATACCTCTCAGCCCCACTACTGGCCCTCGTTTGATGTCAATGAGCAAGGCCATTTGACCGCCAATGGGAAAGCTGATGTCTTCACCTACTGCGGCAGCAACTACACCGTTGTGCTCGAGGGTACCCTTGCGATTGGAAATGTCACCGGCAAGAACTGCGAGCCTTTGGAATACGTTGAGGCCTATTTTCTCACTTCTAAATTGAGCAACGACTAGGTTGATAGTCATGTAGCTGCTATGTCGGACTATCTCTGGCCTAAGATTATATATTAACTAATATATACAACTGTGTATACAAAGTCATTAACATCATCTCTATTCATGTTCTACCGAGTATAAATAGAAAATACTAAAAGGGCCATTAAATATATATTTATAGACTCTTATAGAAAATTATAATTAAGAGAACTAGATTAAAATTAGTAATTTATATATAAATTACATATAAATAAGAAATTAATAGTAGATAAAAAGGAACCCAATTATTAATTATTAAGCCTTGCTCCACTAAGTTTTCCACTCGCAGATCGCTTCGTTCCCCGCACTTTCCTCCGAGATCTGAAAATCTGACCGACTCAACACTAGCAACAATATCGCCGTATCACCTCGTTAACGCTTCTATGGGCCAGAAAATACCCGGACGCCCTCTGTCTGTGTTTATCGGAGGTTAGACTATGCAGCAGCCCTGCGCATCGCTCGGGATTCTGTCGCAAAGTCGGCGCCCGCCACCATGTCGGCCAACACCACTCAGCCTGTAACAACTGCACCGGCGCAGACCAAAAAAGCACCGCGGAAGCATGTCACGACTGCATGTGTGCCGTGTCGCGAGAGCAAGATTAGGGTATGCCTATCCGAGCGTCCCTTTTCATCTGCCGTACTGACTGCTTTGGCGATTTCTAGTGCGACGGAGCAACTCCGGGCTGCGTGAACTGCGAGAAGAAGGGAAAGAAGTGCAAGTACCAGCATGGAGATGACAAGCGAAAGTATGAACCCACCATTGCTATATCTCTGCATCTCCTTGATACTCATGCGGTTTGTCTCTAGGGTCTCCCTGCGCGCAGCAACCGAATTGTTCTCCGCCAGAATCGACCAGCTGACGCAATTCATCTACGACCGCGGCCTCGAGCCCCCCGCGATGCACCCAGAAGCCGATCAAGAGATAAACCGGGTCCTGGATACTTTACAGATCTCACGAAACACTGTGAGACGACACGCACCTTTGGAGAACCGCTCTCCGCAGACCACTCCTCCATCGCGAAACCCGGCCTTTGACGCTCAGGTTCCACTGCCTTCTGGGCTGCCCAACTGGTCGTCTGCCTATGCTGCTGCTGACACAGCGCGCGGTATGATTCCACCGCCGGAACAGCATCTTGGCCATGATTCAAACTTTACTCATGGGGGATTCGACTTTTCGTTGCCTACCGCCGAGTGTCTGGACAACCTCTATGCGAATCTGCACAGTCCCGAGCGGACTCTCAGTGGCGAGCATATACACACTGCAGGCAACCAGCCTTCATTGAATGTGCCGCGGCAGGTCACAGACACAGAAAGCGACAGCGACGACGACGCAGAACAAGAAGTCATTGAGCAGCTGTCTTCTCGCATGGGCACTCTGAAATTAGCCAGCGACGGGCATCTCCGTTACTATGGCCCAACATCCAACCTCAACCTGGTAGACGTCGTCGCAACTTCTGACAAGAGGCCTGGTCTTGATGCGCGCTCGGTCCGCCATGATGGCCAAGAGTTGCTCAATCATCTGCGCCTTGGGCAGTATGTTGATCAGGGCTTGGAAGACCATCTTATCAAGCTATATTTTACGTGGCAGAACCCGAGTTTGTATATTGTGGATTGGGAGATGTATGCGGCTGCTCGGATTAAATGGAGAAATGAAGGAGATGACTCTCCATTTTTCTCAGAGGTTTTGACGAATGCAATGTGAGTTGACCTCCTTTTTGTATCGCACAGTTGCTGACATCAAGCTAGGTGTGCACTGGGCGCAGCTTTCGAAGCTCGATATCACCCTACGTTCATCACTTTTCCAAAATCACTGTCAGAGTTTTTTGCCGACAGGGCAAAAGCTCTACTAGAAATTGAACTCGACTGTCCTTGCGTAGCCACGGTGCAGGCTCTTGTCATTCTCAGCAGCCACGAAGCTGCGTCAAATCGCGACGCGCGTGGATGGCTATATAGCGGTAGGTTTAACTCTGATAAAAGGCAACTAAACCTAGTCTAACATGACGTAGGAATGTCAATGCGACTTGCATTCGACCTGGGCTTGCATCTCGATATGACGCCTTATGTCGAAAAAGGCAAAATGACGCCGTTGGAGGCTGAAGTCCGTCGGATTGCTTTTTGGGGCAGTTATGTAGCAGACCAGTAAGCTGTATAATTTCTGGTAAAAGTGACGTATTGTTGACAATTCAAGCTTCTGGGGATTCTACCTTGGTCGACCGTTCCGCATGAATGCTGGCGATGTATCCGTCTCCAAACCAGCATCCGGTCTTGGACGTGCTCGAGAAGAGACCTGGCACGCATATGGCATGGGCGAGTCTCAACCGCCAAACCTCAAACTCGGCCTTGGAAGTCCGAGTGAGCTTATTAGCCGCCAATTCGCGAATCTGTGGGAGATGATCACGCCTGTTGGCCATATCTTGTTAGTTACAAGACTTTTCCTCGCCTTGGGATCTTGCTCATATTCTTCTAGGTACGGCTGCAGTGATATCGACAGACACGACTTGCAACGAATCACATACAAAGTAACAGAAGATCTCTTTGCTTGGAAAGAAAATCTCCCCTCGTCGCTGCAAATTGATCTTGATCATGATACCGGGCCGATAATCCCACATCTATTAATGCTTCAGTAATATCACCCTGTCTCTAATACTATCCCCCGAAAACTAACAGAAAATAGTATGCAATACCACCAAATTGTCATCTTCTTCCACCGACCCTGGGTGTCCAAGAGTTACATCCAGCCACAGAATCCAAAACAAGGACCGGGCTACCAGCACGCCCGCAAAACTTGCATCGAATCAGCCACAGCGATTGCACGCCTTTTGCGTCTGTACGAAAAGTACTACACCTTCCGACGCATCAACAACCAAGTAGTCGCCATTATTTTCACAGCAGCCCTGATTCTGATTTTCGTCACCATCTCCATGTCGTCTCAAACGGCCAGCCGCTTCCGACTGGACGAGCAGTGGCAGCAGGCCGACATGGTTGCGCATTTGAATGTCTGTTTCCGGGCACTCGACGAGCTGGGCCAGTCGTTTGAGAACGCGAAGCGCACTCGAGATTTCTTGGTTAGTTTACAGCGGCGATGGCAGAACCATATGCGCAAATCGGGCACGTCCACGACAAAACGACTATACACCAAATCCGGCGCCTCGCCCAACCGTGCCGCGGGGCTGGAAAAGAAACCGCGCTTGACAGAGGCATCCCTCGCCGACGCCGGTCTTGGCTCGCATCTGAACGAAAACAACAATAACAACAACAATAACAACAACAATAACAACAACAACAACAACGACATCCTCTCCTCCGACGTCGATTTAGGTCAGATCGGCCTGAGCTGGACACCGTCCAGCCGCGATCTCAAAATGCTCTCAGACGATCTCGGCGGCCCTTTACTTCCGTCCGAGACAGCGGCGTTTACAGGCGGTAATGGGCTTCCAAGTCTGGGCGAGATTGCGCCTTCGTGGTGGGATTCACCGCCGGGCAGTGGAGGAGGGAGTAGTGGTGGTCGTGGTAGCGAACATCGTCACTTTTAGATCTATATAACAAATACAAACACACCCCCATACGTGGAGGATGCTGTCGACCCTGGCACCTACCTGGCTTGTAAGTTATGATTCCTATCTACTTCCAACTGGAAAATAGTAATACACCGGTGAAAGCATATGATTGTTAGCCTTGCCTATACGGGGGTGTAAATAATGCATGTCAGAAAACAGGAACCATAATAATAAACCCTGTTCAATAATGTTGATGCTTAACCTGTATATTTCTAGCCTCTATAGATCACACCGCACCCCACCGGAACATGATGTCAAGCCACACCCCACTTGGCTTAGCTCTCTCCGCTCCAACAGCTGTCTCCGCTCAACACCAGTCTCGACTCTCTCATCCATCTCGAGTAAATAGTCCTCGCGTGGGCTTGGTTGCCGTGCTGCTTGCAAGATCCGATACGTTCATTGCGCCATATATTTTAAGTCTCGCCGGATCTTGTTCGACAAACAGCAGTACTGATTGCGTGACTCTCCGGCGCGATTGCATGTTGCTCCATCCTGCTTTGGTCTGCGTGCTTTAATACTCGGCTCATACTCGGCGTCATGTTGTAAGTGGCCTCTCCTGGCATTCTGAATTTCTTGTTTCTTTCAGTCAGTGCTGATCTTTTGCTTCAGCGTTCTACCTCCTCCTCCTCCGCGGTACTCGGTGCCCATTGCCTACGCGGCCGGCGCCGCCAATGGCATGGCCGTGCCCATCATCGAGACGAACAATATAATCAGCCATCCCGATGGAGGCTGCCCATTGCAGGTTGGCGAGGGTACGCATTAGTATTTCCTATTTTATTTTTTTCTCATTAACACAGCCAAGGAACATATGAGCTTGTCGATGACCTACACCTCGCAACACCCCCGCCGCACCCTTCAGAGGCCCCGGTGACAAACCCGAACCCGCTCGCAACCGTGCCAACTCCGCCGACGTCGGGCGTCAAGATTTCCCTGGTGATTGCTGGGAGCAGCAAGAGTCCGCCGAACCTATACCGACCGGGCTCGCTGACCTCGGATCTGAGGAGTATCCGGGAAAATGAAAAGGAAGGACGGCGGTCCGATAGCGGCAGTGAGCCGTGGAGTAATATATCGGCGCCCGCGTTTGGAGAGAGCAACCCAGCGTTGATGATCGCGCCGGTTAAAGATGGGCTGAAGCGACGGAAGCCCAAGAACAATATCGTCAAGAGCAGTTCGTCGTTTGTGTCGCGCGTTATTACTCATGAGTCCTCGACCAAGCGGCTGGCAGATAGGAAACCGGATGGGCTCTTTGCATTTGCGAATATCAACAGGGCGTTTCAGTGGCTTGATTTGAGCTCCCAAAACAAGGAAGAGCCGCTTGCAAAGATTCTGTTCACAAAGGCGCATATGCTGTGCCATGATGTCAACGAACTAACCAAATCGCCCTCGCATATCGACGTCGTGATGGGTTCTTCGGCGGGCGATATCATCTGGTACGAGCCCATCTCGGCAAAGTATGCGCGCATCAACAAGAATGGCGCAGTCAACAACAGCCCTGTTTCGCACATTAGCTGGCTTCCAGGCTCGGAAAATCTGTTTGTGGCAGCACACTCCAACGGCCTGCTGGTCGTTTACGACAAGGAAAAAGAAGACGCGCTTTTCACGCCCGAGGTTGAAGAGGGCGGTGCATCTTCGTCCAAGGCGCTGCAGATTCTAAAGTCGGTCAATTCCAAAAACCAAAAGACGAACCCGGTCGCAGTGTGGAAGGTGTCGAATCAGCGCATCAACCAGTTTGCGGTTTCGCCTGACAGTCGCCATTTGGCGATGGTTCTGGAAGACGGCACATTGCGGGTGTTGGATTATCACAAAGAGGAGTGAGACTTTCTTTCTCCTCTGTCTATTTCGTGTCTGACTAGATAGAATCACGGATGTATTCCCCAGTTATTACGGCGGCATGCTCTGCGTCTGCTGGTCTCCCGATGGCAAGTACATGGTGACCGGCGGCCAGGACGACCTGGTCTCGATCTGGTCTCTCGCCGAACGAAAGATTATTGCTCGATGCCAGGGCCACCACTCGTGGGTTTCGGCAGTGGCGTTTGATCCGTGGAGATGCGATGAGCGAAACTACCGGTTTGGCAGTGTGGGCGATGACTGCCGGCTGCTGCTGTGGGATTTTAACGTTGGCATGCTCCATCGGCCAAAGGCAGTGCGTTCTACCTTTTATTAACATGTTTTACTTTTACTGACGAATTCCAGCTCCAAGCCAACGGCCGTCACCGCAACAGCGTCACCGCCGGCATCCACCAACTCAGCCGCCATCGCACCGACAGCCTGAGCAACCGCAAACGCTCCGACTCGGACCGAACAGAGAAACTCAAGGACAGCGACGAGGAAGAGGTGCTGGACCATCCGGTCGAGCCGAGGAAACTCACCGCTCTCCTTCCTCCGATTATGGTATCCCTCCCTCCCCCCTGTCGTGCTTGCAAGAAAGAAAGAAAGAAAGAAAAGCTGAACATCGTTCTAGTCCAAAGTCGTCGGCTCAGATCCGACGTGCTGGCTGGGATTCCAGGAAGATTACATTTTCACGTCGTCTTTGGAAGGTACATACATTTTCCTTCTAGTCATACTGCAATCACATCTTAAACTTACTTCGTGTTGTATTAGGCCACATCCGTACATGGACACGCCCGCGAGAGACCGTCACAAACGAAAGCCACGCCAATTTGTCTCTGACTGTATCGGGCTCTGGATCTGGCGGAGTTGAGTCTAATTTGTGATTTTTTTTTTCTTCTTCTTTTTTTTTTTTTTTTGAATGTTGACAAAATTCCCACTTTTTGGCGGTTATGAATGGGCTTATGGTTATGTTTTTTTTTTATGTGTGTACTATGTGATACGATCAATCAATCGATCTGCTTTTTGCTTTTTCTTTTCTTTGTACGTATTAGCTCGAGTTCGATTTTTGTAGTAACTGTTTCTTCAGTGTTTCCGATCTGTCATCTGGTACATAAAATCAGACCCTAAGTATCAATTGATATATACAAATGATGTCTGTCAACCCTGACATCGACTACATGTATATATATATATTCGAAGAGAAACTGCTGTCATGAATTTTATCCATTTATTCATTTATTATATAACCTCAAGTCTGTACGACATTACAAGCAAAAACAAAAAAAAAGAAAACAAGATTTTTTAACATCATCCCTCTCATTCATCCAGACAACTAAAAAAAAATGCAAAATGCAAAAATTGATCAACTGAAAAGAAAGCAACAAGTGAAAAAAAAAAAAAAAAAAAGGTACATCCATGTGAATATTATTTATGAGACATGAAATGAACAGACGAAAAAAGAAAAAAAAAAAATATCTTTTCTAGAAAATAGGCTATTCCCATACGTTGGAAAACAAATCATCGTTTCCGCCGCCACCGAATCCGCCGCCTACGGCGGGTTTGTTTCCGCCAGCAGAAGAAGAACTGGGTACAGGGGCTGCGCTGGTCCAGCCGCCAAAGTCGTCGTCGGGGGCGACTGTAGCTGCGCCGGGTTTGGAAGATGCTGCTGGGGTGGTGCCCCAGCCGGCGCCGATGTCGTGAGAGGTTAGTGTGTCGGGCATCCGCATTGAGTCGGCCAGCGGGGATGTGACGGGGTGGGGTGCTGGTGATGTAGTCGTGGTGCTGGCAGAAGGGATCCTGGCGGCCGGGGCTGCTGCTGCTGCTGCTGCAGGGGCAGGAGCTGGCGCTGGGTCTGGGGTGCTCCAGGCATTACCTCCCCAAGGATCCAAACTGCTGGCTGCTGAAAAAGCGCTGGTCACGTTCGATGTCGACGTAGTCGGCGCCGCCTTTTGCGCGGGCTGAGGCGCTGGCGACGACAGGTTGAATGCCGAGGACATGCTGGGCTGAGGAATTGGCGGAGACCTAGGTTGGGATGGCGGAGCAGCCAGATCAAACAGTAAATCATTCGAAGCGGGCGGTTGCTGCGGCCGTTGTTGTGAGATTGAAGAAGTTTGGTTGTGAGACGAAAAGCCCGTGTCCCAGCCATTCGACGAGATGGATGCTGTTCTGTTAGCAGCAGCCGGTTTGGGCGTAGACGTGTTGGAGGCGATGCTATCGAACAAACTTCCAGTCGGCGAGGTGACTTTCGACGCAGCCGGGGGCGATTGTGGTGCGCCGAATCCCGTCAGCCCGGCAAAAGCATCGGCCTGCGGCTTTGGCGGCGGTGGAGATACAGACGATGAGTTTGTGGGGAACGTCAGGCCACTGAAAGCGTCTGTCAAGGAGCCTACATTCGACTGATTGGCACTTGCGATAGAAGATGTGCGTTCGTGCTGCTGGGCTGGCTGGGGCTTGGGCGCTGTGGCGTAGAGACTCAGGATGGACTGCTTCAAGTCCGGCCGCGACATGCCAGTCTGCGAGCCAGCAGCAGGCCCCGTACTTCCTGGTCGGCTGGTGGGCGTCGACTGCGTGCTGCCAAAAAAGTCCAGTCCCAGCAACGAGTCGGCCGGTTTCGCCTGCTTTGGAGGAGCAGCGGGTTGCTGCGCACTAACTGGCGGCGGTGGATGCGCAACAGCCGGCGGGTCAGTCGTGCTTGGACGTGCAGGGGGGCTGATTGTATTGTCGTCGTCGAAGAAGTTGACTGATTGTTGCGGTTGACGGCGGACAGGGGGTTGGCTGGCGGGGGGTGCTCTCTGCGATGCGGAACGCTCCAATTTGGCCTTTTCCTGGACAACAGCGAGGGGCTTTTCTGTCAGTAAGCAGTTTCCAGGCGGTTGATTAGGTATTAGGATACATACAACATCGTCGTCGCTTCCCAGCGTTGATGGGTCAGGGATGGGCCCGTCCATTGCCCATCGCTTCGACTCGTATTTTGTGCGAATGAAATTCTCGATTTTTCTAGACAAAAGTTAGATCCATATGTCCAGTCATTCCGAGTATAACAAACACTCACGAGTCGGACGGAACATGGCCGGGGGTCAATTTGGCTTCCCAGTATCTAGGTCCGCGGGGTCAGTTTCGCCAATTTGTACAGAATTTTTTTTTCCCTCAGAAAACACACTTGTTGGCACGGCCGTTGCCCCATTTCAACACGCTTTGCAATTGCTCGTCAGTCCACGCATCGAGGTCGACGGACTTCACTCGGCTGATATGGGTGCCCATTCCACGGTGGATGCCCGAGCAGCGGATGCAGATGAAGATGCCCAGGTTCCAGGACGCCCATCGGGGGTCTGCCAGAATTCATGTCTCGTGTCAGCGTGTTCGGAAGCAGCAAAAGAGGTGAGTGAGAGGAGTACGCTTGTTCCGCTTGCAGTCTGCGCAGGTCTTGTTCGGCTCCAGCTTCAGCAGGTTCTTGATGGTCTGCTGGTTCTGCGCAGCCCGGGTCGGGTCTGGTCGCCGAGACATGGCGGCGAGGATGCGGTGTATCGCAAGTTGCAGACCAGAGGCAGCGAGTGAGAAAAAGGGGGGGAAGGAGGGAAGAAGGGGAAAGAGTAAAGGGTGGTGGTGTTGTTGGCGGTGAGTGCAGAATAGAGTGTTTGACCAGGTTGACGCGATCCAACGGTGGTGGAGAGCGGCGCTGGGGCGGTCCCGCTCTTTACCCGGTGGCAATTGCTAGTATTATTATAATTCATGACAGTATCCGGTAGCCTCAAGATAAAGGCGTATTTTCTAGTCATCATATATAAAATATAAATACAAATAAATCACGCCTTGGCCGTCTCCTTGTCTGGCGTCTCCTCAAACCGCAAACTGACACTATTCACACAATGCCGCTCGTCCGTCGGCGTAGAAAAGCCCTCTCCCTTGAAGACATGGCCCAGATGCCCACCACAGTGACTACACACAATCTCCGTGCGCTCCATGCCAAACGCCCGGTCGACATGGCGCGTCACAGCGCCCGGGATCGCATCAAAGTACGCCGGCCAGCCGCAGCCAGACTTGAACTTGGTGTCTGCCTTGTACAGCGGGGTGTCGCAGGCAGCGCAGTTGTAGACGCCGGTCGAGGGGTAGTGTTTGTCGTATTCGCCGGTGAAGGCGGGCTCGGTGCCCTTTTGGCGGATGACTCGGAATTGTTCTGCCTGCGTTAGATGCAAGTTAATTATCACTGGTTCTGTAAGGGAAATACCCGGACTCAAAACAGCCCTCCACTCCTCGTCGCTCCGCTGGTCGGGATACGACATGCTGGAGTTGTTGTTGTTGCTGTTGCTCTCTGCGCGCGCGCTGGACCCAAACAACGAGCCCAGAAACGACATCCACGAAGCCGATTTGAGAGTCGCCGATGCAGATGGCGAGGGGAGGCGCGCTCTTTTGAGGCTGGTGTGGAATTGCTTGTTGTTGTTGTAAAGATTGCTGAGCAGAGGCCGTGGTTTGTACGCGCGGGTTGGAAGGGTGAGGAAAAGTCGTCGAGAAAAGGCCATTGACGTGCTTTTTGTATTGCGTGCGGAGTGACTAGTATAGTTGAAGGGCTTTGGAATCATCAAGCATTGGACTAAAACGACCAGCGCTAGAAAGTCGGCGAATCGGGCGTTGTTTGTTGTATGTGGAATCAGCAGATTACGTCATTGCATCAACATAGCTAACATAGCTGTGTATATAATTATATCAGACCATTGAACAATTCTACTATCCACTAATGTATGCATCCAACCCTGGCAATGTAGCCAAGTACAAACATCCACAGCACAGATCCAAGCGTATATCCAAGGTATAATAGCACAATCCAAAGTGGTCATGTAGAGATATCAGATCACCGCCGGCTTTTCCCAGTCACAACAAGAACCCCCTGCCCAACCTCAACCTTCCATCCCTCTCTCGCCAGCATCTTCCCAACCGCAGGGCCCAGGCGCGACGTGCCATCCCGGCTGTGGCGGCCTGCCCCGGTGATGATTCTGTAGGATCCGCGCATCGGCACCCCCAGCGCATACTTGCTATCGCCGAGAGACTCCCACCAGTGCGATACTCGTTCACTGGCAATGCGCACTCCGTCCTGCACACTCACACCATGCAGATCCAGAGAGTCCGCCGACGACTGCGAGCTGACCAGCGCATCTGCTGCAGCCGAGTTCTCGCGCTTGGCTTTTTCCAAATGCTCGCGCCCCACGGATGCGTAGTAAGCTGCTGCACCGCCCATCAGACGATCGGATTTGCCTCGTCGGTATGCGGCTGATGCCTTGACGAATGCCGTAGATCCAGCCGAGAAGTGCGCGTTGGCCGTGCTCTGGGCAGACGTGTATTCTGTCGCTATCCTGGGAACTGCCGCAGAGATCCCCTTTCTCGGAGTGGCGTCCTCGTCGTCGAGCACTGGAGCTGGTGCGGCAATGCGGATGATATCTGATAATCGGCGCGCTGGCTGGAAGAGCGTGGCTCTCGCCAGCTCGTTGGCCGCGGATACAGAATGGCCCGTGATGTTCAGCAATCCCTCGAGCATCGGGATTGAAATGGTAGGAAATTCCTGCACCAGCTCTGCAACCTGTGCCACGACTGCCGCATCCTCGCTGGCGCTTTCAGGAGCATTTGCAGTCGCGAGGTACTTGATAGTCTCCGAGCGAGACGCATGATTCTGGTGATACGCCGAGGCGATTGTCTCCTTTTTGAGGACCGGCGCAGTTCGAGAATGAATAAAATCTAAATCGCCCTTTGCGTCGTCCCATTTGTTCCGCACAGGACTGCTGCTCTGGTCATATTTTTCTGGCAGGTGAACTCCTGCTGGGCCTTTTGCTTTTGCTTTTGCTTTTGCTTTCCTGTTTTTGCCCTTCTTCCTTGGGCCTTGAGGAGACATGAACCCGTCAATCCCCTTGGGGATAGCTATTTTAGCATCCTCGTCAACGGGAGACTGCCCGTCCTGGCTGTCGAAAAAGGCCAGATTGAGAAGCACATCCATAGACCGATCCACATCAGAGTCGCATTTGGCAAGCGTGTGTTTGATTGTATACTCGGCCACCGATGGGAACATCTCCGACAAGTAGGCCGCTTTTTCCTCGGCCGTCATGCCAGTCAGACATGGCAAGCCATCTGGGCCGACGATATACGTCTTGTTGCTGGCATGCCTGTCATCGCCGTCTATCAACAAAGACGAAAGCTCCGACCTCAAGCTGGTAATGTCCGTCTCGCCCGTGTCGTTTCGCGAGGTGCTGCCATCATAATCATTATCCAAAAAATCAGCCGCACTCAGGCCGCCTGTCCCCGAAGGGTCGAAGGGGAGGTCCTGCTGTTCGTCGGCTGTCGCTTTCAGCGCATTGAGCGTATCTTCCAGCTGTTTCAGGCTGCTGGGATCGGCGAGGTCGTAATCCGAAGCAATGGCGCTGAACAGCGCGGGGTCCAGTGGGGGGCAGAATGCTTGTTCGAGGTCCTGCAAGGTTTTTCTTTAGTGAGAGGTTCAAACAGAAAAAGAAAAAAAAACCAACGTGGAGCGAGGTGACGGTTTCAACCATCTTCAAAAACGTAGGAGAGAGTGTAGCCCAGGCTAGAAGCGATGAATGCAGGCATTACTTAATACAGATACTCGGAAAAATAATCGTTAAATGGTGAACACGATGGAATAGGGTGAAGAGTCCATTGTCTCGAGGCATGAGGCAGCAACGTGAAGTCCCGCCGCGGGCTGCCATTCTTTGACGCGGGGCAGCGCTAGCTAGCCTCTTAAGAGTCTATCTTATCAATATCTACACTGCGATAATTACACAACTATATCGCGTGTTTTTTCAGTACAAGTATTCCTCGCTTCCACACGTATTTCTTGACCCCTTCACTTCCACGCCTTGAAACGCTTCATCCAGCATCTAGGGTTACCCCCTATTTGCATCCCTTGAGAAATCCCTATCAAGCAGCATAAAACGAAACAAACCAAAAATTTCATCGCCGCCTGCATGACCCCGAAACCCGGTCTGATTGGGCTGGCCGATTCAATACATCGGCGTGCCCTTGCAGCAGCAGTCGCTCCTTGAAATCCGATATCACAGCACACATCACAAGGATCTACATAGCCAGCCAGCTCCTCCAGAGGTCAACGAGATAAGATAATAGCAGAATGCTTCGTGCTAGAAAAAAAATAAACTCGTTCTATCTTTCATGAGACGTCACACGCAGCAACACCGGTAGTGTTAATAGTAGTCGCACAACAAGCATCAATAGATGTAGCGAAAGAGGTCAACTCCGAGACTAGGGATGTCCCGAATAGGAAACCAGCCCTAGACGAAACTCCCAGGAGCCAAACAACGCGCTCACCCTTGATTTTTAAGCCCCTATACTCCTGCTAAAACTATCTAGCTATGGCCAGGTTTTCTACCTATTTAAAGACAGATACCCAGCACTCGAAACAAAGTCCGAACCCAAAGTTACTACAACAAGCCTCTTCCTCTCTTCTACTATACTATACTATACTACCAACATTTCCTCCCAGTTTTTAACTTTCAACATGCATTTCAAACTCGACACCGCCCTGCTCTTCGCAGCCACTGCCTCTGGTAAGTTTCCCCTCCGCCTGTTTGTTCAACAGCTCATTCTAACCCAAACAGCCCTGCAAGTCACGTCTCCCACCAAGGGCACAAAGCTAGACTTGTCCAAGTCCAACGACCTAACCTGGAGTTATGTCGAGTAGGTTTTTTCCCCTATACGTACTTATTTTCAAAAAAAAGAAATCTGACTGTTAAGATCCGACCCCACGTCCTTTGACATCGAGCTCGTCAACGAACACATCAACCCGCCCGTCTCAAAAACCATTGCGACCAATGTGCAGACCAGCGCTGGCTCGTATACGTTTAACAGTATGAGCGCTGCGGTCGGGTAAGCCTCCTTCCTTTCCATCCCAAACACAAAGAAATCCAAAAAGAGCAGCTGTCGCTAATGTCCAACAGAGAGGGCTACCAAATCAACCTCATCTCCAACGAGCAGCAAAACACCGGCATCCTCGCCCAATCGCCAAACTTCGACGTCTCGGACGCGTCGGGTACGAGCTCGACTGTCTCTGCGACTTTCACCACTACGACCGGCAGCTCTTCGTCCAGTAGTAGTACTTCCACCACCACCACAGGCTCAACCACGTCGACCAGCTCCTCCTCAAAAACGGCATCGGGCACCGCGACCACAACGGCATCGGCGAGTAGTTCTGGTGTCTCTGCGTCGAGCACTTCGACGCCTACCACTGGCGCGGCCAGCGTGGTGGGTGTGTCGGCGGCGATGGGTGGGCTTTTGGGCGGTGGGGTGCTTGCGTTGTTGATGTGATTGGGTTTTTTTCTTTCTTTCTTATATACTGTTTAGCTAGATGAGGAAGATTGGTTTGATGTGAAGGACATGGGGGTAAGAGGATTAGATTATAATAATGATATTTGATTTACGCTCTTCGATTCAACATCAATGTTTTAACTCTCTCCATTAAAATCGCTATTCACTAGACGACCTCGAAGAAACTAATAAACTAATGTACACAGCATCAAATAAAATTTGAAAAAAAAAAAAAAAAGACATCGCTGAATTTCGCCGCAGGTCTAACAGCCTCTGCGCCCCAACCTTCTCGGATGAACCTGAAAACTCCATGAAATCATGAGACCAGCCAAACCCCAAAAAGAGTCGGCATCAGTCGAAAATTAGAGACCCCTTGCTTTGGAGCCGCATAGATAATAAAAAAAGAAACCTGATGGGGATTTTTTTAGCTTCCGAAACCACGAAACAGCCTTGCGGTGAATCGGTTGGTTTTGGAAGAATGAAAAAAAGAAAAAATATGGGCGACCTCCGGGCAAGCCTGATATCTGAAAACATAAACATTGGCGTAATAAAAAGTATGAGAGAGAAAAAACTTTCGTGTTATGAACCTTCACAACGGGAGAAATGAACTGTACGTTTCGTCGCGATAACTCGTCCCAATCATGCCTCATTCCTCGAAATTCTCAGTGATCAAAAGGAGATCAGTCAATGGAAGGCGCAAGCTGCGGTTGACGTCCCAAGCATTGATAATGGCGGCGCGCCGACTGAGGAAAACAGACTTTCTCAAGGACATGTTGCCTTCCTTTTCTGATTTCTCGGCAGACAAGTTCCACGCCAAATTGCGCAGTACCAGGCATGCTTTGTACGCAACACCATACGGTTCGCCGTTGCTGTTGATTGGCGTGTTCCAGTAGTCGAAGCGACGAGTAATACGCGGCTGGAGGATCTTGCGTTCGTGGGTCGGAGGTTGCGCATTAGGATCGCGAGGTTGAGGGAGATGTGCCGATGCGACGTGCTCAACAACCATAGACGTATCAGCGCTGGGGCCAACACGCTTCACCTTAGGGCAGTTGTCCCAGAGACATTTGTGAATGGGCTCGCTCGCCTTTTCAAGCTTGTAGTGTCCTGGCTGGTCCGAAGGCTGAAGTTTCATGTGATCCTCAAAGACATGGGAACGAAGATCTTCTGGCTTAGAAAAGGCACGGTCACAGTGAGTAGCCTGGCCACCACTACAAGCAGTAAGCCACTTGCAGTAGAGATAGGGCCATTTGTCAAACGTCAGTGCCGTTTCCAGTGGACGGATACCCTTGATGATGAACCTAGTTGTCGGTCCACTAGCTCCGGGGACGGTACCTGGGATTGGGACAACCTGAGCCTGGGCGTTGGTAAAAGTCGTGCTCACGTTTTTGATAAACTCAGCTGCAGGCAAGACCCCGCTATTGGGCAGCTGAGGGTTAACAAACCGAGTCTGGTATGCCTGCCACAGTGCAATCTGTGTGATCTCGCACTCGGGGTCCTCAACAAAGCAACAACGCAACCACTTGGAGCTACGCTCAGGTTCCGAGAGTTCCATCAGTTCTTTGAGAAGCTCCGCTGGCACTTTGGGGATCGTGCTGGGGGGTGGAGCGACCTTTTCTTCCTGTACAACGGTTTCGTTGGACTCTAGCTGTGCCTCATACGAAAGCAACGCAATCAGTCTGGGCATAAGCATGGTTTTCATGTTAATGACATTGACGAGACGCGCAACGTTTTCGGGAATCAGAGTGAACTGGTACCAAAAGTCCATCGTGCCGCTCAAGATCTCTGTGTCTGGTTTGAGTAACGTGTATGAGAAGAGATGAACCAAACTCTCCTTGGAAACATCCAGCATCGCATTGTTCTGAACACCTTCGAGCTCTGCTGAAAAATGAGTGATCGCGTACAAGGACCGCATCACATGCGCACGATCGTCTGAGCCGATGTAGCGGTAAAGGCTTACAAGCAAAGGGTCGTCAGCGGCGGTGGGAAGATACTTTGTGACTTCTTCAGCGATGTCGAGAGCGTCATTCTTCAATTCGTTGAGTCGTGGCTGGTTGGGTGTGGTGAGCATTATCACGAGGAAATCACGGAGAAGACCTTTGGCAAAGCTAGATATGAACACGGCATTTTCGGGCAACATGCACATATTGCGTAAGACCAATGTAGCATCTTTGATGTTTTTAAGATGATGGCAGAACTCAGGTGTCTCGAGGGTGTCGTTCGGCAGAGTGATCGGCAATTTGCGGATTCGGTCCAAGATATCGTGAGTTCCCCAGAGGGTGTTGAGAACGTTGGGACGATGTTTCTTCTCAGGCCATTTGTACGAGTCACGTTCTAGCTCCCATTTGATTCCAGTGCAAAGCTCGGTGATTTCGATAGCCTTTTCCATCAGCGTCTCCATGAGGAGTGGAAAGCCTTCGAATCTAAATTTGTCTCCGCGCTGATCCGACATCTGAACAAGGTGATACAGGGCAAAGTCTACTTCGCGTGGTATCCCGGACTGAAGGCCAAAGTGCACGCGCTTGTAGATGCTGGGAGCTAGGATGGTGTTAGTAAAAAAAATTTCAAAGACGAATTTCACATACATCTTGGGACTTCTAGGTAATTCAAAGGATAGTAGAAGTCATAGACATCAGGCTGCTCCGAGTCCTTCGATTTCGAAGTGGCAAACAGGTCGGGCTTGTTGCCAGGGGTGGCCACATCACGAGTCGACATTGGCACTTGCTTGTTGTCCTTGCCCTCGAAATTATCAACAGCCATGTTGGAGCCGTCAAGCCCAGGGTAATGAGAATTCGGCGTCTGGCCTGGAGTTCCCGGGAGTGTATTGGGGGCACTAGTACCAGATCGTGTTTGGCGCACCGGTGCAGTATCTGGGATGAACGGCTGATTAAGTCTGGGTGCCTGACGGAGGCCCTCTGTTGATAGTTAGGCACATGATGTTTTTGAGAAGGGGGTATTGTAAAGGGCTCTAACTGACCACGAAGAGAGGAGCGTGTGGAGGCCATTTGGGTTGGTGTTTGAGGATACAAGGAAAAGAATTCGTTGGTGGAGTCGGGATGAGCGAAGAGTTGTTGGATTTCAGGGCGCCTAGCAAGAATTCTCTCCAAAACGCTGCCGGTGTTGGTATTCTGCGATGTCTGAGGCTGGGGACGGGTCTGGCGAGGACGGGGCTGGCGAGGAGCTTCTTGAACGTGTTTGTCAAAATTCCTATATACACGCGTGTATCAGCAAACAGAGGAGGTCGTAGAAATGTTTGAAGTCAAAGACACACCCTAGACAACGCGCGTATGCCTCTTTCAATGGCTCGTGAAGGGACTCGTCTACTCCGACAGCCGCGCAAACGCTCTCCCACTTCGCTTGAGAGATTCTCTCGAAACCGCCCTCCGCAGCAATCCCTTGGAAAAGCTGTAATGATTCCTCGGGGGTGAAAGTTTTATCGCCCACAAGTAAAGCCTGTGGCGGGGGGGCACTAACAAAGAAAACACCCAGAGTCAGTCAAGAGACCGCGAAAAAACGCATCAAACAAAGCTAATAGACGTACCCCCTTGCGACGCAAAAGTCGCTGAGTTCCTGGATGAATTCCTCTGAGGAGCTGAAGAGCGGCGGTGGTGGTTCGACTGGTAGAGCACCAGCAATAGCTGGGGGAGGACTCGAGAGGAAAGCTTCCTGTGTCTGTGCCTGGGTGTCTGCACTGTGCTCTGGATGCACAGCTCTAAGATTAGCCGCCATCGCGCCTGGTGGAGAGTCACGTGCAATGGGCGCTAATATAGGCGCTAAGACAAAATGGTTCACTGTTGTGTGCTGTCACGTGGAGATAAGCAGTGATAAACAGTGAGATTTCCTTTGTCTATCACAGACAGCGATCTTTCCTGCTTCAAGTGTGTGATAAAAAAGTGTTCAGAGGAAGCAGAGTCACAAAGCTCTGTTCGTTTTAATTGAGTGTGAGGAGACCACCAGGAAGGTGAAGGTGCACAAAGGGTAATTTTGGGGAAATTTTCGTATTTATATGTATTGGCTGCCTGGATTTTCAGGCACCGAATCCACCGACACCACCTGATGTTCTTCTGTGTGTCAGCGTTGCTCTATCCCACCAATGCCTCGAATTATGCCGGTATATTAATGCTACTAGAGAAAAATGAGAAATAGAAGAGAAAAAACAGCATGGCTCCGATGGCTCCTGCTGTCTGGCGGGCCACCAGCGCGACTTCCCTAACTGTCACTTTGGCCATGGAAAGAACAAACACCTCACAACTCCTACTCAACAACATCAATTTCAATTTTCCTTGAGCTGTCACAGTCATGTCGAGCCTGAGGCGCCAGCTGCAGCATTCAAACGTGATAGCGCAATTTCCTCTAGCCAAGTTTTCGTACGCTGAGAGTCTGTCTGACCAACATGGGCCGATCAACTGGACGCACTTGCAGTCGAACGACTTGAGTGTTCTCTTCGAGAAAGACTCTTCGTCTGGGTCGGGTATCAGCTCTATCCAGCAGAAACTGCGTCTTCGAGTAATTCGCGCGCACGAGAATCTGGTAAAGCTCATCTAGAATAGTACTGGGAAAAGTATTGACAACCCGCATAGGAAGACCTTGATCTGAATTCATTAGCCCGGGAAGCAACTCAGCAGGCCATTGCGAAACATGCGAGAAACACCAAGCCATCAGTCGCCATTATTATTAAGGATCCCTGTTTGGCCATCCGGTATCCTTTCGGCAGAGAGCAGATACGTCGTTTCCAAATCAAGTTTTCCTCTAGTCGTGACTATCGTGAAGTTTTGGACATATTGAGGGAGATCAATTGCCCCTTCAGCGAGTCTTCTGGGGAGCATACTTCGCGCTCTGCCAGTTTAAGGCCAGACTCGTCCTCTTCAAGAATACTTACCCCGGCTACGACAATGATCAGTACTAGTAATGACTGGAGCCAGCGTTTTACAGCACCGACAGAGAGTCACTTGTGGAATCAGGGGTTGTCAAGGAACCACACAACACTTGGAACAAGCATGGACAGACAGCCTGTCAATGGTATTCAAAAGATCTCTTCTACAGCCAAATAGCCAAGAGTCATGCTAATTGTATACTCTCAGGTTCATCCCCTAATTCAATTTCAACGCGTCTATATGCAAACGGCCTCGGCGCAGATGACTCTCGCAAGGATGTCACCAGGGGGCGCACAAATACACCAAGCGCAGATTTCGCAAACAATGGACATGAACGACCTGTCACCTCACCAGCTTACGACACTCAGGTGCTCGATCAAGTACTACCACCGAAGAGAGACCTCCCGTTTTCCAAACCCGGGCCACGACCAAACGCCTTTCCCAATCGACAACTGGCGAACCGGTTTTCAAAGCCTCCCAAAAATCCCAATGATAGCTCTGGCTTGAAGCCTGCATCGCCACGACCACATACGGCGCAGTCAAAAACAACAGTCCCGGTAACGAGCTCCCCTGCGCGTCAGCTTCGTCTGGAACTGGAGGATAGGCAATGGAATGCAAATAAAGAAAAGCAAAACCCGTCCTTGAAGGTAGCATCTGCGTCTTCACCACTCCTTACCACGTCTATATTTCCAGCATCTAGTCCTATTGCCGGCAGAACGCAACCACAGAATGAACCGACAGGACCATTACCTATTGCCGGTGCTTCTGCTATTGACAACCCGCCAACACCCCATCAACAAGCATCTGTAGAGATCCAACATACCAGAGCAGCATCGCAAGGCATACCCATATCCTCAGCAGACCTGTCAACGTTTCTTGCGACACCCGAATCAGAGCGCTCCCAGCTCGTCAACACCTGGATATGCCAGCAACTCGAAGACGACGGGTTTCGATCTCTGTGTCAAGACGTCGAGCGCGTGTGGCAGCGGATTGCATTTGGCACTTAGCAATGATTTCTGCAGTGTGTTATTTTGATTTGATCTGACCTGTCTGGAATTGAGATTTGTTTAAATCTTTTCCCAAATGTTTAGATATATAGATATAGTCTAGAGTTAAGAGTGAGAATCTTATGCTAATTCAACTGTGGTGATGAAGGACTTGACAATAAAGCTACTCATTTCGTTCATAATAGTAGTCACCAAAAAAGAAGAAGAAAAGAAAACTCCAGGTAAATCAATGTTTAACCCCCACCGAAGCGCCTTCTCTTAAGTGTACACAAAGTTTCAAAGTCACGATAAAGATAAGAGGAACAAAAAAGAAAAGATACAAATACATCCACTTCCATTTTCCCCAACGAAACAAACAAACGAACAAACATTAACAATACAAGGTACGTACAACTCAAGTAACGTACAACCCATAATAATAAGCTTCAAGCAGGTTTTATCCTTTTGTTATTTCTTCTTTTTTATTTTTTTACTCACGTAACATAGGCGCAAGACTCAAAACATTCATAAACCCTTTCCGCAAAGCCAGACTGAAATCGACAAACTCGTCTTGAATAATTCCGCTGGCACCACTGCCACCGCCATTGCCATTGCCGGCGCCGGCGGTTCCGTGAGATGCGCCCAGATCGGCGGATGAGGTTGTGGGCAGGCCGCCTTCGGCGGATGCGTCGATGTTGAATTTGCCTGATGGCGAGGGAGGGGATGCAGCACCGCCACCAGCGCTACCAACGCCCTCGGCGCCGACGGCCATGTCGGCTAGATGCTGTAGAGATCGTTGCTCGTTGGGGCCGACGAGGGGTGGTTGTGAAGTCTGTTTATTGCCTGAAGCGGTTGTACTTGTTGCGTTGTTATTGGTGGTTGCGTTGGTAGTGTTGTTGTTGTTGTTGTTGTTGCTGTTATTGGCAGACGACGAGTTTTGTGCTGCGGCGTCACGGTGAGGCTTCTCGACATCAATCCACATACGAAGCTGGCGGTCCCAAGCAGGGGTAGCGAAGAGATCTTCGAACTCGCCAGCCAGTGCCGAGTGTTGCGCGCGGCGGTCGAGGATCTGCTCGACATTGGCGAGGAGTTCCCAGCAAATATCGGCGCATAGTGGGATTTTTGATGCTTCCAAGAGGGTCAGGGTGGCTAGCGCCAAAGAGTAAATATCAATGGGCGAGGCGAGGCGTGTTGGTGTTTCCTTGTGTAGCTCCTTGACCAAAGCTTCCGCAGAATGTATAACCTCGTACGGCGCAAAGACGTACAGAGGGCGAGTGATGAAGAGATTGAGGGTCCAATAAACTTGTGGCCCCAGGGCCTCGATGTATCCCGGCGGGGTGTTCATTCGATCCACCGCGTCCAGGCGTTGTTCGACACTCAGCACAGACCTAAGCATGTGAAACAAAAGAGACCGAGACACCTTCTTGAACCGCGGGTTCACCGAAAGAACATCGGGGTCGATCTCGACAAGGCGAAGAGCCGAAGTCAATTCACTAGAGTAGGCTGTATTTCGCAGTTAGATACAGTTTCATAGTTTGCGAATATTTGTGTACTTACCAGCAAGCTGTAACGCTGCAAATCCCATGAATTTTGGGTCTGAAGGGAGACTGATGTCTTGAAGGTCGTCTTCCATGATGTCTCGCTCCCCCGCCCCAACATGGCTCCACCGGCACAGAATGCTTGCAGCGAACCATGCACGACGAGCAACGTTGGCGTCAGAATCTTCATCTTCAGGGAACTGTTCCTGGTTTTGCTCGTGTTTGGAAACTTTGTAGGCCAAGCCGGAAAGATGGTCGACGAGTGGCTGCTTCGGAAGACCATCCTTTCCGTGCAAGTTGTCTGGGCCACGCTTATCGCAGTTGATAATCAGGAAACACAGAGTTTGTATCCATATATAGTTGACTGGAAAACTCCGCAAGTTATGAGGGTCTCGGAGATGCGTCGAGACCAGGTCCATTGCGGTATTTATGGAATTCACCTCCTCAAAGGTGGATTGCACTCGGCTGGGGTTGGTGTTGGTGGCATCATAGAACGCATGTGCAAATACTTCCTGCAAAGTCCTGTTGACCTTACTAAGAAAGTCATAAACTCGGTCCTTTGAGTTGGGAAGAATAGGGAGAATAGGGTGAATCTTTTCGTAGTATCTGTATGGTTGTCAGACCAAATTCCTCGTTCCGAATTTGGGAACTGTTCAAGGCAACATACGTCTTCAAGGCACCTTCATCCACTACGTAATGTTTTGTATCAATGTTCGCTGGCTGAGATAAAAGTCCAACCTCCGTGGTAGCGTGTATGATATCCGGAACCAGGTCATGGTGCTCGTTCCAGTACGGCTCTGCCATCTTGTCCTGTGCAAGATGGTTATTGAAAAGCGGATAGCTTTCTGGAAGATTGGCCGTGGTATCTCCTGGTCAAAATGTCAACGTGAGAACTGTGAGGCGCAGAAGTTTGACGGTTTGTCACATACCCACGGTTGGCGGTTGGCTGCGAGAGGCGAGCGCTGACTGTGGTATAGGCAGACCATGAATTCCTTCGCTCATCGAAAACGTCCGCTTGCGCCCCAAAAGACTCGCATCCATTGGGGGAGAAAATTCATGGTAGCCACGGGGAGACGAGACCTCGTTCATGCCCTGATACTGCATATCCTGATGCGTCAACGGCGGTTGCATCTGAGACTCCAACGTGTTTAACCGTTCTGCCAGCTCCTTTATATAACTGAAAAAAAGACACCCATCAGCAAGACCGGCCTCTGCGACGTATATTCAATCCACCTACCCTTTGCTAGGCCCTCGTTTCATGGGCACACGGCTGAATTGACAGGCAACACCGAGACGACGGCAATTGGAACATGTTTCGACACCGGATTCTGAAGTAGCATCGCACCGAACCTACCCACGTCGACTGAGTTAATTTCCGCGTTGTTGATGCGACGGCGCGACAGATGAACTCTCACCTTCTTCCGCCTGCATTCATCACAAGCGCGCGACACTTTCGACCGCTTTCGCCGAGCGCTTTGGTCGCCATAGCTGAGATCGTGGTTTGGGTCGACGCCGACTTGCTGGTTGGGAGGAAAGCCGAATGCGTTGTTGTGTTGTTGGTCTGTAACGGAGACGCGACAAAGGTTAGCTTAAAGAGCAAGCGATTTCCCAACACTCCACACACGCGACGCATACCATTACTTGGTCCATCTGCAAGATTGCCTCCAGTAGCATCGCGCGAGAGCTCAGCAGAGAGAATCTCATCAGCAGTGAGCTGGCGACCGCCGTAGTACATGGCGCCCTGGCCGACTTGCGCCGGGTTCGGGGAGGGGTACGAAGGTGCCGGAGGCAAATCCGACTGTTCGCGCGAGTTCATATTTGTATTATTATCAATCCTTCACGAATCAACAGAGCGGGATGGAATTGATCGCAGGAGCAAAGCCCCAGGGTTGATGGCTGGCGGCACGGGGACGATGATGGGAGGAGGAAGAAGGAGGAAAAAAAGCCAACGGCGAGGATTTTTGTTCCCTTGTCTCTCTACAGGCTAACTTTCATTCTGCGCGGGCATGGCCTTAGCGCGCGCGCACAGCATGCCGCTGCACACGAACATTTACAACGCTGAAGCTTTCCCCAGACATCAGATCGACTTACGGTAGTAGTAGCTAACTTAGTTGCATTTGCGCTGGTTCATCGCGTAGAAAAGAAAGCCCGCCTCCGTGCCGGCGGAGTAAAACTATTATCCGGGAGTCTCTCATCCATCACCCTATCCACGATCTACCAACAGCACATCACTTGAAAACACGCCAGTTCCCTTCTTCTGATTCCTCTCCCCCATAGTAACATATGTTTCCTTCATCTACTCGCCAAGCTATTGGTCTGACGGCAATGTAAACACCCAATAAGTGGTCCACTTGGCCAAAATTGATATCGTGAATTCTTCGTGTGAAATGGTCCATTTTGACAAGCCCCAGTGACTTGACTAGGAGGAGACAGCACGAATTCACCATCGCCTCGCCTCTCACCTCTGAGAAGAGGTTTTTGGCTCCCTTGTTCCTCTCGTCGTCTATGAGCAATGGCCAAAACTCTTCTAAGAGCTGGAGGAACGTCACGAACATTCCTGGCTATCTGGCGTCTTCTTCGTGAAAGTCGTCAACATGAGACTTGTTTTGTAGCGTAGATAAAAATTTTGCTCTCTGTCACCCTGGCGGGCTCCGCTCAACTTTTTTTTGTAGTACATGAGTGCTGCACAACGGGAAGTCGATGGTGTCTATTTGCAGGATAAAAGGAAGGAGAAAAAAGAACGGAAATTTTTTTTTCTTCATTAAATATGTTTGTCGGGGCTGTTTGTGTGTCCGTCTTCGTCACCGTCACTGTCACCGTCACCGTTATCAATTGATGTACCGTGGGTAGGGTGGGCCCGACAACATATCTTCTCTTCCACTGTCACATCTATCATCCTTCAGCTCCTTTGCCGATTATTCATTGGCTAAATATGAACTGCCTCCCACACCTTCCTTTCAGACATCCTGAGAAAGGAGAGCCGGTAAAAGATAAGATTGATAAACTGTACCAAAATGTGATGAAAGCTCCCGAACTTTTTCTCCAAAGTCAAGATATTACGCAGCTTCCACTTCAAGTTGAACACAAAGGAGAATCCTTCAAGTCACAAGAGCCATTGTTTTTCAGGCCACTGTCCGAGAAGGACCTCGCACAGTTTCCTGTGGTTGATAATAGCGACAGTTCTTGGCGAATAGAAGGCTTCAAACTGAAGCTGAAGAGGGAGCAACCCATGCCTCTCATCAACGAAGCGGATGGTATTTTTCTCAGCCTCACATGGCTTGTGGGCGGCGCAGAAAGACGAAGCATCCCGACAGGTGAACGTCGTTTTCCACGTAGCCTCTCAAGATTCAAGGGATGGACGTTTTCAGAGTAAGTAATTTTTTCATCTTTTCTCAGCTAACTGTAAAGTAACTAACTTGGTTTTTTATTTCCATCAATTTAGAGGGTTCCTAGAACATGTCATCGATCCGTGCTATGCCGATCACCTATTAAATACTTGTTACATGCATGGCGGCTATTGGACCAGACCGGACGATGCCATTACGAAGCCGCATATAATGCTTGCCCTGAAACACAATATGGCCGGAGATGAACAAATTCTGAAGGGAGACGTCCTTGCGATTCTGGCTGCCCTCAAGAGTCGTATGGAGTGGGACAAGTTACAGAAGCATGTGGTTATCCCCGTACGTTAAACTCCTATGCTTTTGAAACCCCTTATTCTAATCTTTTTCTCTCTCTCTTTTTCTGCTACATAGGTCATGCTGTTCTCGTTCATGGGCCATCATGCAAAAATAATTGAGGCCTATCATGATGGCGCGAATCTCATCGTCCGCCAAAGTCGCTTGTTCGAGTTTGACACTTACGAGACGGCCCCGATCGACCTGTTTGTACGGTATATGGCCAGTGAAGCGGTGGGAGATACTACCAAGTTTCCTAATGGAGACTCCAAGGACTAGTTGCTTCTTCTTTACATGTGCAGTGGCTGGCATGGAATGTAACAAATTTTAATTGGCGTCAACATCAAACTCAACCTCAATTTGTTGGGTGTTATCCTGGACTTTGTTCCTGGATTAGTAAAATCCAAGACAATCTCATTGACGAACAAAGGGAAATCACTACATGTACGCCCAAACCGATTTCAATGCAGGAATAGCTTCACTTATGATGTTTTTCAAGCCTCTAGCAATAATATTATAGACAGTACACGGTCCCTGCCAGTCTACCCCGTGACGCCATCCCGCAATTCAGCGGTTTTACCCATAGCGGCCGTCATTTCCCGTCCCGGATCTGCGCCGCACGCTCCACGTCATGCTTTTGTCCAGACACGGAAAAGGGGGCTTGGGCCGTCTTGGCGAGGCGCAGGCTGAGGCGGCGACACACACATGTCGTACGGAGTAAAATTGAGCTAACACACGTACTCGCTCCGTTCAGCTCAAACATGTTCTTGCTTGAGTGACTTGGTACGGCAGAAAATGACATGCAGCGTGCCGATCGGCCCCACTCCGAGTCCTGATTCAGGCTCACCGGGGCCGCCAGCCCCAATCAGGCAGCTGGGCGGGTGGGTACCGGCCGATCCGGCCAATCGCTGCCGTCGGCTGCCCGCCTAGCGCCGCCTAGAAGGCCCCATGATCCTTCTGGAAGCCTTCCTGATTGGGACGCCCAGAGTGGCAATGCGCTGAGCCTCTGACGCCAGTTTTTGGACGGAGCACTCTGTTCTGAGTGTACGGGGTGCATAACTGCGCAGTACAAATGCGCCAAAATCCATGGCAGGGCCCACACCGAGAATTGCGTTCGAAAAGCGCACACGTAGTATTATTAGTACGTACGAAGGAGGAAGAATTTGATCTCCAGTCGTTCGACTCACTCGTTTAAAGCGAGCGGCCGCTAGTCCAATTAAGAACTGGCGCCGGGCTAGACCCGTTCTGGCAGGGGCAGTCCCGTGCCTTCTTCGCCCCCTCCCAGCAGCACTCGAGGCGCTCCCACAGTCTCTTTTCTCTCTCTCCTTCCTCTCCTCCAGTCTGCCGCCGCATGAACACTGACAGAAAAGTGTCCTTGTTTCCCCCTGTTTTGGCCGCCACTACCGGTCTTTGGTGTCCTGTCTCGCGGCCGGCGCCAAACGGTGCGTAGGCTCCTGGCCTTGTGTCTTTTTTTCTTTCTTTTTCTGCTTCTTCCACCGCGTTACTACGCTCCCTCTCCACTCTACACCCGCTGTTGTTCCACCCGTTTTCCTCTCCCCGCAACAAATTCGTTCAATTGTTGCAATTGGGTGTTGTATTTGTTGTCATTTGTTGTGCGAAAAAGACGACAAGTGTTTTTGTTTGAAAAAAGAATTGAAAAAGACAACGATTGGCACTGCCATTCTCCCTGTTGTCGTCCCATGCACCCACCCGTTTGGCTGCGTCACCACTTTGCGTTGACAGCCACTTCGATACCTCCCGACCTTATCTTGTTACCTTTGGTATATACTTGCGCGCAGAGTCGCATGTGTGTTTTATAGTCTCCCGCGACAATGCTGATCGACGGCGAGAAGTGGGCTTGTGAAGCTTGCGTTCGGGGTCACCGAGTCAGCGGCTGTCACCACAGCGGTATGCACCCAACTTCTGTTGACTCACTCGCATGTACTGATTCTTCCTAGATCGGAACCTCGTTCACATCAACAAAAAGGGCCGGCCAGTCTCCCAATGCCCTCACTGCCGCGGCCTGCGCAAGTCGAGAACAACCCACACCAAGTGCGACTGCGGGGACAAGAAGAAGGACCACCATGTCGCCGGCCACCTGGAACACGAGAAGAGCGAGCACAAGTGTCGCTGCGTTCACGGCCAACGCTGCACATGCGCCTTGAAGAAAGAGCAGCACTTGGATCCCGTCCCAGAAACCGGTCTTCCTCCCGCTCCCTCTCCTGCTGTGACGGAGATGCGCAAACCTCGCCTGACGTCAACCAAGTCAGAAAGCACTTTGACCGTCTTCCGAGACGGTCACCACAAGCCAATGCACAAGCACAACGACATGGCTCACAAGTGCGGTCTTCCCTACACTATCCCACGACACCACACCATCCACGGCACATCCGAGTTAGCCCAACGCTCCGCAGACCACCTACCGCTCACTCTCGGTCAGGCAGCAGATATCAAGTCGTCTTTTGCCGTTGATTTCGAGTCCGACAGCCAGCGTGCTCCTCGACAGGTCAAATCCGAGCATAGCTCTCCCGTGATGGGTGCCATGGCTGCGCCAGAGCAGATCAACACTCAGATTCCTCCTCTTGATCTCTCTTCCTTTGCCGCATTTGGTACCACCCACCCGTCGACGGATTCGCTGAGCTCGTTTTTCCAAGAGCCGTGTCAAGACCCATGGCTGGCGTCACCTGATACCGACCTCTCTATGGCTGCAGGCGCTTTCAACGCCCCGCCAGTCGATTGGTCGAGCTTTCCGTTGTCGTCGACTGGGGTGACGACAACAGTCAGCCAAGCCCCATCGTACGCCAGTTTCGATTTGAACAACATGAGCAACCCCAGCTACCCTGGTCTGACCGCCTCTTCCTCTGGAGACATTTCCGAGGTTGACGACTTTGGGCCCCTTCCAAGTCTGGGCGCGTCGAGCAACGATCTCCATGATTTGCACAGCATCAGTGACAGTTCCGACGTCGATCAGTACCGGGTTAGCTCAGCTTCGTCGTTTGCAGGCTTGCCGCAGGCCCAGCTCCTGTCGTCGAACAACTTGGATTCGATCAATATAGACGATTTCCTCAAGTCCGCCAACGAATCCACTGCCGTTCTCGAGCAACAGCTGCAAGCTAGCATGGCCATGGAATCCAAAGCTTTGTCTGCGCCGCAGCAGCAAAGTTATCCAATGTCCCAAGCCCAAGCCTATCCCACCAGCGAACCTACAACAACTACTGCTGGCTTGGACATAGACGCGTCTCAGAGCGATCTGAATGACATGTTTTGGGCATCAAACATATTCAACACATCCATCCCGACCTCGATGCCCGCCTCTGCTGCCGAGAACCCCTTTTCGCAGCCACCTTGGGCAACCTAACTCCCTTGGCTCCAATGAAGGGCAGTAGCCATTTTTTTTCTTGTCTCTCAACGCAAAAATATGGCTTCTGTACTCTCCATGGCACCTTACCACCACCTCCCGCTCCGTCATAATGACCTTGATGAGAGATGATGATAACGTGATTTTAGATACCAGATAAAGCCTGCAAGCTACTGTTTTGCTATATTACGTTGTTTTTTTGTTATTTGTTGTGTGTCCTGTCATTTGTAATCTCTATGTTTGCGTTTGAACAGTATATTGTTTATATACTGTTTAATAGCCAGCGTACCCGCCTCTGCTACAGTAACATGCGGGATGATCATATTTTTGGACATTGTTTTTAGACGTTTAAAAGAATAGATTTGCTATTATTCTTCGTTAACATTAGACCTGTTTTTCTACCAGCTTGTACCTCTTAAGTAAACACGTGCATACTAGGGCCTACATGTAAACATCACCCAATACGTATTAGTAGTACGTATACTGTATGTAGTACTTTTGTTGTTGTTGATAGTGGACTCAACATGCATACCTGAAAAAAAGCTTAGCAACAAAGGAATCCTAGGCCTCCCATATGCCTTCTCTCCCTTGCGTCCGCCGGCAAACCGGAAACCCAGCGTTGATCATCTGCGCCGAATCTAGCGGTGAGCAAGCAGTCAATGAACGTAGGTCCGGGGTTGGAAAAAAGCTTGATTTGGATTGTGCATGCGTACGTACACCCCCCCCCCACTGTATATCGTTTGATGGGGTGATGAGTAATTTTCATTACTTTATTTTTACTCTCGTATTCTTTAAAAAAAGAAAAGAAAAGAAAAGAAAAAGAAATTGTTGGGTGTGAATGTCCCCAACTGTCATGGTTCAACGGGGCTGTGTACTGGGATGAACTGCAAGGGATTACTGCATAACTGGGAGTATTGATGTAGGAGTGGGATTGATCGATGCATCAATTCAATGTTACTACTACTAGTAATGCTATATTTCTATAAATTCAATGCCGGTATATATGTTTGCGTATCAATTGATAAATAACATATTTTACATATATGCAAAAAAAAGGTGAAAAATCACCGATATTTATCCATAAACTCGCCATGGAACTTTGTAATCCTCTGCACCCACTCCGTGCCAGGTGCCAAAAACGTTGTTCGGAAGTGGAGCGTGCCTTCCTTTTGACCAAAGCCTGATCCAGGCACGACACAGATGCCCGTGGCGTCCAGCAGGGCGAGACAGTAGAATTCGTCGGCCTTTTTGCCTGCGGCTTCGGCGGCAGCGATGGCTTTGGCGGGGAGGGTTATGGTGGGGAAGAGGTACATGGCGCCCTGGAACTTTGTTAGTGAAAAAAATTAGGTGCAGAAGGGTAAAGGTACCTGTGGCTCCTGGCAGTCAACACCCTCCATGTTCTTAAAAGCCTCATACAGGGCAAAAGCGCGCTGCTTCAGCCCATCCTTGATGCCGTTGTACTCCTGGTTGTACAGCTCATAACTCGGCTCACCCTTTTTGGGAGGATTGACCATCATCTCAACCAAACACTGGCCAATGACTGACGGGCACAGCATGATACTAATAAGCTTGTAGATCTGGGCCTGGACATCTGGATGGAAGTTGACTAGCTCAAAGTATCCGCCACGGTGACCGCATTCGCCAACCATGCCCTTGGAGACACTGTGCAGCGAGACGAGCTCGATGTTGTCGTATTTACCCGCGACTTCTTGCTGGAGCTGACGCAGGCGTTTTTTGAAGGAGGTGTGTTCGCCGATGAACACGTTGGTTTGGTATACTTCGTCGGCCATGACGACCAGGCGCTCCTCGACGGCGAGGTCGAGCACGCTCTTGATATCGTCCGGGCTCAAGCTGGCACCTGTGGGGTTACCCGGGTTGATAACCACGATGGCGCGGACGTCGATGCCCTCCGATTTGGCCTTGGTGACGGACTCGCGGATGGCGTTGACGTCGGTGCCCCATGCCTTGCCTTCTTCCAAGTAGTAAGGCACGTAGTGAGCGTTGAGAAGCGAGAGCGTGGCAGTATACAGCGGGTACTGCGGAATCGGCACCAGGACACCAGATGACTTGTTCTCGCAGATGACATTGAGCAGCGTATTGACTCCCGACGAAGCACCGCCAGTCAGGAAGATATCCTTGGCATCAGCCGGAAACCCATCACGCTCCTGCAAAAACTTGGCCACGCTCTCTCGCAACACGGGGGCACCCTGACTTTGGCTGTACGCGCCCACAGTCTGCACGCCTTGCAACAGCCTCCTGGCCCGGTCAATAACATCCTGCTTAAACCCAAAGGTAGACTTGAGCGCCTCCTCGTTGTCGAGCAGCGCCGGGTACTCCAAGATACTCAACACCTGGCGGAAAAAGGTGATGGGCTTCTGGCCCAGCTGCTGCGGGTTGCCGATGTTGGCGAAGATGATGTTGTCAAAGGGCAGCGTCTTGTCACCTTTGTCCAGACGCTCCTTGAACTCCTCGGCCTTCATTGCCAGCTCTCCGCGCACGGCATACTGGGCATCGCGCACCTCTGGGCGGATGTTGTCGTATGTGAGTCGGTGGGAGGCCATGTTGCGACTGTTAATGAAAGATGGATATGCTCGGGTCACTGTAACACACGGCCAAATACCATCAGCCTGAGATATATACAATATATAGTGCGTATGTATGTGTGTATATATATATATACAAAAAAAAAACAAAATATATAAACAGTATAAGAAGAAATCCCGGACCGCGATCACACGCCCTCGCAAAAATCAGCGAGCGAGAGGGGTCTAGTGTGGGGTATAAGGGACTATGGAAGCAGACGAGTGGAGCAGGGCGACACCAATAGCAGCCAGTGCAAGGACTCTCAGGCACTCAAAGAAAGAGGCATTTAAATAACGGTTGGATATTCGTACGTACCTGATTTCGGTTTCCCGTAGCCTGGTTGGCGCTGGCCGGCGAAGAGCAGCGACGATAACCGTTGTCGCGGGACTAGCATTGGCTTGAAAAGCATTGCGTCGCGGTTAGAAGGAGAGAAGTAATTAGTTAATTAAAAAATAAATAAATAAGCAGACGAAGAAAAACAAACGAATGGGATGGATAACGCGCCGCAGATTTATTATCCTGAAGTCTGAGGTCTGAAGATAGCGGTGGGCGGTGAGTTAGAGTCCGGCCGGAGTCGGGGGCACTTCGCCGCTTCGGGACCGGTGAGTCTGGGTCGTGTCCACGGGGAACAGGGATGTATGCAGAGTATGTAGGTAAGTTACGAGAGCTTACTTTTACGAATAGTAATAACGGTCCATGGTTCAGCATGGTACTGCAATTTATTGTATTGTTGTCATCGAGATCAAGACTATGTATTATACAGCTCTACTCTAACTCCGTTCGCTTCCCCGCAGCCGCACGTTCTGGCCGTACTTTTGCAGCTTGGTGATCAGAGCATCGCCCTGCTTGACAAAATCAGAGTACTGCTTGTTCTTGTCGTCCGGGCGGTTTGTCTCGATGACTCCGTTGACGCGGTCGATCGTGCACGCTATCCGCTCGGCGGCAATGAATTTGGACAGGTCCCTATAGTATCAATGTCAGACAGTAGTTATGCAGAAAGAGATAGGAGGTCATACTTGTCTAGGAAGTCGACAGTCACACCAAAGTCGCCCGCCATGCTGCTCAATCCAACCACTCGGTAGCTCTGCAGGAGTTGCTGGTAGCCCCTCAAACGCATCTCACGGACAAACCAGGCACGGTGCTCGTACAGGTAGCGGTCCTGGCTCAGGAAGTTGTCCTCGACCGCTGCCAGCGCAACGAAGAACGATTTGTAGGTTCCGCTATACAGACTGCTCACCAGGTTGGCCAGTGGCGAGAAATCAATAGGCCGCTCACTTTCTGCCTGCGCGCTGGATCCCGTGCTGAAGCTGGTCAGGTTGACGGCAGTGGATGCCGATCCAGGAGTAGAGCTCGACGGCACATCTTTCATCTCTTCGTCTCCAGCACCAGGGCCAGAGGACACCGCGCCGGAGAGGGCGGACAGGACATCTTCACCCTCGCCGAGAATGGCGCGGATTTCCGGGGCGTCGACGACCTTGGCTTTGAAATCGACTCGCTTGAGCGAAAGAGATCCTGCAAGAACAGCGTAGATGACGAGGGAAGAATAGCTGCACAGCTCGTAGCTTGTGAAAGTAGACAAACTGTCGAGCAAAAGAGGCGCGGCCAAGTTGTAAGAACGGATGGTGAGGAGATGGAGGCCCTTGTAAGCCTTGAGGCGATTCCTACGGTCCCAGTCGCCGCCGCCCTCCACCAGGGCATTCGCACGTTCAATGGTATTCTTCACGAAGACCTTGTCGCCAAAGAACAGACCAACACGGATCATGGCCAGGACCAAGTCGATTTTCGTTCCCAGGATATTAGTCTTCTCGAGCACTGCCTCGTACGTCTGAATAGCCTTGTCCTAAATGAAGAAGAGCTGTCAGTATAGCCAGAACAAAAATTATGGGGAAGACGTATGTACCTTGTCTCCCACACGAGCCCAGAACTCTGCGCGTTTTCCTTGAGCAGCGAGCACCTCGGTCTCGCCCGCCGCCTCAGCAGCCTCGTCCTCCTCCTTCTGGTAAGACTCGAGCTCCTTCTTATTCTCCTCCTTTAATGTGTCGTAAAGCTTCTCATCCCACACAAAGTCCACCCGCTGGGGGAGCTTCCGTCCGGTGAGCAAGTTGGACGTGATGGTCGATCGGCCAGCTCCGTTGGTCGATGGTTGTTGGGGAACTCCTTCGCCCGAGGGATTCAAGATGCCGTCAGTAGGGTGTGCAAGATGCCGATAGAGAGGAGCCATCTTATGTTCCTTGATGGCATTCTGAAGCCTCTTGAGCGAGTTTTGTCGAATCGTCGAAGCGCATGATGGGTTGGAGAGATTGAAGACGTCCTGAGCGAGGGACAGGTCGGGATACTTGGCGAATTGGGGATCGGCCATGATGGCGGTGGAGGAATATAATAAAAAAGGGGAAGCAGTAGAGAGTTGAACCCTTTCCTGAATCGAAGAGAACAACTGGACTGCGTGAGGGAAGAGGGAGATGATAAGAGCAGTATGGTGCGAGCACTCGATGACGGAGCTTGCGTGGATCAGCTGTGCCTGAGCTTGCGGGGTTTTATTTTTCCGTTCCGCACGACATCAAAGAGGCAACTCAACATAATGCCCCATCTAACAATAATGGTAGTTATTTTTTAAAAAAGAAATTTGTAGTAAGTTCTTCATGTGAGTAGGAAATTAGCCATTTAGCTGCCATTTGTTGTTTTCATTTCGTGGCGGCAAAGTTTTTCGATATCGACATTTTGAATGATGCGATATATATTCTGCGAGGGATGAAGTATTGGGAACACATCGACAAAATCGACTCCAATTTTCACTGACAATCGACAAATACTCTGATTTAACCAATATAATGTCAAATGTAAGAAAATAGTTTAGCATAGTATAAAAATTATACTGATTAATAATATATGCCTATAAACTTCCATGTTTTAGCAAAAGGCCTAGTACTTAGTCAGTATTCAATACCAAGAACTATTTGTCATAGACGCGACTGTATCCTTTTTCTCAAATGATGATACACAGGAGTTCAGATCGATTCTAGATGTCACTAACCGAGCAGACTGTCATGAGGAATAGCCCAGAACTGATGGCATACGACTATTGGTTAGAAATAGAACCAATGTTAGTTTTATTGTAGACGTAATTCCCTACAACGACCACAAAAATCCTGGAGTTTGAATCCGCTGGCTTCAAATGTGCACGTGGTGCTTTCTGTTAGCAACAGACCAAATTTTAGCTGGCTATTGCGAACAATATACCTACCAGGTCAAGCTATAGCTTTGCTATCCTTGATACTAATTACGTGAAACACGGCTCGGCGGATTCCAGCTTCTAGAAAAAGTCCAGGCTGAGCCGAATTCGCCGATTGGATAGTCCGACCCCCTTTGCAGGCATCTATTTTGATCATCCCGTCATGGTTCTGATCATGATCACCTCAACATTGGCCTCTCAGCCATGGTATGCCTACCCCGTGGGCGTGCCAGAGCCACCGATTGGCCTTATTCTGTGGGCCACCCGTTCGACCTAAAAAGCTTAGCATCAAATGATACGTGCATCTGCTGTAAAAATTTTGTGCCCTACGTAAGTTACTAAGGGGTAATAGTTCGTTGCTATTTTCGCCTTCAAAGTCTATTGCGAGATATCGAGCAAGTGCAAAGTTCAAGGACAACCAGGGAAAGCGTCGTTCAGAGTTTGGACGGAGGTTCGTTGGGTGACCAAGCTAAGCCCTGTTAGGAAATTGCCTAGAAAACCAAATTCGTCTATTTGGCGTGTCTGTTCTCGCTGTGGTTCGTCCATTTTCTCGTGGCCTGTCCAATAAATGTTGCCATCTGCTACATGCATTGAAACAGGCCAGAAAACATGATTACGTATCGAGTCAGGACTATTAGTTGGCAGGTGGAAAAGAATGCTGATAAGAACTGAGTCCTGACAGGGTTCGTTGGTGGACCCGCTATTCCCTAATACGGCATGACGTGAATCCGCATGGCACATTTTAGCTCCTTAGCCGATCCTTCGCCAAAACGCATTGAAATTACTGTATAGGGGGGGATGGTAATACTTATAGTACGTAGTATTGTTTCAAACGAAGGCATTAATAAAACTACAGGGCAGCAGACAGCTTCTGTTCAATGCAGGTTCCCGATATACATAGATAGCAATAATACCGCCGTATCGGTAATTACGTCCTCTGTACTCGGCGTGGCCGCCCGCGCTTAAAAGCGGGGCTAAAAACTCCCTGTGATTGGCCAGACTGCTGTATCCGTTCCGGCCCCAGCAATCAGAAGGCGCGCTAGAGTAGCGTTACAGACGCTATTCCATGTCTGGCCTCCTTCGAGAAAAAAGAGGGCGTAGGTGGAGGTCGCAGCTGCCCGCCCATGTGCCTGCCACATCGGGCTCAGGATGGCGATCGTATATTAAGTACGGCTACGCGCGCCTGCTTTTTTTTTCTTCTCTTCTCTCCGGCTTGTCTGTCGTTGTTGGATGCTTCAACTTCCTTCCCGTCTCGAGGCGCTTCTTTACATTCACTTGAATACTTCCTGTTTGTATTGATCAGCGACAGGCTATCCTGCTCGTCGCCCTCCCCACCATGGAATACAACGCCCCTGCCGATGAGAAGAAGGCGGCCTCTCCCCAGCTGGACGCGGACGTTGAAGTCCACCGCGTCCCCCTGGATGCTGTGCCCAAATCCCGCTGGGAGCGCATGTGGCCTGTCATTGCTTGCGGTGCCGGTCTGTTCTCGGACGGCTACTTGAACGGCGTGCGTCGAGCGTGTGGATGTCAGAGAAAGAGTGAACTGCTAACCGGCCGTCCCAGGTTATCGGCCCCGTCAACACCATTCTTGGTACTCTCTACCCCGATACATATAGCTCATCGCCTGCTAGTCAAAACGTCTCGTCTATCGCGTTCGTCGGCACTGTCATCGGCCAATTGGCCTTTGGCTTCACGAGTGATTACTGGTCCCGCAAATGGTCGCTGTTCATCTCCACAATCATTCTTATCGTCTTCGCTGCTTTGAGTGCCGGTTCATATGGATACCACGACAGCCAGACCGGTCTTTTCGCTGCCCTGACCGCCTATCGCTTTTTCTTGGGTATCGGTATCGGTGGTGAATACCCTGCCGGTTCAGTGGCTTGCGCCGAAAGCACCGGTGAGCTGGACTCGGGCAGCCGAAACCGCTGGTTCATTATCTTCACCGACTTCATGATCGACTCTGGATTTGTGGTCGCCGCCATTGTGCCCACGGTTCTCGTTGCCATCTTTACCGAAGACCATCTGCGCGCTGTCTGGCGCATTTGCCTCGGTTTGGGTGTCATCCCTCCCCTGAGTCTCTTGTGGCTGCGGTACAAGTTGCAGGAGCCCGAGGAGTTTAACCGCGAGCGCATGCGCACATACCCCTATCTGTTGATTCTCAAGTATGTCTTTATTTTCTGGTTGACGAAGATTTGATAGCTAACAAGATACTAGGTATTACTGGAAGCGACTGGTTTGTCTAACTGATTGGTACTGTTATGTGTGTCATCGCTAATCTGGGAAATAGACCGTCGTCAGCTTGATTTGGTTCCTTTACAACTTCTCCTCGTTTTCCTTCAGCATTTACTCGTCTAGATGGATCCAGATCATCATCGGTGATGATGCCCCGCTTTGGAAGACTTTTGCCTGGTCCATTCTTACCAACGCCTTCTACCTCCCTGGATCTCTCGGAGGAGCTTTTCTGAGTGACTGGATCGGCCCCAAGGCTACCCTGGGCTGGGGTGTTTTGGCCCAAGGTGTTGTCGGTTTCATCATGACCGGCGCTTACAAGCAACTGGCAACACCCGAGTATGTTGCAGCATTCGTCGTCGTTTTCGGGTGAGTCTCCTTATAGATATAAAAGTTGAAATATAAACTAACCGTGGGATAGTATCTTCTCGGCCCTTGGAGAGCTGGGCCCTGGTGACAACATCGGTCTTCTTGCATCCAAGAGCTGCTCGACTTCAGTTCGTGGCCAGTATTATGGAATTGCTGCCGCTGTTGGAAAGGTATTTGCTTTATCCCTCGTAATGAGATAATAGCCGACTGACATTGATATCAACCCAGATTGGCGCCTTTGTGGGCACCTACGTCCTTCCAATCGCTCAAAAACATGCCCCGAATGAGACCCGCGCCGGCCAGGATCCATTCTTGATTTCCAGCGCGCTCTGCATTTTCAGCGCCTTTCTTTGCTGGGCCTTTGTGCCTTATATTGGACAGGTCGGTAGTCATTTTACTTGCAAATTTTCCGTAGGAATACGCTGACAGCTTGTATAGGACACAATCACGGAAGAGGACATTCGCTTCCGTGAATACCTGGTCGCTAACGGATACGATACTTCCACCTTGGGCAACAAGTCCGAGTAAAATCCATATTTTTACTCACTTTCGATGCGCCCAGATGAGTAGCTCGAAATAGACGTGTTTCGTCTCTTCTGCTACGAATTCTGTACTATTTGTAACTCGACCCAGGTTTGGCATCTTGGCGGCACTTCTTTATCAGAGGGGCGGGGTTCGAGTAGACTTGTAAGACTTTCGGAGACGTGTAATGGTTGTATATAATTATATAAACTAATGTGCCCAAAGCAACAATGTGTGATTAGAGTAAAATGTTTCCCTCACGCGACATCTCGGCAGTTTCCGACGTGGATGTAGACAGCCAGTCACAAAGACATTGAGACGCCATAACAAACATGCATTTGCACTTTGATAATTGTTTGCTTGACAAATATTTGCTTATACTATTGCCTTCTATTTCGCAAAATCCACTCGGAATAATAATCAATTGACATGTTCAAATAATAACAAACCAAGGCACATACCCCACAGGCAAAAGCCGACCACGCTCTGCCTCGGCTCGGGAATCGGAGGAAACCCCGGAATCGTCAATTGCCGCTAGTTACGAAGGGAACGCGGGATGGGCCTGTCAAGGTCCCTTCCCGATTCATCGCGACATCTTCTTTCTTCTTTCCTTCATCTTTTTCATCCAGCCCGGTCCTCGAACTCGATTCAGTTTATCTTCACGGAATTGGAGATTACCAGGTTGATTCCCCTGTCTCTCGGTTGCTTAATTCTGATCGCTGAGCCTGCTCTTATCGTGCTTGTTGCGATTGCGGGATTATTTCACGTGAAAGTCGAAAAGAAACATTTGAGAAGCTGCTCAATATGGTCGCTGACGCTGTTGTCTACCACCCCTCGGTGGCTCACTACTTGCGCTTTGTCGCTACTACTCGTAAGTGTCGCCTGGCGATTATGCTTTCACGATTATATGTGGTCGCGCGTTACTCGCAACCACGGCACTGCGGTTGAAATAGGGAGATGGACAAATGAAAGAAAAAAACAATAACTAACTTGCGCAGTCGGTCGTGACAAGGTCTTGAGAACGCTGCAATACTTTGCCCGATTCTACTCGTGGTATCTCCTCCGCACCAACAACACCAAAGCCGTCATTGCCCCCTGGGACGCCATCAAGAAGCAGTTCGGCTTGACGCGAAAGGTGCTCCGCGCCGGCAAATTCGTCGAGCACCTCAAGGCCGCCGCCGTCGCTTTTGACAACAAGAACCCCGCCGACCCCGTCCTGAAGAACCTGGCCATCGGTCGCCAGCTCGGATATGCGGGCTACCTCGGTCTCGATGTCTTGACGCTCGTCGACTCCCTCGGCGTCAAGAAGTTTGAGAGCGCCAAGAAGCTCCAGGAGCACGCCTACCGTTCGTGGTTCTCTGGACTTATTTTTAGCTTCGTTGCTGGAGTCTACACACTATACCGCCTGAGCGAGAAGGAGAAGACTATTGACAGGAAGGAAGGAGAGGGAGTTGTCGAGGCCAAGAAGATTGAGAGGTACGTTCATATTGTCTCGCCACTTTGTGTATGGAAGGAGGCTAACTCTATTTAGGGAACGCGTCGCTGCGCGAATCCAGCTTGTGTCTGATGTCTGCGATCTGACTGTCCCGATCGCCGCCCTTGGTTATGCTAACCTCGACGATGGCATTGTCGGTATTGCTGGTACCATCAGCTCCTTGATTGGTGTCTGGTCGGCCTGGAAGAAGACCGCTTAAGCCGCTGAGCCTACAGCGGAAATGTGAAATGTGTCGAACTGTCGACTGTCAAATTGACGAAGAATCCAACGAATCATCAAGAAAGACTCGACCACGAGGAATCGAGTCATCGAGTCATTCAAGGGTTTGCCCCCTGTCCCTTTTCTTTTCCTCTTTTTTTTTTTTTTTTTAATAACGTGTCCATTGGTTTGTGTATATCCATTTTGCAGGAAGAGGGAATTCTGCCTTTTTTGTTTTCCTGTTCTTTCCAAGATTTAGTATATAGTAGATATACCTATTGCATTGACATTTAGTTCTTATATCACGAGCATGCATATGTAGCCAGTATTTTCACTATCTAGAGTCTAGACTTGCTGTGCACATGCATTGGTGATCTGTGCGTGAGACCTGTCTTATCGTGATGGCCATGGCCTCAGTCAATGTTTACTTACCACTAGTACTAGTACTACATAGTACTGCCCAAAGTCAAATTAGAAGAAAATTTGAAGCCAGTCTCAGCTTGACTAGCACTGTTAATTCTCGTGCATCGTGTTTATGCACATTCTTTGCTGCGGCAGCCCGAGAATCAAGCTTTCTCTTGGCAACCACATTCAGCCATGGGATGCTCCACTGTGACTTGGGTTATGCAGGTGCGTACTGTACTATTTGTAGGAGATAAGAGATATTGAAATGTGCAATTTCGAGAGTAGGTAATTGGCTAGTGATGGCAGAGTTTGTATGTTTTGTTTTTGGCTATGATAAGCCTTGATAGAACGTGTATACTACGAGCTCTGGATAATTCTTTGTTTTCCTTATAGATGTAGAGCCACATATAGCCATATCCTTACAATCAAGTTATCTATTGACGATTAGTACCAAGTGGCAAGAACATGCACGATTTCCCAGCATACCAGGGCAGCGAATATTTCCCAATCGGGAAATCCAGGGTACGCAAGCCGCTGCAAGGCAGGCGCGCCGGGGACCCACTGTGCTGCATATTTCAGACATCTAATTACTAGTACTACTGTACGTACAATCTCTCTACGTATCTCTCTGCCTCTGTCTCTCGTTATCTCTGCCACGATCCTGGCTGAGCTCCCCTTGCTTGGCATGCCATTCCTGTGCTCGTCATCCCCCATGCCTTGTCGTCGTCGTCGGTCGGTCGGTCGGGCCTCGATGGGTAAAAATAGGATCTGCTTGCTTACCGGCAGTTTGGTTGGTATTGATGATGAATTCGATTTGGAAAAGACGAAACTCTGCGACATAAGCTTCGAATACCGGAAAAAACAAGGTGCCTCGCAGATGCTATCTGTTGGTTCTGAAGAGCGACCTCGCTTCTGGGAGCGTCGTCTAGACGTTTTGACCTAGAAATTTGTTTTCTTTCAGCCCACAATGTTGAAACCTATCTTGGACATTGATAATCTCAATGTCTCGTTGACTGTTTTTGGTATTTTCCAGAGTTCCGTTGATACTGACAGATAAGCTAACTGAAGGGTAATTGATAGGTTTGTTTATTCTGGCGTATGGGTATCTTTCGGCAAAAATCCAGCAAACATGGTATCTGGGCGAGGCTTGTGAGTACAAATCTTTCTGTACGTCTTGTACAAGCAGTTTTAACTGTATTAGTGCCGGCTTTTGTGCTTGGAATCGTGTTTGGCCCGGCGGCCAGTGATCTTATGAATGTCTCCGACTGGGACCTAGATGGCGTTTACCACACCACGCACGAGGTTGCATATGTACGGCAACACACACGAACATAGAAATAGGGGGTGTGCTAATTATGGTCTCAGGATCTATCACGTCTTATCATTGGCATCCAGCTCGTCAAGGTTGGCTATGAGCTGCCGAAGCAGTACCAGAAACAGCGGGCGATGGAAATGACCATCTGCTTGTTTCCGGTAATGGCCATGATGTGGCTGTGTACAACGGGGTGTATCAAGTTGATTGTCCCAAAGATATCAGTAGTACGTATTTCTTTCTAAGGACAGAGGATATCGCCAGCTGACTCCGACTTGCATAGGTATCGGCATTGATTATCGCATCGTGTGTCACCTGCACCGACCCCGTTCTTTCCCAGGCCATCGCCAAGGGCCCGTTTGCTGAGAATTACGTGCGTCGACCTCTTCGTGAATTTATATCTTCAGAAGCTGGGGGGAATGATGGATTTGGGTTTCCGTTTTTGCTTTTTGCTGTCGCCCTGTTGCGGTATGCTGGAACACGAGCCAATGCAACCTCGCTCGACAACATGGATCAAGCCGAGGGTATTCCGGACCAGCTGGGTGGAGGAGAAATGGGGAGGTATGGTGGAGGACTGGAAACTGCTTTGAAGCATTGGCTCATCGAGGGGGTTGTTTTTATGGTGCTTTTGGGACTTGCGTATGGTGTGTTTTTGGGCTGGGTGTGCCGTGTGTTGTTAAACCAGGCACTTAAAAGGTTTGTTTTTGATATCTGGTTGAAGAACAATTGTTGATTTTTTTTTTTTTTAGGAAATGGGTCGACAATGAAAGTTATTTCCTTTTTCCGTTTGCCCTCGGGGTGAGTGAGCAATCATCTCAAGGAAAGTTGCAACAACTAACCGACAACAGATCTTCATCGTCGGCACATGTGGCTGCTTCGGCGCAGACGACACACTTGCTTGCTTCGTCGCTGGAAACGCATTAAACTGGGACGGCCGGTTTCTAGCAGAGGCGCACCTCAGACACGACTCGTTCAACAACATCATCGAAAGGCTTCTGAATTTCGTCGGATTCATGTTTATCGGCCTCAACATGCCATGGGAAGAGCTCACATTGCCTGAAAAGGTCGAGGTCAGCGGGCTTACTGCGTGGAGATTAGCTGTGTTGGGGATTCTCGTGCTGGTTCTGCGACGTATCCCGGCTATCATGCTCACGTATCGCTTTATGCCAAAGGTGTGTCGGGACTGGAAGGAGGCGCTGTTTTTGGGGTACTTTGGGCCGATAGGTTTGTTTTATACAGGACATTTTGAAATGGGGTTGCTAACAAACGCAGGCATTGGCGCGGTATCCTACGCCGAGTACGCGAGGGATCTGTTCCCTAATCCAGGTCAGAGCGATGAGGAGATCAACAACCTGACCAGGGCCATTATTCCAGGTATGTTTCAGCATCTAGTAAAACTGAATGTCTATTGACATAGAACAGTGGTATACTGGCTCGTCTTTTGCTCCATCATCATCCATGGCATTTCCGTTCCAATCCTCAACGCAGCATACAAATACTTCAAAGTCCAACCGGTACACGACGAACCCGTTGAGATATTACTGCTCTCAAACAACGAACCCCTTCCAGCAAACAGCACCGCATGCCCGCGCCGCCACGCCGCCGTGCTCAATAACCGCTTCTCGCGACAAGACGGGCAGGACGATGAACTAGAAGCCGAGGAAGTGCGGCGCGCAGCAGTAGCGACAGAAAGAGAATCTGCTTATATTGTTCATCATCGCCGCTCAACGCATGCTTCGGATGAAAGTGTGTTGCTAGGCGGTAGTGAGATGGGCACGGTTACGCGGACGGATAGTATGCCATCGGTGCGTCGGGACACGCGGAACATGGTTTGATTTTATGGACAGGAAGAGGACTGGAATGTATTTTATAGGATAGAAGCATAATGTATTGTATGTATACACTGGCGTTTGTTTAATATTGTTTGGATATTGTGTTCAGGTTTGTTTATTCATAGATATATCTACAAAGGAAATAGTATTGGCAAGTATTCACTCAACATCCCGTCCGTTTCATCTTGATCCAGCTCACTGGTAGGATGCGGTATCTCGATTAAACCGGGCAGCTCTGTATTCAAGACTCGCTTTAGCAGAAGTCATAGAAAGAAAGTGAGGATACGTACAGCACCGCAGGAACCGCAGTTCTTGGTCTCGCCTGCAATCGAGGCACCGCACTTGGGGCAACCGGCGTGGGACATTTTGTCTGGGATACGAACGAACATATTAGACATGCTTTTGTACCAGTGTCCTCCTGTTAGCTACTCACAAGTTGTGTTCTCGAAAGAAACTCTGAAAGATAAGATGGATAGATGGTTGTTTGGAATAAATTTCAACGTAGTTGGATACAGAAGAATAGATAGAGAGGAAGAAGAGAAAAGGCTGTATATAAAACAAATAAATAAGCTGAACCCCCCCACGGCAAGCGGGGCAGTGATTCGCTGGAACCCCGCCACCCTCTTTGGGTACAGAGAGTCATGCTGCGCGCGCGTGTGACCGGGTCTTATCGTTGCGACGTATTTATTAAGTATAGTGCTTGGTACTAACTATGTATGTATTACTATTCTCGTATCTAGAGGCGCGGCAGCCGCCTTGTGGCTGTTCTATATCTAATCTATAATACAAGACTCGAAAGTATACAGTCAAGACAGAGAAAAAACCCTATTCCCAGCACACACCTTCGCAACAACAACCAGCGCCGCACCCACAACACAACACACACCACTAAACACCGAAACCTGCGTAAACGAGCCATACCGCGACACCATCGCACCACTCGCCGGTGGACCCGCCAGCGCCGCAAACGCCATAACCCCAAACGCCATGCCCAGGTACGTACCAATGTTTCTTGGGTCTTTGGGCACAGAGCTGATAGCCACTGATTGCCCCGATACAATACCACCCGAGCAAAACCCGAAGAGAGCGGTGATGACGATGATGGATGCGTTGCTGTGGCAGGCCTGCCAGCACAAACCCAAAACTCCGCTGGTAAATGAAGCAAAGATCAACATGTTGAGGCGGCCCCATTTATCAGCCATGATTCCCGTTAGGATGCGGCCCGGAAACGAGGCTGCGTTGAGAATGGCGACTAGGTAAAAAGCGAGTTTGGAGCTCATTTGGTTTTGGATTGCGTACGTCGGGAAAAAGAACATGGGAGGGTACATGCCCAAAGTCGCAAAAAAGCATCCTGCTACCAGCACGATGTATTTCGGTTGTTTGAATGCCGAGAACATGAACAGAGACGCCTTGCGAGGCGGGAGACGGGCTCGGATGAATATGCTGGATGGTAAGAGCAGAGCCAGCGTGATGAACCCGATTATTCGCACCGCCCATCCAAATCCGATAGTACTGCTGTTGAGCATTTCGTTAAGCGCGATGGGAAGAATAACACCGCCGAGGGACGAGCCTGCAACTCCCAGGCTCATAGCGAAGCCCCTGTTTTTCCGAAAGTAGTGGCCAACCGCCGAAATTCCGGGTGAGAAAGTCATTCCAGCGGTGAGTCCGCCTAGGATTCCTTGTGCGAGGATAAGTTGCCAGAGGGTTTTGCATATGCTGTTCATCATGATGGAGAAGACGTAGAGTAGCGCGGGGATTCGCATAGTCTGCAATAGAATAGAGTTAGCATTTCCTAGCTTTCAAAAGAAAAAAAAGAAGAAAGTTACCGTCGCTCCATATCTATCAAACAATGGCCCTCCAAGAAGAATCCCAATAAACAAGAAAAAAGCTTGCAGAGACCCAATCCACGAAATAGCCGAAGTACTGGTCGTCTTCAAAAGGGTTTCTTCGTAATACGCTTGAAAGACGCTACATAGTAAACTGTGAGAACAACCCATAAAAGTCATCTGTCTTATACATACCCGAATGAATTGGTATAACCTAATGTGGAAAATATTATAAAGGAAGCACTGATTGCCACGGACCAGGCCTGGAGTCCGCCATCAGGAAAGTCGTCTGAGATCTTCTCGTCAACTTTGTCGGGTTGGCTGCCATCCTGACTTTGAATTTCATTTGGAACGCCGTGTTCAAGTTGAGTAGACCCTTGATCAGTGTTTAGCTGTGCCATCGTGCAAAGTAATTCGATAACAATTGTCGGTCTGTATTGCGGTTCGAAACACAGTTAACGGATATTTTGATGTGTGAAAATTATGACTGCTGTCGTTAATCCGCACATTTATAGTCTTTGGACCTGTGAGTAGCTCTTCACAATATTGCCTGATTTGGTTAATCCCCGGATCTCCGTATACTTCGGATATAAGCTGACACCCGGTCTTCGGTTATTACCAAATGCGGTAAATCTCCGCTTAGTCATATATATATCTCCAAATTTCTATTGTAGCTTTGGTCACTCCCAATGCTGGTTGGCGTTAAATAAGTTCATTGAAGTTGCTGATGACTCGGAATTCAGGAAAGGTCATCCATATCTCCGGAAAGAAGCCACCAATCCATGTTTGGTAGTTGGTCCACATCCAGCCAGTTGTTACGAGTCTGAAAAGTTAAGACTGGTTCAAAGACATAAAAAAGAGACGGAGAAAAAAAAAAAAAAGAGGGCTCTTACTTGAAGTAAATCCTGAAAAGTGCCTGTATCGCCTCGCATATCATTTCCATATATCGTGCCACTACTCTCAGAAGAACCCAGTCCTTGCAGCCGGCCCCGAAGCACCTCATAACAAGACGCAAGATCGCGCCGAATACTTGCCAGAACTCTTTCTTCAACCGGTAGTTTGTTGCTTGTAGCATCTATTTGAGCCAGTAACGCCGACATCATAACGTAGGGCCTGATATTGGTTGGTCCGACCTTGAGCCGATCAAAGGCCATTTCTAAATAGCATTCGGCATACTTGCGCAGTTCATGGTGCTTGTCAGAAAGCTTATTCTTTTCCCAGATGAAAAACGTAGTGTCTGTCTCAATTTGATAGAGCATTTCTTCTCCGATGAAGCTTGCTGCCTGCAAAGGGACTGCTCGGAAGATTCCTCCACCCCACAGCTGAAGGTGTGTGTATCCATCTTCTTGTATTTGGAGGAAACCTCGGGCTATGTCGAGACAGACTTTTCTGGAATAGTAAAAAGCAGGTTCCGATTTTGCTTTTGTGGCATAGGGGAAGTGCAGAGCAAATAGGTATTGGTGGGTGAGTAATTCGATCATGAAAATCTGAAAATCCGTAGGAGAATGCTGCGATGCCTCTTTGAACCCTCGAAAAGCATATGAATTTGAAGCACAATTTTCGGTGAGGCTTTTAGCAAGGCTTAGCGTTTTGTCGTATTTGTTAGAATCAAGGCGAAAGTCATTGACAAACGCTACAATTTCGAGTCGAAGTAGAAGAGAACTTGTCAACATGATCTGCAGAGACGATTGGGTGAATTTATGCGGTGGCTGCACAGTGGAAAGAAAGTGGGCAGTATCCTGGTCTAGATCCATGTCTTCCACATTTAATGGAGCCTTGCAGTCAAAATCCGAAGCACGAATAAGGGGAGTGGCGCCGGAGTCGATGCTGGTCTGAACCACGAGTTCGATGACAGTGGCCCACAGCTTTCTTCTCAGCTGAATATCATCCGCGGAAAGGTTTTCAAACCCGTGCAATTCCGGGTCTATATGCAACCCAATCTGCATGGCTGTCGAAAGTAAAGACCCAGATGATGCTCGAAGAAAGTCACCATCAACATCCTGCGTGAGTTTGGCCAATATGAGAAGACATTGAATCTGCAGGCCCTCGATGGTCAGACGATACTTGTCGAATGGGGTACCAACCCATGTCTGAGCAACATAGATCCATTGTAACGCAGATGAGCGAAGCCGCGTTGCTTCTTCCCGAGGCTGAAAGATTGCGCCAATGGACATCATGAGCAATAGCCTAGTCACCATACCATGGCTGCTCATTCGGGGGTTCATCCAATATAACTCATATTCCCTTTGAAATCCGGGAACGTGTATAATCCGATAAATCGGCTCAAAGGTTTGTAGGTATGACTGTAAAAGCTTGTCTGCAGTTTCACGCGCTGGGACGTAATCGCTGGGGTGAGAAGCAATACTTGAAATAATCTTTTCCTGAGCCTTGATGTCTCTGCTAGCCACTTTGCATTTGTTGGTCAAGTTGTATAACTCCGAGTTCGGGTCAGTTTCATATTGTACAACCAAGCCTTGGAGATACACAAACGGGGCAACGTAATTCATCCAATGACTCTGGCCTAAATATCGATTCTTGCTGACGACACCTTTCAAATCTCCTTGCCAGCTACACGGAACCCAGCCATTATCCACTAGGGGGACAATAGGAGACTCCGAGGAAGATTGCTGTTCTCTTCGACCTATTGACTGGGTTTTCTGGCTTGCTGGAGTGCCTGTGCGTGTTGAAGGGCTGTCTAGATTCGTCTTGGGTGTAGCAATTGACGGGCCCAGACTGAACACAGAAGTCATTGAATCGGCCGGTTTCCACTTTTCAATAGTATGATAAACACAATCTAATCCCGACAGCCTGCAATGCTCGCAGGGCTTGCTTCGGTCGCATCTATTGTCAAGTTGTTAATACAGCTTAGAAAACAAAGTCAGATATCCCACCGACTCTCACTTGATCTTCTTTTGTCGACATTCCTGGCAGGAAAGCGGTTGTCGCCTCCTCTTTATACCCGACATATCGAATATTACTGGGACTATCCACTCAAATCAATAGCTCAAATACGAGTTTGACGCCAGGAAGTGATACGCTTCGAGTGGTGTCGAGTGATGTGAAAGGTTGAAGTTGGCCATCGGCGGTCTTGGCGCTTGCCTTTTGGTGTTGCTCTTAACTGACCAATAGAAGGCGGAGAACTAAATATCACTTTTTATTATTATTATTAGATAAAATATACATCACTATATTGATTTGTTAATATATTCTTTTACATATATTATTGTGTCTTGAAAAGAGTCTTAATTAATTCTTTGAAAATCGAGCAAGACCTCGTATAATTTTGTGATTTAAGTCATGTTGAACGTAATATTGGCCGAGCAGATAGCATGATTTTGATGCAATTCTTGGAATTATGCTAATTTTTTGGATTATATGATATCACCGAGCATTGAGATATATATAAATAGATGAATCTGCCCTGTAAATTAGAATTTTATACTCTACGCTGAGCCAACATCTTGAAGCTGACACATACTCTTAGCTTCGCGACGATCAACTTGGATCCCGAAACTCCACTGCTCTGGTATCCAACCAACAACTATCGAGTCTCTAAGCAAAAGTCCAGCAGTATAGCAGTCAATAGGTCGAGGAACATGCCTTGGAGTCAAGTCAACAACAAACAATACGAGCGTGCAGTCGGCGAAAATGAAACATTCATCAAAATCGTCGGCGATGCCGCTCTTCCTTTAAACCGCGAGCACTGGTCGCTTAATGCTTTCGCCGCAATCACTCCACTGGGCGCTCTCGCCCAGGAGGACTTGGCTCGTGTCTTGCGCGATGCCTGGAAGGTTATGCGTTTCCATCACCCAACGATTGCCGCCTACCTCGTGGACGAGACTAGATACGTCTATGATGTCCCCGACAGCGAGGCGCTCGAAAAGTGGGCGTCGGAAACCTTCACGGTGATTGAGGATAATAAGACGGCAGAAGAAGTGATCGCATCAACTACCACCAGGAGCAGTCCTTATGCGACCATGAAATATCTTCCCCGGACGCGCGAAGTAGTCCTCTTTTCGCAGCACTGGCGATCAGATGGCGTTGGCATGTTTATCCTCATAGACGAGTTCCTTGCCCTGGCGGCTCAATCTCCTGTCGATGCTTCCTCTCTTCCATGGGGTGAAGAGACCACCCGATTGGCGCCTCCCATTGAAGAAGCAGCAAACACGCCTGTAAATCCATCTGAGGAAGACAAACGAATAGGCCAGCAGTGTGTTGCAAGTTTCGGCCATACCGTTGGAGCCATTGGGATTGCCTCTCGCGCCCCCGTCGAGACTCTACCCGGCGGTACACGCACTACTCGCCTGTATCTTACCGAAGAAGAGACCAAAACCGTGATACAGGCTTGCAAAAGCAAAAAGATTTCCGTGACATCAGCAGTGCACGCCTCAATTGCTGCTGCTAACTATGCACTGGCTGCCCCCGAAGATAAAAACAAGCATTACACCAGCACCATCCGCTTCAGTTTCCGCGGCTGGTTACCAACACCATATTCTGGCCGCGAGTATGCCAGCACTATATTCACTACGGGTTGGATGTTTCCTGTATCGGCTGATTCATCCTGGGCAGAGCGAGCAAGGGCATATAATGATGAGTACCAAAAGGGTCTTAGCCCAAGTTTTATCTCGGCGCATCGCGAATATGCAATCGGACTCTGCAATCTTCTTCGGAGTCTGCCGGCAGGAGCCCCGTCGCCGACAGATGTAGACATTAGCAGTATAGGTGTGATTGAGAAGTATGTGGCCAGGGAAAAGGGAACCTCAGAGCGAGGAATCCGCATTAATCAGGTTTCTCTTGGCGTGGATATGGTGAACCGTCAGGGTAACTTCTTTTTATGGACCTTTCGGGATCAGCTTTCTTTGAACTTGGTATATAACGAGGCCTTTTACGACAAGGAAACTATGTATAGCTTTGTAGAGACCGTGAAGGAGTCTCTGCTCCGGGAATTGACTTCTTAGGCGTGTCTTTACGTGGTTGACATGACCTTGGGAATGTGAACAATTGCAGCAGTACATCTCTTTCATCAATTAGTGTCGCCGAGTCTTTTCAGAGTCTAATTATTCTGTCAATACATGTATATCTAATACAGTAACCGGAATCTTGGCCAGAGACCATGTTATAGATTAATGTTAAAGAGAATTAGGGGCAGTATTTACTTGATATTCCGATTTATTCATGATTCATATGATTCACTTACAGTTTTATATTAATAAATTCTAGCTGCTGTGTAATTTATTTTTTGTTACCTGAATCTTGTGGGTGTTCGGTTATACTTGCCATTTCATCGAATATAGCCGGGGTTGACCAGTCATTGTCTATCATTGTTCATCTCAGAATGTTTCTCACTTCTCCCACCAACTACCCGATTATGCATTTTTATGCCTACGAAACGCCCCAATATACATCATGGATTGAGGATAATGAAGGAATAGGAAAATTTCAATATTCTTGACCTCCTCTGTAATTATCGCCCACAAAACTGTGCTAGATGTCTTCCACAGCCCAGCCTCTCACTCGCATCAACATTCGCGGCCATCGACAACGCAAAATCGCCGATGCTCTCATCAAAGCGCATCGAACGAATACCTCACCGCCATCCCTACAGAAAAATCTAGATACTTCTGCTTCTTCTTCAATTCAGATAGTCTGCATTTCCGACACACACAACAAGCAACCGACGTTACCCTTGGGCGATGTCCTGATTCACGCCGGAGACTTAACAGAAAACGGCTCCTTTGAGGAAATGCAGAATGGCCTGAAGTGGCTTTCATCGCAGCCGCACAAATACAAAGTGTTTATTGCGGGCAACCACGACGTCTTACTAGATGAGGCGTTCCTTATGAAATATCCTGAACGGCGCTATGGGCAAAGCAAGACTAAGCAAGACCTTGATTGGGGAGATGTGATTTATCTCCAAGATTCAGCCATTACGCTCGAGATACCCGTGTACACGAATGACGATAGTAACGACCAAGCCAGTATGAGGAATATAACGATTTTCGGCAGCCCGTGGACGCCGCAGTACGGGATCTCGGCTTTTCAATACTCCCCAAACGATCCTCACCATTGGGAAGATAGTTTTGCGTCCCTCGAGAAAAACCCAGACATTTTTGCCACCCATGGCCCGCCGCATCTGCATCTTGACAGACGAGACTTCCATCGTGCCGGATGTCCGTACTTGGCAGAGAAGATTTTCCGCATTCGACCCCGTCTTCATGTATTTGGTCATATCCATGCATCATATGGCCGTGAGGATGTACCGCTTGATAGCGTACAAAGGGCCTATGAGGAAGTGAAGACGGGATGGGTAGGATGGGAGGGTGTGGCATGGATGGGTCTGATGGTTATGTGGGCGAGAGTGAAATGCTTTTTTATAAGACCAAGGAAGAACGAAGTGACGACTTTTGTCAATGCTGCGGTTGTTGGAGGTCCCCATAATGAGCTACGAAATGACCCAATTGTCGTTGATCTATACTAGGGTTCGACGGTATCAACTGATGTATACGTATCTGTGTATATGTGCAGTCAGTTGCAATATGGCTCATTAGAAATAGTTACGACTTGAGATGATATCAACGCCAATCCTTCCCAATGTCCCATGTCTACTTTTCTGGACCCCGTTCACTAGTATCATTGATACCTATTTTCAATATCTCGGGCTATATAAACCCCTTTTCTGTTGTACCTGGTACATACGACCATAGGGTGTGGAAAACAGGGCTTCCCGTCCGCTCAGCCGTACTTAAGCCACACGCCGGCTGGTTAGTAGTTGGGTGGGTGACCACCAGCGAATCCCAGCTGTTGTATGTTTTTTAAGTTTTGCATTTTTTGCATCTCTCTTCTTTTTGCTTTCGTTTTTTGCTTTGGTCTGTGGTTTTCTAACAGTATAGCCTCTGTCCACCCTGGAATCGTTCTCGCCCATTCCTGATATTTTCCCTTGATGCCTCGACGAAAGTCGAGTTTTTCTGTCTTTCTTCGGTCATTTCAGCGCTACGCTAACATAGCCGGGTGTGCTGTCCCCCTAGCCTTATTATCTTCGTATCTTGATAACCGTAACAATAGAGACATGAATTCTTGAGCTTCAAGATTCTATGAGAATTCTGACCAGCACTTGCAAAGCTCGTCATGGTTTCTATTTCCAAGACAATGAAAATGGCTCTTCATTAGCTTTGGATTGATGTAATACTTGGTAAGTAACCAAATGAGATACTGTTGAAATGAGGTGATCGGTCTGTGAGTCACCCTTCCCCGCGACCAGTTAGTAAACTCGTCTGGAAAACTATACTTCCAACCAATCGGAGTAATGAAATACCAGGCTTCAAATATAGCCCAGGACAAGTATTATCTACAATCCACTGCCTTATTTTAGACTCTACTGAAGTTGTCGTGTTGGCTTCGTGGTCAAATAAGCTTTACATGCTAGGCAAAGACATACCCACAGAAACCAACTATCCTTATAAAATCAGGCACATTAAACAGAAAGAAAAAAGAGTACAATGATAAGTTTCCAATTGATCAATTGATCAATTCATCTTCTCTCAACAGTACATGTATGACTTTCGGAAACATGTTCCGGAATATGTGGTCAGAACTGGATGCAATATTCGCAGGCAACGGCAATTGACTACCTCCACATGGGAGGGTAATTTCCAAACCATGAATATTGTCAGCTTCTAGAAAAATTCAATCCGTAGTTACGCAGCGCAAATAAAATGTACTCCGTGCTACGTGCGAGAACCATGAGAATAAGCGTAAAAAGCGGTCCCATAATTTCCTATTTAGGGTTAGGGATTTTTGTTTGCGCGCGTAAGAAGTTGCGCGCTTCTAATTAAAGAATCAAGATGCGCCTAAATTGCTAAAATAAAATAAACGCAATTTACGTACAATACTGTAGGTAGCTGATTGAGTCGGCTCTCCGATTGGCGCGAATACGTGTATCACTGCCCCGTGGAGTCACAGACACTGCCAGGTGCTAAAGCTAAATTCACAACAATGCCCCTTGTCCAAGTATAAGTACGGAGGTCTCTTCCATCACCTCGATTACTTACTCTTTCATCAATCATCACAAATCATTCTCGCTTTCAAGCTTTCCTAAACAAACATCCATTCACCCTCCTCGAATACTATCTCTTCATTCCCAACAACAAACATGGGTCTTCTCAGAACTGGTCTTGTTGGAGCTATCGGCTACCAGATGGGCAAGAAGTAAGTCCCGATCAAACTTTTTCTATATTAGCGCCTGGTTAACAAGTAACAGGGGACATAATAACCAACAGCAAAATGCCGCCCCACCTCCACCACAGCAACACTATTACTATCCTCCCGGCTACCAACCGCAGATGAACTACATGGGCGGTCCTCAGCAATATCAACAACAACCTCAATTTCAACCTCAACCTCAAAATGGCTACCCGCAATATGTCCAGCCCCAATACGGGCAACAACAATCCCGTTCCATGAACGTCGAGGGATCGGCGCCTCCTCCATATGTTCAGGGTTCGATGCCCGCCAACAGACCTAATGAGAAGTCACCAGCCGCTGGAGGCAATCCCTTTCAGCAGTAAAACTAGGGGGTCTTTCATACATTACAGACGATGTTAGTGTTATTTGAGTTTCGGTTAGGGCTTCATTAAACCTACGACGTTGCCTTCGTTGAGATACCTTTTATTGTCTATGCATCTGAATTTTTTTCCCACCACGTCAATAGCCTTTTTAATTTCCTATCATAAGGTCATTTTTCTTTGCGGCCTAAGCTTTGAGCTTCCTGTACATATTGATTCATTTGAGCCATCGTTTTGCATAATATAATAGAGAAGCGCATTTCTGAAACCAGTGCCTAAAATCTAATTCTTATAGTAGTGTAAGCAAAAACAATCTTAATTTAGCTATTAGCATATCACTTGATCGTAAATTCCATGTAAGAATGGTTGACATTTGTCTTGTAATGATACATCATTTTGTGCACTAGAGTACGAAGTATAAGATTGCTTTCACAAACTTGAGACCGTAGCGGACACCCGTTTCTGTCTTATTCCTTTAATAAATCCTATGAAGCTCTTTCCGCTGATTTGCTACGTTTCCTTTGCGCATCAGCATTCTTCTCTGACTACTGTACTGGCTAGTATATCCGAGGGGCCCATACTATTAGCCATGCTTAGCGGGGCCCGAAGCCCTAACAGAAATATCGCCGCCCAATCAACATACAATGCTCGACACAGGATTGAGTTAAATAATTTGCGCGTCGATTGCGCACGAATTGCGCGCCAACTTTTTACTTGCGTTGAATTTGCGCCTCATAGCCACGAAACTGTCAACTGTAGAGAAAATATCCACATTACTAACAGTTCCTGGGCAGAAGAAAAAAGCAGTTTAAATGATTTCAATTGTCCTATTCTTTCATTTTTTTTGGTCATTCAATTTATACTTCCTAGTTTGGTGCCAGTTCCATAGTTTAACGGCTCAAGCCGCCTACCAACAACAGTCGCGTGCGTCAGTCCCCAGTTGCCTTACCCGATTAGGGAAAAATCTTTACCAAGAGAGAAACTAGGTCAGTATTTTCATAGACCCCCTTACTCTCAAGCACGCAAATCTTCCAATAAGTTTCCAACTAACAATGCATAGAACTCATTTCGGACCAGTTCCGACATTCTAACTGGGGACGATGATCCAGATCCCCAAACGCCACTGTTGGGAGTGTCGATGGCGCGGCTTAGTCTGCGATTTTACACAACCGGGGTGCAAACGATGTTCTGCAGCGGCCACTCCATGCCCTGGATACGGGGAGAAAGAGCCTCAAAGGCTCAAGTGGCTTACGCCTGGCAAGGCAAAAGCCTGGACGCGGAGGTCCCCCAAAGAGAAAACGAATTCGCCGCCAGATACGAATAGACAGTCCGACTCGGAAAGTCCTAAAGAGCTTATTGTTCCTGCTCCACTGGTGAAAACCAACGAGGACGCGATATTTCAGGCTATAGAATACTGTACGCTTACTAAAATCCAGTCTGACAGGGAGGTAATCAGACTTGAGCTAACTTCTAGGCCAGACAACAGCGCCATGTACCCACTTAAGGTGACCCTCAATGAGCTCGGAGACAATCCGACTGTACTAAAGATTGGGCCTGCTCATATCAAAGTGGGGATTACAAAACCCGATTTCGTTAGGCTTAATATGGTCTGCATGGCGCTATATCATCGCATCAACCGAGCTGAGGATAGGTCTCAGGCGCTAACATTAAAAAATACATACTACCGCTTTAGAGGCGTAATTCTCCGCTCGCTTAATGAAGAAATTCGTTCTGAGAATCTCCCAAACAAAATCTATATCCTTATCAACGGAATCCTTTCATTCATCCTTGCTGATGTGAGTCTTACCTCTGAACTCAAGGCTGTCATTAACCAGTACTAACTTTTCTTCTCACAAGGCCCACCAAGGAGATTCAGAACATTGGCGATGGCACTTTCGTGGAATTCAGCAGCTAATTACGCTGCATGGCGGTGTACGTAAAATGGCAGGCCCAGGCGTAGAGCCACTCCTGCTTGCTTATGCCGTGTACGTGTTTGAAAAAGGCATTTCGGTTCAAGACTTTCTCCCACTTACTAATGAATCCAATAGTATGGCAGTTACCGGAGACACATCATCGCCCGCATCAGATCTTGTCATGACACCCCAGTTACTCGCCGAGGTTGATGCTATATCAAGCAGGTATGGCAATCTGCCGCACAGTTTCTGGCCATATCCGTCACCACTTTTTATGGAGATTGCAAAGATCAATTTCCTTCGGGCACAAAGCCCGGCGTGGGTATCAACAAGCCCCAGCGGTCTCACCCAGGAGGCATGGACTGTCCTCAGCCGTATCGATAATTTTCAGTCAGAGACATGGGCAGAAGGCAGGCCTTCAAAGGAGGCCTGGGTTCTTCTTGCACGTCTAATGCAAGCTGCTGTGGCGATATACTGCATATTCTCGCTACAAAGTGCTTTAGTTTTTCCTCAGAGCGATCTACTGAAAGCAAAGCGGTCCAAGTATCGCCAGTTATTATACGACCTTTTACAAAAATCATTGAATTTCCCAGCCTTTAGTGCACTTTTTATCTGGCCATTATTGGTTCTTGGTGTTGCCGCGGCCGATGCCAATGCGGAACTTCGTGCTTTTCTCACGGAAACCCTCCCCCAGATTAGTTATAGAGAGGGTTCCCATGTTCCACTGCTGACAAAAGACATATTGGAGAGATTCTGGGCGTCTGGAGAAACAAACTGGGACGCTTGCTTTGATAAACCGTATCTGCTTCCTTCGCAGTGGTCGGTAGCCCGTCAGAATCTGAAATAACGCTTTTACGAAATTTAAGATACCCTATTTGAAATGAGTCTTTCATATCATCAAATCGAGCTTTTTATGACAATGACATAGTGAATCTTTCTATTCTTTGATATATTCTGATAGTACACAGAAACTAGCGGACTTTACCCTAGTTTTGATAATGCTTAAGTACTCCATTGTATGAATTCCATCGCGGTTTTCCTCCTTTGTTTCTACTATGTTAATACAACGGCCAGGTATAATCGTTAAGCCAGTCTTTTGGCGGGATGCCAGCTTAATCTGTCTGTCCTTAACAAAGTCAGCTTTCGCATGTTGGATCCGGCAAGGAAATGACTTTTTGTTCTAACAGGCGGTTTGAATTCCAGATTTCACGATAAAAGTCAAGGGCCTGCCCGGAACACAAAAGTAATCTTCCTTTCAATAAACCCGAGAGTTGTTCCCTTTGTGATATAAATGGCTTTTTTCAAATACCTTCTTGCTTTATGTTGTAGGTTACCTATTTTCACCCTCGAAAATCATAGACATTAACAGTTATACCGGGAAGTTCCTACACATATCTATTCAGTTTTTCTCCTATTTCAAACAATATCTAGAGATCTCTTGTTATTCTATCTCTTTTCCTTCTCTTCTTCACACCAAATCTGCCTTGGTCATATTGAATATTCTTCTATTCTTTACGTTTCAGATATCCAAGTCAACTTCACCAAACCTTTCCATCATCATGGTCTACATTCACGACGTCAAGATGTCTTTCAGCGATTCGCAACAGGTGTTTGAGCTAGCGTAAGTGCCTTTGATTCAATATTTGCTTTTAATCAGTATTCTAATCTAACATCGTTTGTTTCTAGTAATGTTGACGAGGTCCTTGCTGGGATAGCATACCAGCTTGAACGCCCCGAAGCCCGCAAGATGGACCAATGTTCGCTAAAGTTCTATTTTAGTATGTTCTTGATCAAAAAGGAGCGACGCGAGTGAGTCTTCCAAGCCTTGAAAAAAAAAACCCCCCCAATATTTCAGCCCTAGTTCCTAACTTCCCAAACTAGCCACATCCGGAAGCACGTACAGGACATGACCGGCAAAAATTTCGACTTCAAAGTCTGTTACCGTCTCTGGGAGCTAGACAAAATGATCAAAGATGCCCAGAAGGAACGCCTGGAGAGCTATCCACATATGATTCCCATAGGTTATTTCTATGTTGACACAATGAAATCCATTGCAAATGCCTACATATCTGGAAAACTCCAAATATACGATGCGGGAATCGTCACTTACTGGGTCCGCGGTGAACAAGTAACGGTACCATGTACTTACAATTACGAACAATTCGACGAGCTGTTCCACGCTTATGGTCGAGACCTTTGGAAGGAAGGTGTAAGTGAACCGAATCCTAGCTACTCAGTGCTTTAAAAAGGATATATCTAATCCCTTCCAATAGGACACCATGCCGCAGTCTAGAGAAGAATTCGAGACATTCTGGGCTCGATTTTTTCCGGACCATTGGGAACAGGTGCGCCCTACTTATTGGTCATGACCAGTTTGAGGCTGTTGCTAGTATTCCACGTCCTCTTTAATACATAAAGGGTTTACAGAATGATTACCGATTTCTAAAAACTTGTTTGAATTTACAAGCGTAGAAAAATCCCAGGTGCCCATCACGTATCATGATTGTCAACTACATAACCAGACTACCTTACCTGTGCATAGTAACCCACTCCTTGGGTAGTGAAAGTAACAAATTGATAAGATTGAATATTGAACACTTAAATGTTAATGTTGTAGCATTTCAATATTGAGATCTTCAAATTTTTACTTTCTCGATTCATAAATTGCCATTTTCCAAAAATACACCAAAGGCTCCACTGAGCCATTGACGTGCATCAAGTTACTTTATCCGGATATATATACCAATTGTCTCTTCATAACTATCTTCTCTTTTCCTCATCAAACAAACAAACAAACCAAAACACCATGCTAATAAAAAGTCCATATATCACTCAATTGAGTTGCGAGAAATGCGTGAAAATGATGTCGGTGTATTCAATCAATCCGGGGAGGACTTCGCGAATGACGCTCAGATGGACTCGAACTATGCCTATGACTCGAATTAGCTGAATTGGACAATTGCGCCAGTGCCGATATTTTATAGAATAAAAACGCACGATCTCCGTCGAACACCCTCTTTCCGAAACCCATCCACAATCTTGAGCATCTCCCTCCGGCCCGCCGAGGCGTCGACGCGTTTTCCGGCTAGGCTCATGCTGACTTTTTGATGCGAATTCGTGCGTAACAGACGGTCGAGTAGTAGATGACGTATATTCAAGCAGACAAAAACACCGCAGTCGTTGCTATTTTCCTGCATGGGCGAGTCGTCCAAATGTACAAATCGGATGGGTCGGTTGAGCAGCGCGCTGAACTTCATCGTGATTGTGTATGCTTCCATTCTGTTGCCGGGAGGCAGAGAATCATAGTGAAAAGCGATACAATCGACTATCGAGACGAGGAGTAGAGACCAGTGCGTGCCGCCTTCGGCCTCGGTTACGTTCCGGCAATCGTTGATCGGGAGGAATACATGGGTCGTTTTGCTAAAGTTTGGAAGAGCTTCGCGTAGTGTGCGCGGGTCGGGCGTTTGGAGCAGCATAAAGGACATGCTTGGGCGGAGAAGGACTATATTCGACTGTTCGTATTTCGACAAGAACTCGCGCTCAAGATACCTGGGCACAGAAGTCAACACTGGCGATGCACTCTTCCAGGCGCAGTTCCACATACTCTTCCCAAAACGATATAACCTGGTTACTCAGTCAGTTTTCCAATTCATATACAGGATTAATCGTGTTTACATTATCCGTAAGCCAGTCATTTTTCAGTGTCTGAATATCCTCCCGCATCACTGCATCCGATCAGTATGAGATTCTTTGAATGCGCTCCTTGACCTTACATCGTATATCATAATCTAAACACAGCTGTTAGCTAGTATCTCCAATAAAGTTCATCTAGCACGTACAGCTCAAATAGGCGTCATCCGGGTGCAGCTGCCAGGACGAGTTAGCTATGCCAGAAGAAGAGCAGCTAATTCACGCACAGTCTCGCCAAACCTCCCCATCATCCTCTTGTGCAGTTTCCCCAGCCCGCCTTCGCGCATTTTGTGCTCTGTTGCTCAAGGTATAATATGTTGTTTGCGGGCTCAAAAGTCCGGCGTCCAAACCTTGCGCTTTGACAACCAACCGCGGATCTCGATCGCGCAAAAAAGGGCAGAGTCGTCTAAAGTTAAGGCCACCAACTCATCAGTACCTACTACCCAACGCGCAAAAGCAAAGCCAATTGTTCTGTATTTCAATTCAAACAGAGGGAAAAGCACGCACTGCGCAGTCGGACAAATCAAGAGTTACCCCGCGTTCGTGACAACCTTGGTGAGACCGGAAAGTATGCGCAGGAACGGCGGGACCGGGGTTTTTAGGAAACTGGTCGTGATCCTTCGGGGCACACCAGAGAGATCGGTAAATTGAAGGGAACGACTAGAGAACGATGGATATCAAAAATCAAAAGAAAAAAGATTGGTGGAGACCGGGCGCGATCGCAACAGCCGCAATGAAAAGTAGACTAGAAAAGCGTTATACAACGACGTGCGTACCCGACCGGAGAAATTGGGTGTTACGAAAGCAAAGATAAAAAGGTCGCACACAAAGTGCAACGGAGTAAGAACCAGTCTCTTGGATATTCAGACTGTCCCAGACGCACGACGAAGCAAGATCAGACGCAATCAACTTGAATCGTTCAAAGGTTGTCGAACTTTAACTCCTTCCTCGGCGCGGGCGGCGGGTACGTCACTGGTGGCTGATCGGCGTGGCTGAGACCGTCCGTAAGTTAAAAGCGGCTGTGGCTGAGACGCCTCGTCGTCACTTTATCCAAACGGAATGAATTTATAGAACATGTGCAAAGCGTTGGTATTCTGGGTATCTACACTACATATTAAAGTGCCCCTCGACAACAAAGTACACAGCGAGCAAGAAAGAAAATCCACCGTCAATCCATGTATGAATCCATGTATGAACAGTCCGGGGCAGTGCCATCCACGAAATATGATCGCCGAGGCATGAAAGAAGTAAAAAAGGTATCAAATAAATCAAGCAAATAATCACAGATTCCTTTCTGTACAAGCAACGCCTCCCAGTCATATACCGTCTTTGGGACACATATGAAATTTATGCAGACTGTGTAAAGCCAGCACCGGGGAATCAGGGGAAAAAAAATGTAGGATACAGATATCACTTGTTCCATCATATGATGGGGGAAAGAAAAGTACAATAACGAAAAGAAAAGTCGTCGGTCGATATAGTAAAAACAAGGTCGTAAAGAGTAAAAACAGTTGTCATTAATCTCGCTCATCATGATACCTGCAAAGCGCCTTAAAAAATGCTCGGGAATTGAATCGCCCGGTAAAGCGATTCGTAGTAAATGTGAAAGCTGAGCGGATTCTCGTTGCACTTGCTGCGGAAGGAAAGGCCTTCAGCTGGGAACCTTTGCAAAGTGCTGGGTCCAGATCCAGCCCACCTGACCAGACGGGTCGTCCTGGTTTCGTGCAAGCCACAATTCTCCTTTCTCAGCGATCACATCAAAGACCTCGCCCTCAATGTAGGTGAGGTAAGGGTAACCAGCTTCGCGTCTTGATTTATCAATATTGAACTCGTAGAGGCTAGCTGCAAGAAATAAAACTTTCGGATTGGAATTGTTGTTGATTGACGGCGCTGAAGTTGTGGGAACATCTGGCCGGGGCGAATCCGACATGGGCAACGCGGATGAGAAGAATCCAGAAAATCGAGCAGGAGACGCTGTCGTATCGCCTGGTGTAGATTCAAACGTATTGGTCTCGTGTAAGAGCGATTCCCGCATGAATGGCATGTCGAGACTTAGCTGAGGAGCAGCTGGGAATGATTCGCTGGAACGGCCGACGGAGCTGGTACTTGGTCTAGGAGACATTGCATTTGCCAGCGCGCCTGTGGCAGCATATCCATTGGGGATTTCTGTAACTCCTGGACGATTTGGCCCGGACATCGATGAATTGGTTCGGGCACGATTTGCTCCGGCCAAATACGGCTGCGCGGCGTGGGTTTGATCCGACTGTCCATCAAAGCCGTGCGAATGAATAGATGTCCCTCCATTTCCTCCAAGATCATACGACACTTTGGGGGAACTTTCAACAGTAACCGATGCAGTGCGAGAGCTTGTATTAGTTACAGTTGAAGGTCGTCGAGGCGAGGCTGCTTCATCCGTGGTAGGTGCATTGAAGCTACCAAGATTACTTGCCTCAGAAAGCAAAGCTCCATTGCAAAGCGCAAGTGACATAATTTGAGCGTCCGCAAAAGAAGAGTCTGCAGACCAATCGTTGACAATGCCGGCAATCTCAGCTGGGAAACGGTCAAGAATGGGGCTGAGTTTCTGCTGTAACAACTGATACCACTCCTGCTGAATGGCAACAAATTTCTTGAGACAAGCTTCCATCAGCTTCGCGGTGAGGTTAAAAAGCTTAGGAAGCTCATCTTTCAAGGCGTCATTCAACACGGAAAACTGCTCTCCTTGTTCAGTGGTTTTCTTGTCGGGTTTGTCTCCTCGGTCTTTGACAGCTTTGTATCTCGCATAGTCGAGTAGTCGCTTAGTTCGCTTTGTCATCACCTTTTGAGGGCCATCATAGAGTTTCAGCAAAGTAAGCATGGGATCAATTACTCCCTTGCGCACGGCCGTGATCTATATCAAATTAGTCAGATTGTTTTTTGAAGAATAAAAGGAGAATAAAGCACTCACATGTTCGGGTAAAGCAATGTTCACAATTTCCCGTACATACATGCGGAGTCGATTCCACTTGCTTTCCAACTCAGTGTAATTGGATTGGGCGACATCAATGCAACCTTGGATAGCAAGGACGTATTCATTAAATTGATCCATGCCCGTCTTGACCTCACGGGTGTACATTTCCACATCACGCATGACGACTTGAAGCTGGAAGAAATTTTCGTTGAATAGGGTCGACAGGGCATTGTAGTCAGGATCTTCGTGCATCTCAGAGAGACCGACTTGTTGCCTGAGTTTCTCGGTGCGACGGCCGAATGCTTTGGAAAATCCCGATCGAACGTCCGATTCTTTGCGCTTTCGACTGCTAACCACCTGGCCTACCACGTCTGCACGCTTCTTCAGATCATTAATGCGAATCGAAATGTTGGTGACTGATTCGAGGGCTTTCACGAGGGCAGCATGATCCGGATGCGTTTCTGGGGTCGCATTGATAAGTTGTGACAGCAGGAGAGGGTACTTGACGAGACGCTGCACTGGTTTAACAAGCAAAGCATCCAGATTCCAGGCTTCTGTCAGATCCATTGCCCAGTCACGGCATTCTTTCAACCAAATCTCCACTTTCGGATTCCGCTGTAAAGTTTGCAGCGTCTTATTGGCCACCTCATGATTCTTTAGATAATCCGTGTACACTTTCTCCATCTGACCCATATGTTCCATGAAAGCGTGTCCGATAAAAGTGCGTTCATCTTGCTCGACACTGGTTGAATCTACTACAGAGTTTTGGGACTCGGTAGGCGAGCCACCTCGGGTACTGCGAGTGCCTCGTTTGCTGCTCCATCGTTGAGATTTTGGCATGACATACACACTCTTGGCGGCCTGCTTCAATGCATCTTGGAAGTTCATTGAAAATTGAACAATTTGATCCGAATTGGCAAAGAGGTTCCGCACGTCATCGACTGAAAGATCCAGGCATGAGCTTGATGTGCCTCTATAAATATCATCGACCACTTTCATATCGCGGCCGTACGTGTATTCGGTGTCAACAAGCTCCTTGATGACGTTCCAGCGCTGTTTTAGTTTCTTTTGCTCTGGTGTAGGCGAGCCACTTTGTGGGACGTCTGAAACCAATTGCGAAGAAGAATGCTGATGCTGGGACGTTGCAGACGAGGCCAAGGTTGGTGGCGAGGGGGTAAATCCAGCTTGTGTCAAATAGGAGTCTTCGCTGTGTCGAAATAGTGGTTCTTCTACCGAAGGGAAGGGTGTAGTTGTAAGAATGCTAGAAGACGGCGGACTGGCGTAGACACTTGGCGATACCGTACGTGGCACAGCGACCTGTTGATTAGGGGCGCTAAGATGCTCCGACTCATTGGGAACTGGAGGTGGGCAATGGTTAGGCTGTGGTGGAGGGGCTGCCGCGGTGTCGTCGACGGGAGACTGGACGTCAATGGCGAGGCCTAAGCCATCCAGAGAGCCATTGGCCTTCAGCTGCGTGGTTTGGGAGTGCGCATGCATCGAAGTGTTCATCTTCGCATCGTCATCGGTAACGTTGTGAACAGCGTCGCTCCTTGGCGGTGCAGCTGGAGCCTCGTCTCCAGCTGCTACCTGCATCCAATCTGCAACCGATGGAGACGCGCTTTCCCAATCATCCCTCAAACTCAAACTGGCGCGATGTGAAATTTGGTCTCGAGAAGATAGTTCTCGGACGCGAGGAACCACTACCGGCTCATCTGTCAAACTGTTCGTTTTGGATTGAGCTTCAGCCGCTTCCTCTGGCTGGAGAACGTCCCAAGGACGATCAAGAGGCTGGCGAAATCGCCCTCGTACAAGCTCTTGCAAGTAAAGCTGTGTCACACGCTTAGAATCCCAGCGTCCTTGGCGGATTAGATTGTCTGGGTGTGACTGTTGTCGTCTATGAGTCACAGGAGCCATGGTGTCTTGATTATGGAGAAAGTCGCTTGGCGCTTGATTGTATGATACACCCGCCGACTCGTTCCAGCGAGACATCGGTGGGGTCGCAACATCAACTGGGTCAATAACCTCGTCTTGAAGAACTGTATGCTCTTGTGATTCAGGTATAGATTGCTGATCTCTGGTGGAAGAAGCCCATGACGCCATACTCCAACGGTTTGGTTGCTCGTCATGACTTGCCGTATCAGTTTCGTCATCAATTTTGCTATCTTCAGTGTCATTGCTATCCCCGGTATCTGGTCTGTCAAAGAAAAATGTGCCGCGGTTTGGGTCAAGCATGATCTGGATGGATTCCTTCTCGTCATTATCGCAGGGCTCATCGTCTTCTTCGTCCTCGTCGCATTCGCTGCTTGAACTCGACTCACGAAGTTGCATGATACGATTGAGGATGTTCCGATGGGACTCTTGCTGGTCTAGATGTGTTTGAGGTTCCGGGTCAAAATTCGTCGTGTCACTACCGTTAGTGGCCGCCGTGATTGCTGAAGATGGTGGAACATCAGATGTGCAGTCATCGGATGACGGGGCATTTGCATCTGGTGGATTTGCACTTGGGGTAGTCGTTATTCCCAAGGTTGGAGAGTCATCTAGATCGAGGTGGGAACTCTCTTGTATAGGCTGAGGCTGATGGTTGAAAGATGCACCGCTAGTGTCAATCGTCAAGCTCGGGGCAAGTGACGGTGTAGATTCAGAAGCCAGTGGAGAGCTGCCTCTATTTTTGTCGATTGGAGTTGTTTGGCGGAAAGGATCATTTAACGGCGGTTGAACAGGCGTCAACGGAGATTCCATGGAAGCCATTTTGCGGAGCTCACCTTCCCGGATGAGCATAGATCGCACCTCTTCATCTCTCCTGTATCGCGCAATTCGTCGACGTTCGGCAGCTTCCTCTTCCTTTTTGACACTTTCCTCAACCGATCTATTAAAAGCTTGCTGGATTCTCTGACGCCGAGCGGCGAAATCAACGCTGCCTAATTCAGGTAATTTCCTCGTTCTTGCTCGAGGGTTCCTCGTCTCATTGTCGGCTTCACCGGGAGATGTTTGGAAACGAGAGACCCGATCAACTACTTTTGCACGAGAGGCTGCAGTGCTGGCGGTTGACACCTGTTTCCGTGGCCGAGAACTGCGAAGCGGAGGAGACGTCATGGGAGGAGGTGCGGAGACATATACTTTGAGAGATCCCTTCTCACGAATATGGTTGGGACTTCCATGGCCATGAGAAAAATCCCTGCGATTAGGAGACTTGATGCCGGAAGGAGTTCGAGTTTTTCTATCGGGGCTTGTAATCTCGGGCATTGATATCGTGAGGGGTTTCGGAAGACGGCTGCTGCCCTTAGGAGCAAGAGGCACATGGCTCGGAGATGTATGAACGCCCATGGCTGAACTGGGCCGCGTGGACGGGGAGGAACTGCTACCTGATTCAGATGCATGACTCGTGCGTCGGGAGGATATAGGGATGCGAGACTTGGAATGTGGATTATTGACAGGACTGGTTGCGGTAACCGGGCCCCGGAATGTAGCGACCGCCATCTGGTGGTCAGTCAATGGGTCTGGCGCGGTAAAATTTGGATTATTCCACGAAGCGTCACTCCTCGAACGACGATGCTGGAGAGTATCAGAGTTTGATTGTGAGATGACAGCCCCTTCTAAAGATGGCGAAGAGCCGAGGTACCACGCCGTGGGAGATGAAGGGGAAATAGTAGGATCGAGAGCGGCGCGTCGGTCTATTAAAAGCGGGTTTGGACTAGGAATACTACTGTCAGAACCTCTGCGTCGAGGATGAGATGTGATCCCATATCCGGCAGTACGCGCCCCAGTGTCAATAGGCAAGAGCTCTCCAAAGAGCGGCCGCCGCGATTCACCACCTTCACCACCGGAAGCTTCGATGGGAAGAGTCGCAGGAGGGTAAAGAGGAAGTTGTTTATGTCTGATGTCCTGTGTCGAGCTCGACGGGCTCGACAACGGTTCCTCGATGCGTTGGTATTGAGCAGAAGTATCCCGACGAGAGATACGCTTAGGGTTCGGAGATGGGCTGGGGGCCCGGGACGACGGACGGGAAGAAGATCGAGCCGGTATGGGAGGAACTTGATCGACTTTTTGGTTGAAGCGATTGATCAAATCCTTGAAGGAGGTCTGGCGATTGCGAAAGTTCGTTGGTTGGCGAGGTACACTCTCCCCCGAGGATATACTTGAGCCGGAGACGGAGCGAATTTGATATGAACGAGCGGCCGAGCTCTGATTGTACAAGGGCGGATCGAGGTGTTTCGAATGGACTGGAAGATTGCGAGGAGCAGTTGTGATCGAAGTCATTCCGGGGTTGATATCCGATGGCAGCAGTCTACCTAAACCAGCACTCTTTTGCGCATCCTCAATCACGTACGGACGATAGAATTCACTCGGATCGGGCGATGCGGTTTGTTCAAAACGAGTATCGTCGGCAACACCATTGGGCGAGAAATGTTGTGGTTGCGGTTGGGAGACAGAGGATTCGGGGTCGTATGTGGTTGCAGGCAGGAAGGAGGCGGGCGGAGATGAACAAGTCAGCGGCTCGGTGTGATCGAGGGGTAGACGATCCGAGGAGGAGGACGGACGAGAGGATGGCGGTCTGTGGGCGTGGACATGTGGTTGAACAGAGGGGAGGGCGGCATCATGTTCATCGTTACCGTCAGGCATCTTGCACGACGGTCCCGGCGGGCGGACTCAGATGACCGTGCGATCGCGAGGTTCCACCAGGACCGGACGAGGTTGGGCAGTCGATGCGTTGTCCACAAGGCAAACGGCCAACAACACCCCTTGGGGAGCAAAAGAAATCAGGCGGGTACGGCGTCGCAGGACTGGACTAGGCTAGCTACAGGTCGGACATGTCGATGGTGCCTCTGTTTACCGGCATATCGAAGCCCACCAGCAGCCTTGACTTGCCACAGGGTGTCTCTGAAAATACCCACTCTGGCGGCAATTAGCCGTAGGAGCGGTGGATGTGCGACGATCTGGAAATTATTATTCTTATTGCAGGGGTCGAGGGAGGTGCGCCAGATTGTGACTGGTGAGGGACCGACAGCGGCGGTTGACTGGGGGGGGAAACTATGATTGAGGATGTGTCTGGCTTGTCGAGAGCAGCGGTAATACTAATAATAATGGTGGCTCTGCAGCTGCAACCACTAACGATTGCCCGTTAGAGGAAAGCGCCCTGAATGGACAGTGGGTTAACTGCAGAGGGAAAAGCACACCTTTTTTTTTTTTTTTTTTTTTTTACACCCTACTTCCACACACCTCAAGCTCAAACGCGTCCACTCTTTGGGGCGGGTGTTTGTTTGAGCGTTTGACGTAATTGGAAAGCTCGAGTAATTTCACACTCCGGCTTTGTCGTGGGCGAGGCGTAGCTCTTTGTCGAGATAGCCGTTCGACAAAGGGGAGCGCCGTGGAATGGACGAGGCTAACCGACTAAACGAGCGACGGACGACGGACAGCTTCACAACTAAGACGACAAAACCAGACGCTGCAGAATATTTGGTCCACGAATAACCAGGACTCGGGTGCAAGCAGGCAGCAGATGATGAGACAGATCGCGGTGTCAAAGCTGCGTTGGCAGGCGTGGTCCTATGGGAAGCCGGCAACGGTGCATTAGCGTCATCTACTAGTTAATCAGCGAGGTACTGGGCCGTAGTCGTAGAAGCCTTTTGGGTCATTCGTCTGCCGTGGGTGAGGAAAAGGCAGGCGGTGAAAAGCGCAAACGAGGGATGAGATGGCGATGATGAGAATAATGATGATGGAGGTGGTGATGGTACGTAGTTGTGGTGGGCGTGGCAGAGGAAGCCGCCGTGTTTATTCCGGGCGGGTTGCAGTGGAGGCAGGCGCGCGGGTGCCTGACTGCCTTGTGTCTGCAAACGGCTGCCTCAGGCGCCAGGTGCCTCGGCGATCCAGGCCTTCCCCAGCCCCACCACGGCCCACTCCACGACATAAAATTAACAAATACTGAACAAATACTGGTCTGCTACGTTGCTGAAACAGCCTTTGACCACGGGAGTGAAGATTCAGCATTAACAATGCGACATGAATAATATCAACACCCCAAGGGCTAAGCAGTCAGCGGGCATCATCCCTGTTACATTGGCGCCTCGCTAGCCCCTGATCCTGGCCTTGTCCCGTGTTGGTTCTGGGATGCTGTCTCTTGCTGTTATGCTGCCTACAGCGTTGGCTGTGTCAGATCGCTAACGGTCAGGGGAACTTGCAGGCTGCTTGAACACGGCTTCTGACGAGGCGACGAAAAGGCGGTCTTTGGCGCATGAGTTGAAGCGCAAGTGGAGTCGCTCCATATGCGTGCAGTCTACTTCACCGACAAGTGCATGGATTTATTATTACGTATGAATCTGGATATCATTTTCGTGTCGATATGATTTTAGGCGAAATCCGCAGCATGAACTACATATCAATGCAGGATTGCATTGATTCAAGATTGGTGTCTGTGCATTGATCTCTCGGTGTCGCGTCCAGATGTCCCCACCTTCAATGTTGGTCCTACCACACCTGCGATGCTGACAGGGGAATAATTCAATTCGCACAACGCCAACGAAATTGTTTGGCACTGGACAGTCCTGGCTATTCTAAATAAATATACCTCCAAGTAGTACATTTTAAGGAGAAATCAAACTTCAGATGAAGGAGTGTGGCATACCCTCAATTGCGAGATTACATATTATGTGCCTGTATATAGATGCAAATATATATCAACGCTGAATTCAAGGTTGGGAGGGGAAAAATCGCCGATGTCAGCCGATGGCTGCAAATCTGCAAGGTACAGCTGCACAGTCAGCCATCAAGAAGCCTACCGAGATGCAATTAATCGTTGATGATTCGATACAATGACTTTTATGCTTTTGAAATACATATGTAGCGGTGTTTAGCGCGCCCGTTGATTGGCCGGCTTCATGTTACCAGTCACAACAGCATCGACCATCAAGCGGGACAATTTGCCTCAAGCTTTCGGCTTTGAGATCAACCTTGAAAAAGAGCACATCGATCTCAGATACGTCTAAATGCGATAATCGAGTGCATGGCCCTGCATTAGTCGTGCCCAGCTCCACGCTGTACTCCGTACAGAATGACGGGTCTTATCGTAGATGCAATCTTGTGACCCAGCCTCGTATGCATCGTCTTTGTGAAAACAAACAGACAAGTAAACTGCTTGGACATGACATGACACATTCCTGTCTAGCGTGGCAAACGACATGACGCAGGTACCAGGAGTAGAAGTACGTACCACTTGGATGTAATGGCCGTATCGGGAAATCATTCCACGATGCATACAAACCGCTACCCCTTTCTTGCGCCACGGTCTTGCTGTCACGATCGGAACTGATCTTTCCAGCGGAAGAGCAAGCCGTTGCGCTGAGTTGTTTTAATCGATAGCATATCTGGTCGTTGCCCGCATTTCACCGCAACGATTTACTGCTATTCGCGGACTGTCTACGGAAATCTTGAATTCAACATAGCCTGGAAAACACTTCCGCTGAGCCGGACTAGAGTAGAAACACCAAATCGTAGATTACCATCAGAAATTAGAAGAGAGTTTGTCCGCTGCTCGCTTTAGACTCTTAGAGGAACGTTCAACGTTGTGCACGACCGGCGACGTCATGGTTGGTGCGACTGCACTAAACGCGTCTCCCAGGCCGACGCGTCGGTTGCTGCTGCCCCACACCCGTCAACACTGCTCCAAGCATCTTGATTGTTATCATTATACCAATGCCACAGGATTTAGCGCTTCGACCGACGCGCAGCCGCAATTTTCGATGAGACATTTGCTGCCAGCATGAGCGCATAGTGGCATAATGGGGAAGAAGAGGAAGCGCCCGGCCAAGCCCACGACCGCCGATGGACTCAACCCCAAACGCCTCAAACCAGATGGAGACCAACGCCGTTCGACACAGAGTCATCCTGTTCTGTCACGGTACTACCCGCGGGTAGTGAGCCTAAGGCAGTATCTGCTTGAGCAACTGCCGTCCACCTCAAAAGCACGGCGGCGTCGCATTGCTTCTCTGGGGAAGCCCCGTCACAAGGATGTTGAGAAAGCGGCCAACGGCGACAGCGATGAGAGTGACAAGGAACTGGCTGTTCTGTTGGACCAAACGCTCATCGGAGTTTCCAAAAAGACTACCTCTGCTGCTGTGGTGGAAGCACGCCAGAGAGAATTTGCTGCCTTTACGCAGTCAGAAGAACGGTCTTTGCTCTGCACTGACACCGGGGCGTGCAGCCCTCAGTCCGAGGTAAGACATTAGTTGAGCTGCTTGCTGTGTGACCCTCTATCTACACATGGCGATCTAACCGACCTCGCACAGGTAGTCGACTTTGCTATTGCAACTATCTTCAATCGCACGACGGGCTCGGACCGCAAGCCACAGCATGTCTTGGCTAACGGCTTCCAGCGTGTTACGCGAAAGCATATACTGGACTACAACATAGGCGCCCTGGACTACAACATCCCCGGCCTGGTGGCCCAGTTCCCTAACCACCATGTAGCTGCACTTAAGAAGGCGCCGTGGAGAGACCTTCTCGGCCTACTCGGAATGAATGGAGACGACATTATGATCGGACTTTTGCTCGACTGCGGCATATTCTGCTGTGTAGACGAGCATAAATCAGCCTTTCACCAAATCAGCGGTATGTAATGAAGATGCACACTACTTTTCCAAAGCTGAACAGTTTCATCAGGAGTCTACCTGTCAGAATTAGAGCCCCTAGAGGAAGTGACGACAGGGCTCAATACTGATACCAAGTTGTCTGGTGACACTGCATCCAAGGAAACTTCCAACTCAAAAAATGCCGCGGACACCCTGCATAAACCAAACAGTATCGTTTTTGTCCGACGGCGAATGTTGTACGCCCGCCCAGCACTTAATGCAAGAGGGGACATCCGTTTTGGCCTGAGGCACATCCGTAAGTTAGCCGTCCGATCTTGACTTACTCTCTAACTATTGGATTAGACGTGCTGAATCGTTTTCCAAATTCGGACGACCCAATCCACACTATTCATGTAATGAAATACATATTTCCTCGGCAGTTTGGCCTGCACAATGTGTTTACATCGCAAGTTGATAACCGTCAGACCGTTCAGCCTTTTAAAGACTACACGTTGCGCGAAGATGAAATTTCTCAGTCAGAAGAGTTAAAAAATGCAAGACAAATCTCAAAAGTGCCAAAACGCCTTCGCGGAAGTCCTTTTCAACTGGTCAAGAAGCTACAGAAACGAAACCAGAGTTGTTCTTTCACGGAGTTACTGAAGCATTATTGCCCTATTGAAGTATGTCCAGTCTGGCCTCTCGCAAATACCTCTTCTCACAGCTGTAGGAAACAGGCCCTGCTAAATTTAACTCGCTGCCAGCAGCATCTGATCCGAAACCATCACAGCAGCATGCTACCCAGATGTCACTGCCAGCTTCGGCAAGATCAGGATCCTCGCAGGCATCCCATGCCGATGGGGAATCATCCAGTGCAGTATCCTCTGCAAAACATACAACGACACAGAAACCTTGCTTAACGGATTATGCAACCCCGATTTCCTCAGTTTCCGCCTTTTGTCGCGCAGTCATTCACAAGCTGGTCCCGAGAGAGTTCTTTGGTCTTGGAAAGGAGGGAATAGCAAACAAACAAAGTCTAATGAAGCAAACTGACCGATTCATTCGTTTGACCCGGTTTGAAAGCCTCACACTGCATGAGGTTTGCCAAGGCATAAAGGTATGTGACAGTTGCGTTGCGCGTGCTCCTGGCTAACTTAACAGGTTACTTCTCTTAATTGGCTGGAGCCTCCGAATTCCCAATGTGCAAATGGCGACAAAGTATCCCTTTCTGATATTCGCAAACGAACCGAGATTCTACACGAGCTGGTCTATTACATATTTGACTCATTGTTGATCCCGCTCATCCGCTCTAACTTTTACGTGACTGAGTCCCAAGTCCACAGAAACAAGTTGTTCTATTTCCGACACGATGTGTGGCGACGTATGATCGAAAAGCCATTAGCAGATATGAAATCGTCCATGTTTGATGAAATCAAACGCGACAAAGTCTGTCGTATTCTTGGACGAAAGAAGCTGCCAGCGAGCGCGGTGAGACTGCTGCCAAAATCTACCGGCACACGTCCGATCATCAACCTACGAAGGCGGATGACGAAGCGAGTGGGCAACCACTCTTACTTAGGACCCAGCATTAACTCGACACTGACGCCAGTTTTCAACATACTTGATTACGAAAAGAAACAAAATCCGCATTTGCTCGGCTCGTCTATGTTCTCTGTGGGCGAGATGTACCCGCGCCTGAAGAGGTTTAAAGAGAGTCTGACTGGTGAACAAATGCAGGGGAGTTTTTATTTTGTAAAGTTGGATATCCAGTCATGCTTTGACACTATTCCTCAACGTCGATTGCTATCGATGATCGAGCACATCGTGACACAGCGTGTTTATCACATTACGAAGCATGTGGAAATCAGACCAGGGGATACACATCGAAACCCTTTGTCGTCAGAGGACAAGTTTCGAAACGCCAAGCCTATTCGTAAATTCACAAGCAAAGCAATAGGCCTCAGTGAGATACATAGTACTCCTCAACCCATCAATGCTAAGAGCACGAGAAGGAACACGGTTCAGGTCGACACCGCTATCGCTAAGAACCATCAAGTGGACACATTGTTGGACCTTTTGGACGAGCACGTCAAAAAAAATCTTGTAAAAATCGGAAAGAAGTACTTCCGCCAAAAGAATGGTATTCCACAGGGCTCTGTGCTGTCGAGTTTGCTATGTAACTTTTTTTACGGTGAGCTCGAGAGGGATGTATTGAGGTTCTTAGACTGCGAAAACGCGATTTTGCTGCGGTTGATTGATGACTTTCTTCTCATAACGACAGACGCACCTCTTGCAAAGCAGTTTTTACAGGTCATGATGAACGGCCAGCCGGCATACGGCATTACGGTCAACGCCAGCAAGAGTCTCGTCAACTTTGAAGCCACTGTAAATGGAGCCAAGGTGCCTCGTTTAGTCGGATCGGCACTTTTTCCCTACTGTGGTAATCTCATTGACACGCATACCTTAGAACTGCGCAAGGACCGTGATCACGGCCGCGGCCAGGCGAATATTGCAGACACCCTCACGACCGAGTCGAGCCGAGTTCCAGGGCAGGCATTCCACCGAAAGGTACTGGCCTCGTTCCGACTACAAACGCATACCATGTTCCTCGACACTGAGCATAACAACTCCAAGGTGGTACTGTTGGGGATCTACACCAATTTTATCGAGACTGCCATCAAAATGTACCGATATTACAAAACTTTGAGACCGAAATCGCGCCCCTCTCCGGATCTTGTTCTCCGCACAGTACAAGATCTTGTTGAATTTGCTACAAATTTCATCCACTCGAAGCGACGCCAGGTGCCTTCTAGCGCTGACATGACAACCAAACGGGCATCCGTCTCGTCCCTCCAGATTCGGTATCTCTGTGCGGCAGCTTTTCGTCATGTGCTGTTAAGAAAACAGACCACCTTTGCATATGTGCTAAAGGGCTTGCAGCAGATGGAGAAGGGCAGTCGACCCAAGACTGACAGGGAAGTTTTACTACTTCGACGGGTTGCAAAAGAAGGAAACTCTATTTTCGACAACTGGAGGTTCTGATTTTAAATATTGTTTGATTGATACCCTTTTGGAATTTGTACATATAGCCTTTTTTGTTTTTCAAAGGCTTAATCCTCATCCTTCATAAAGTCCTGCAGCCACTGAGTCCTACCAATGCGACTCCTAATCCTCTTCCCAAACACCCACATAGGCAGCGTCAAGAAACAGACAAAAAGAAACAACCCACCCAGCACGCTAAACATGACCAACGCTCCGTCCTTCTCCAGCCAATTATTGACAAAATACGTAAAGCCAAAGGTAAGCAAATTCCGCGCATTAACCGAGACAAATACCTCCTCACTCAGCTGCGGATAGCAGTCAATGACATACCCAAACACACTCGTCGACGCAAACGCCATGGACATATTCGCCAACCCAAAAGTGAGAACGGGGCCAGACCAGTGCGTCGCAAAGTGCACAGTGGCACCAAAACCAAAAAAGCCCGCGGCGCCCAAGATGGCGACGATGATGATCAACGGAAGCCGGAATTCGGGCTCGTAAATCCCCCGGTTTCGGTTGGTGAGCCAGATGCAGATCCAGTCGTTCATCGGGCCGGAGACGACTTCACCGATTAGGGTCAGGATAAAAGGGCTCAGGCTGACCAGTCCTGTTTCTGAGATGGAGAAGTTGTATGGAGGAGCGACGAAGATGACGCCGTTGACGACGGAGAAGACGACGATCCAGGTTAGGGCTGTGCCGTAAAGGAGAAATCCCCAGAAGACAGATGGGTAGAAGAAGAGAATGAACGGGCGAGCGAAGATTTTGAACGGTGAGGCCTTGGAATAGTGGCCTGTGAAGATGCGTAGGCTGGAGATGTATGACTGCTTTGGGGAGGTGGTATCTTGATTGATTGTAGTCTGAATTTCGAGGGAAGCGTCTCTTATTTCCTCATGCTCTTCTAACTCAGCGGTCTTGTCGACAGAGGAAGAAGCAAAGTCTGCAAAAGACGATGGACGGAGAAACGTGGACTCGGGAACAAACAAGACGATACCCACAAGCAAAACGCCAAACAGTATCGCGCAGACCCAAAAGGTCCATCGAAAGCCAAGATTCTGGATAATATACCCAGAAATCAGCGAACCGCCAGCAATACCGCACATGAGGAACAAATTCCACACAGCGATTCTCGTCCCACGCTCGTGCACAAAGTAGAGATCCTTGATTGTCGCAAGAACCAGGATCTCATACGGCGCCATTCCCAGCGCTGACACTATCCGAGCCGCCAGGAAAGAATCATACGACTTGGACGCCGCAGCCCAGATGCTCGTGACGAACATGACCACACTGGCGAATATGTAAATCGGGCGTTTGCCGTAGATCTTGGCGAGCGGATTGATGAAGAACACGCATACACCCAGCGTCATTGTGAGCCAGGCGGTGGCTTGAGACAGAGTGTTGACGCTGATATCGAGCTCGGCGGAGATCTGGACGAAGCCTGGAGACAGCATGGGACCGAACGCGCCGACGACGGCGGCGGAGAGGCCGATTATGAGGAGGATGACTTCTTTTTGCCATTGCGGCCACTGAGTAAACAATTTTAGCATTCTGATAAAATGAGGGTCCTATTTACTCGGTACTCACGTTAAGCGGGTCGTTTGGTGAGTTGGATGGCTGTGGCACGAGAATGATGTGCGAGAATTTGCCTCGACCGTGCTTCAGCTGATGGAAAGGGATGTGGGCGTATTCCGGGGGAGGTTCGGTGGACTCCTTGTCGCCCATTATTGCTGTTTTGTAGTATGAGCAATTGAAAAAACTGCACTCTGCTTGCTATAGCGGACTGTCGACTTACCCGTCCCCGGCACGAGCTCCATCTTCTTGCATTCTAGAATTCCAAACGGCATGGTGAACAACTTTCTATGTGATCATATGATATTTTGAGGTGAAGAAACCGTCAAACAAGAAGGAACAAAAAGAAAGAAGAGAAGAGAAGAAACGAAGGCAAAATCGCCAAATGCCGACGCACGTGTAGATAAGGAAATGTCACTGTGGACCGCTCCACTTCACTGCTGTCAAGCTCGTCACCTGCCACTGTTAAATAGCTCGTCAATTGGCCAGCTCATGACGCATTAATAATAAATCCATGACCGAGAGACTCAAACAGGGGCAGATGCTCAGAAATGCAGCAGGGGGGAGCTCCGGCGCTAACTGATGGCAGTTCAGGCTGGGGGAAGCCCGATCAGCACGCGCTCATTGACCCCAGCCCCGAGGAGCAGCGGAATAAGCAGCTTTGCGGGGCCCCGCAGCGGTTCCCCCGGGGAGAAACATGCCCTAAACATCACCGTCTTTCGCTTATGGGTCTACATGAGAATATTATTGATACGGCGTATAGTAATATATTTGTCGTTGATCTAGAATACTATAACTTCTCTTTCCGTATTTCCGCTGCAACAGCGTCGTATACTTCATACGCATGCTGCTCCGAGTCAAAATCCAACAGCCAAGCCTCTCGCTGTAGCTTCAGCACCTCTGGGTTCTCCTTGACCCGGTCAAAATCTGCCTTGTGCCATTTATCCCGCGTTGTCTCGCCCGTCTTCTGCGCCTTCAAGACGCGATCGTACCGGATTCGCTCGTAGGCGCGTAGAGCCTCGGTCACGTTTGACCGGCTACCGCATCTCTCAAGACAGACTGCCAGCGTGGTTCCATCTTCCATGGACTGGGACGCGCCTTGGATAGATGTCGGTAGGAATGGGTGCGCGGCGTCGCCGATCAAAGCGATGCGTTGTTTGGGGCTGATCCAGGTGGGCAGGGGATCGCGGTAGATTAGTTTCCAGTCGACGAGGTAGTCCGGTGGTGTGGCTTTGACAATCTCTTGCACAACTGGGTCCCAGCCTTCGACTACTTTGAGACAGTCTTCTATCTTGCCGGGCGTGGACCAGGATTCCTCAATATCGGCCTCGTCCTGATATAAATTAACTTGTACACCTGTTTTTTTTTACCATAGATAAATAGAAAGGAGGCTACTAACCTTGTGTGTGCATACCCAGCTAAAATCCTTTCCATTCTTCAGCGATGCAGCAAGAAAGTGAACATCTGGTCCGACCCATGCATAATGTGAGTCTCCATTCTTCCACAAATGATCAGTCAGCGGCGATGTCAGTTTCGAAGAGTCAAACCACGATCGAAAAATGGCGTAACCTGACGACTTAGGATTGTCTTCGTATCCCAGGACAATCTTCCGTCCTCCAGAACGAACACCTTCGGCTGCAAAGACCACATCTGCCGTGAACCTTTGCTCCTCTGTGCTAGTGTTGTCAACATGCTTCACCACCACACCGGCTTCGCTCTCCGTCTCAAAGTAATCCACCACGCGGTGGCCCAATCGAATATCGATGCCGCGGGCCAGCGCGTGATTAAAAACAATCTCATGAATCTCGCCCCGATGGCCATTGAATTTCTTCCCAAACGACTCCTCGTCATGCCAGTACTGCGTGAAAAGAGATTCACCCTGGTACGTTACAAAGTGGATACCGTCACTCTTGTGGCAGATTGGATCTATAGCCTCTTCAACCCCTTCCCACTTCTGGAAAATGCGTCCGCTGTTGGGGCCAAAGGAGATGATGTCGCCGAGGATCTTGAGGGCCGGGAAGGCTTCGAGGACCTGGACATCGTGGCCTTTGCGATGGCATTCAATGGCGGCAGTGAGGCCGGCAAAGCCAGCGCCCACGATGAGCACCTTGATTCCTGTTGCGGGTTTGCGAGAAAATTCAGACATTGTTGAAATCAAAATTGAAGTAGAAGTCGTCCAAAGACCGGGGGCTGGTCCTGGACTTTTGTTTACATATTGATAAAATCATATTAGCTTATCGCAAGTCCGCTTTAGTATCCCCGCGGGGTATCCTCAAATATGCTTCGAGTAATTACTAAGAATGTTGTACAAATGCCTGTTGGCTCTCTCTCGGTATGGCCCGACTATCTGCGGGGGAGAAGCGCTGAGGCCGGTAATCCCCCACGGGGTTCGCACCGGAGTGTTCTCCTCCAGAGGACCAGCTAGCCCTTCCCCGCTCCAAACGCACTTTTTTGTGGGACACTGAATGTGATTTGGGTGATAATAGCCTGGGATTTTGATCAGACCATGTTTTAACTTCTGAATTATGATCAAAACGCGAAAACCGGCACTGAGGCTGTCCCTGTCCTCGTCTTTCAGAAGATATCCATCATGTCAGCGCTTATATTATCCAGTTTCAGCGCCATTTTTCAGTCTTGGTACATCATCCCAGCCACCGCTGCGTCAATACTACTTGGAATCATCGTCCATGACTGGATCCTCTCTCTGCGCATGCCTCCAGGGCCACGGCCACTCCCCTTTATCGGCAACAAACCCCTAATCCCAACGTCATCGCCATGGATCCAATTCGAAAAATGGTCAAGAACATACGGGCCAATATTCACACTCTGGATTGGTAGGCGACCAACAATAATCATCTCCGACCCCAATGTTGCCGTCGATCTACTCGAAAAACGAAGCAACAAATACAGCTCTCGGCCGCGCTTCGTCGTCATGGGCGAGTTGTACTGGGAAAACGCGAGCATTCTTGTACAGCCGTACGGGAGAGAATGGCAACTTCGACGAAAGTTGTTGCATCAAGCATTGAACCCGTCCGCATTGCGTGTGTACAAGCCCGTTCAGCAGGCCGAGGCAACGAGGCTGTGCCATCAGCTGTTGTCTAGGCCAGATGCATTTGAAGGGATCATGGATCGGTTTACGGCGAGTGTGGTGTTTAGTATTTCGTATGGTCATCGAATCGACTCGTTAAATGCAAGCATTATTCGCCAGCGATTGGACTTTATGCAATACTCGGCCTCGCTTAATGTGCCTGGACGGTACCTAGCCGAAAGCATACCGGCTCTAAAATACGTGCCAAATATTTTGGCTCCATGGAAGCGAGCTATTCAAGCAAAAGGACGCGTTGAAGCCGACTCCAACATGTCACTAGTCCGCGAGGTACAGAATGAAATGGCAACGAAGAAAGATTTGCCGGATTCATTGACGAAACTTCTTCTCAAAGCTCGTGATAAGGATCCTGCATCCTTTTCCCTCCTTAGTGAAAAAGACTTTTCTTTTATTCCGGCGTCATTGTTTGGAGCTGGGAGCGACACAACGGCGAGTACACTGTGCAGTGGAATTTTGATGCTGATCACAAACCCTGTTACTCTTCAAGCAGCACACGCCGAGCTCGATGCAGTTATTGGCACTGATCGGTTTCCAACCTTTGAAGATGAAAAGTCACTGCCCTATATCGATGCTCTGTGTAATGAGATTCTCCGTATCCGTCCCGTCGCTGTCCTGGGGGGTACACCGCATGCCAACTCTGAGTCAGATACATACCGGGGATACTATATCCCAAAAGGAACAAACATTCTGTCCAACTCATGGGCCATCAACCTCAACCCACGCTACTACCCAAACCCGCACCATTTCAATCCTCTTCGATTCTTGCCAGATTCGGTACCCCCTAGTTCACTGGAATACCTGCCAAAGAGCTATGTTGAATCCACCCCACAGGAAAAGGGCGAGCCACACCCGTCCAAAGACGGGCACAGCTCGTTTGGGTGGGGACGCCGAATATGTCCAGGAGCGGGACTGGCTCGCAATTCGCTGTTCATAGCCGTCGCGAAGATGTTGTGGGCATTTGATATCTTGCCGTACACAGAAGCAGATGGGTCAATTAGGAGGTATGACACTTTTGCGTACACCGAAGGGTTTAATATACGCCCGAGGCCGTTTGAGTGTGTGATTAAGATCCGTAGCGAGAGGCATAGAGAAGTGTTGGAGCGGGAGATGATTGAAGCTGAGAGGGTAATGGCTCGATTTAGTGCATTTTCCGAGTAGTTTTCGAATTATTGACTATAGAAGTGATGAAACATAGCACTTGTACAGATATATGCATACTGTAAGGGAAATCAGCCATCAAGTACAGATTATTGAATCGTAGAATACGTGTAAGATGCATAAAAGGAGCGTGCTGATTCCTTCCCAAAGGGGAAGGCACCGAGTGGGGCCCGTATATCTCGTACTTGTGAGAAGTTGATTGGCTAGAAGACAATAAATTGTGCGGGGAAAGCGGAGATAACAGCCGACAGCCCAATAAGCGCACGGCTTGGCATGGCATAAGGCTGTGCATTACTTTTTATTACCTTTTATTCTTCTTCACTTGCGCCATCCCTGACGAATAGACGATGTGTCTATGCACAACTGTGTCTTGTGCCAGTTTTATACTGCTGTTGTGCTAGTGTTATGCCAGGGTAGTCCACGTGCGTAATGCACAAGCTTGCACAATGTGCATTAAGCGAGTGTGTTGAGAAGCGCTGTTGGGACGAGGAAACTGCAACAAATGGGGGGAAAGCTGCTAAAAGCCCCTAATAATCGATGAATATATAGCTGAACCTGTAATTAATCCCATCTTAATCATCTATCTTGATAATTAAAGCTTCCATCCTACTATCCTCCTCGCGTACATCGACTGCGAGCTTGAAGAAAAAGAGCTCCTCCCCCCCCCCCCGCATTTCGCTCCTTCGCGTCTACGCGGTTGCCCGGGTGGCATGGCGCACACCGGTATTTCTCTCCTACACCCTTCAAGTGGAAGCGCAACTTACCAACGAAGTCAGATGCAGCGGGTGGTGAGACCCCCGATTTGGTTCACGCCGATGGGACGAACGACTTGGTGACAGAGAAAGAACTGCGACATGACGCGCGCGATCTCGAAAGTGGCTCGACGCCATCTGAAAAGCCCGAAAAGGTGGATGACACCACAAACTCAGAGCCTCGCGATCCGAATCTGGTCGACTGGGATGGACCGGACGACCCCCAGAACCCGATGAATTGGACCCTCAAGCGGAAGCTGATCATCACGGGTTGTATCTCTATAATCACGCTATTGACGTATGGTTTTGCAACTCCCTGTATATCCATGGGCATGAGAAGCTAACTCTAGTATTTGTTTAGACCGCTGGGATCGTCCATGTTCGCACCTGGCGTCCCGCAGGTCATGAGGGATTTCAAGTCGGATAACATCTATTTGGCCTCCTTCGTCGTGTCTGTCTATCTGCTTGGCTACAGTTTCGGGCCATTGTTGATTGCCCCGTTGTCAGAAATATACGGCCGTGCACCTCTCTATACGAGCTGCAACTTTCTATTCACCATCTTCAATGTAGCCTGTGCCCTGGCACCCAACATGGCCGCGCTGATCGTTTTCCGGCTTTTTGCCGGACTGGCTGGAAGCTGCCCGTTGACAATAGGGGCTGGTACACTTGCAGATATGATTCCGTCACATCGTCGAGGTGCTGCCATGTCAGCATGGGCACTGGGACCTCTTCTGGGGCCTGTCATCGGCCCAGTTGGTAAGTACTGGGTATATGAAAGCTTTTTGACAATGCTAATTCCAGTTTGTAGCTGGTGGATACCTTGCCCAGGCAGAAGGATGGCGGTGGACCTTTTGGGTGTTGGCCATTGCGGTATGTCAACAATATAGCCCGCTTCAATAATTTGGGTCTGACGGGTTATTGAATAGGGAGGCGTAGTGAGCATCATAGCAGTCCTGTTCATGCGCGAATCTTACGCCTACGTTATCCTCGACCGCAAAGCCAAACGACTACGAAAAGAAACGGGCAACCTAAACCTGCGTTCTGTCCTGGATACGGGAAAGTCACCTCGCGATTTGTTCGCATTCTCTATCGTACGGCCTACCAAGATGCTGTTCCTGTCTCCGATCGTGTTCCTTCTATCGCTTTACGTTGCCGTTATTTACGGTTATCTGTATCTTCTGTTCACTACAATGACCACCGTCTTTGAGGACAACTACGGCTTTTCACAGGGATCCGTAGGCCTGGCTTATTTGGGTATTGGCTGTGGATCGCTGATCGGGCTCTTCGCTCTCGGACTCTCGTCGGATCGTCTTCACCAATATTTGACCAAGAAGAACGGAGGAGTACCCAAACCCGAGTATCGCCTTCCACCCATGATCATTGGCTCGTGGTTCATCCCTCTTGCTCTGTTCTGGTATGGATGGACGGCCGAGAAACACGATCACTGGATTTTGCCCATCTTGGGAACTTCCTGTCTCGGAATAGGAATGCTAATGGCTTTTGTAGGTTTCTGCCTTCCCCTTTTAAATCAAAAAGTAGTTGACGACTCTGCTAACATGCGCTGTCTAGATGTGTACGTCAACATATCTCGTCGACGCATACACGATTTACTCTGCGTCCGCAATAGCCGCCAACACCGTCTTTCGCTCCCTACTCGGAGCACTGCTGCCGCTTGCTGGAAACAAAATGTATGCTACATTGGGTCTTGGGTGGGGAAACTCGGTTCTCGGTTTTATTGCGCTGGCTCTCGCTCCATTGCCCTTGGTCTTTTACAAGTTCGGCGAACGGATTCGCAAGAGCAAACTGTTCCAGGTTGAATTCTGAGGTTTTTGTGTTACTGTATATGAACAAAAAATTCTACGACAACGGAAATTTACTACTTCTGGAAACCATGTCACTCCTAACAAAGAAGTTCATGGCTAAAAGAGTAAATATCCTTGCGGGGAGAAGGCCATTCAGCCTAAAGACAGCATTGAAGCTCTTGGAGAAGCTTACCCCGCAGAACCGTTCGTCCAGTAACACGTCGTATACCGCCGGAGTTTCTACGTGTTGGGCATCATTGAATGAGAATAGTAAATAGAAAATTTAATGGTCACGTTACTATTTAAGATCCAAAGAGATATATTAGGCTGGAGAGCATCGATTCGTGGAATTATAACTGTCTTAATTTCCACTTCTCCTGTCTTGCCCTTAGACAATCACTTTACAACGCCAAAGCCACAAACAAGGAACTTTAAAAATGATTACCAACGACGTGACAGGGCCTCGACTGATATACCAGTTCGACTCTGAAAAAGTATGGATTGAGCCCTGGGGCCCTAACGCCGTACGCGTCCGGGCAACGCACCTGCCGGAATTCCCACACAACCAGGACTGGGCTCTCTCACCGGACCTCAAGCCTTCTTCTTCTTCAACAACTATCTCCATTGACGACGATGTAGGCGGCAAATTAACCAACGGTGCTATCAGCGCAACCATCTCAGCGCGCGGCAAAATCACCATCCACAACACGCACACCGGGAAACTGCTCCTCGAAGAATACATGCGCAACCGCAACGATCAGCTCGACCCCAAATGCTCGGCGCTGAACATCGAAGCCCGCGAATTCAAGCCCCATGCTGGACGGGATGATTACCATCTGACCCTTCGACTAGAAAGCGTGGATCGGAAGGAGAAGATTTATGGCATGGGACAGTACCAGCAGCCGTTCCTGGATCTCAAGGGGATTGACCTTGAGCTTGCGCACCGAAACTCCCAAGCCTCTGTGCCGTTTGCGGTCTCGTCTCTGGGATATGGGTTTCTGTGGAATAATCCTGGTATCGGTCGTGCCGTGCTTGGGAAGAATGTTATGTCGTTTGAGGCATATTCGACAAAGGTGTTGGACTACTGGATCGTGGCTGGGGAGTCTCCAAAGGAGATTGTAGAGGCATATGCAGATGTCACTGGTAAAGTGCCCATGATGCCTGAATACGGACTTGGGTTTTGGCAATGCAAGCTTCGGTATCAGACGCAGGAGGAGTTACTTGAAGTGGCAAGGGAATATCGTAGACGAAACCTGCCGATTGATCTCATTGTTATCGACTTCTTCCACTGGCCACTGCAGGGAGATTGGAGATTTGATCCTGTTTACTGGCCGGATCCTGGTATTGCTCCTTCCAAGCAATGAGATTTGTGAAAGAGACGCTGATGGAAACAGATGCAATGATCAAAGAACTTAACTCCCTGAAAATCGAGCTCATGGTATCCATCTGGCCCACAGTCGACATACGGTCAGAAAACTACGAGGAAATGCGAGAAAAGGGATACCTCATTCGCACAGACCGTGGAATCCGCACAGCGATGAATTTCCAAGGCGAAACCGTGCATTTCGACGCCACACATCCTGGTTCGCGAAAATACATATGGGACAAGGCACACAAAAACTACTTTTCCAAGGGGATTCGAGTATTTTGGCTCGATGAAGCCGAACCCGAATACACTGCGTATGATTTTGACAACTACCGATATCACCTCGGATCGAATGTGACAATAGGAAACATCTACCCCAAGGAATACGCGCGGGCGTTCTATGAGGGTCAGACAGCTGCAGGACAAAAGAACGTTGTGAATCTCTTGCGCTGCGCATGGGCAGGATCACAAAAGTATGGAACGTTGGTATGGAGTGGCGATATTGCATCTAGCTGGGAATCGCTTCGCTGTCAGCTCGCCGCAGGGTTAAATATGGGTATATCGGGCATCCCGTGGTGGACGACGGATATCGGCGGCTTCCACGGCGGAGACCCAGCTCAGGAGCCCTTCAGAGAGCTGCTTGTACGCTGGTTTCAGTGGGGTGCCTTTTGCCCGGTGATGAGACTGCACGGAGATCGTGAGCCAAAACAGCCGCAACACGGAATAACTGGGGGCGCGACATGCTTGTCTGGAGCGCCGAATGAAGTGTGGTTGTATGGTGAGAAGGTATATGATATTTGTGTCAAGTATCTAAACATTCGCGAACAGCTGCGTGACTATACAAGGGAGTTGATGAAAGAGGCTCACGAAAAGGGGACACCAGTGATGAGACCGCTATTCATCGAGTTTCCAGACGATGCGCATGCATGGGAGGTTGAGGATCAGTATCTGTACGGTTCAAAATATCTCTGTGCACCGGTGCTGTATTCGGGCCAGAAGACACGGTCTGTCTACTTGCCACGTGGAACATGGTTGTTTTTCAAAGATGGAGCAATCGCTGGTGACCAGGGCGAGACTTTTGAGGGAGGAAGAACTGTGGACGTTGATTGCCCTGTTGAAATGATGCCGGTGTTTATCAGACAGTAGAGGAAGCCTCTGTACACCGCACGGATTAAAAGAAACTACTGCATAGAGCTATCAAATTTTTTCACCGCACCTTGGTCTAATGATTATCGAATGAAATTTCATATTTCAAATACATGTAGCAGACTGTCAAACGGGCAAACATCCATTGATGCAAAAAGGCAAACAAGCAACAGGAAAACAGACAGCCATACAATAAAAATAGTAAGAGGATGGAAAGACAAAGGAGTTATAATGATTATAAAAATAACATAGAGTCCCTAGCTCATTTCTTCTCAATACTGACTTTCTAAACTTGCATGACAGCTACAATCAAGCCACATCCGATCACCATCTCGAAGACTTGTTTCAACAAGACTTAAATAAGACCAAAATGGCTTATTACCTTTACAACGAGCGGACATATTCTGAGGTTAATAGCGCAGACTACACCTTGGACTACACCAGACATATTCCTATCTACGACAGACAATCCAGGTATCCGACACCTACAAAGGCGCTTGGTAGCATGGGAAAGCTTCCTGCAGAACTGCTCGAAATGGTGCTATTTCAGCTTGATATAATATCACTTGGCAGATTACGACAGGTCAATCGACAAGCTCGGAAAATCGTCGACTTCCTTCGCCATTACGAAAAAATCAAAACCAACGCACAAGTTGTACTTTGGGGGATATCCAAAATTCAGACTGGTCGGTATATTTCTTACCAGGACCTTTATGAACAGCTTTTCACTTCCAAATGCGAAAGCTGTGGTGACTTTGGCGGATATTTGTACCTAATTACATGCCGCCGCGTTTGCTTTCTCTGCTTCACTGAGGACGACGACTACCTTCCACTACAGCACGGAGACGTGGGTCGAAAATATGGAGTTTTTGGCCAGGATTTGTCGAGTATACCTCAAATGCAAACTTTCGGTGGCTTTTATTATTCACTGGGAGCATATTGCTTTTCGAAAAGAACCACGCTGTTCGACCGTAGGGCTGCGCGGCAAGCTGGAATTGCTAAACACGGCTCTGAAAGGAAGATGAATGATTTTTGCACAAAACAGTTAGGAACGAGACAGGCAAGACACAATTGGCGACTAAGTCGTTCAGCACCAGCTCGGGAACCCAGATCGGAAGATCCTGAGGATAAAGGACCATTGAATCCTAGACGCTTCGCATCAATTGTCCGCGTCCCTGTTCTTTTCAATGATGATGCTGCGACTCCTGAATGGGGGTTTCACTGTTCAGCTTGTAGATGGAACAAAACTGGTGACCCAAAACGTCACTGTAGAAGGAAATACACTGAAGAGAGTTTCAGAATCCATGTCAAGGTCTATGGGGAGATTGTGAACGGGAAGCATGTTCGAGACACTCGACTAAATGTGAATAAAGGTTGAAAATATCGCATGTGTTTAAATTACAACAGAAACAACAGGATTATTCTTCAACCATGGTCAATTGATAACACCCACTCCCTTGACTCCACAGATATAGATGCACAGTGACTATTTCTGGATTCTTTATAGTAACAGAACACGGCTTTAGAATAACAAAATTCCAATGATTTGCCTAGGACCACATCACCTGGCGGCTGCTTTGGATTGAGTGACGGTCTGTTTCTCAGTAATAAATTCAAGTGTTTAAGATAATTTGCTAACCTTATGGTGTGGAAAAAACTGAATAATAGAGTTGCCGCGCTGTTTCAGAAAGGTTGATCTCGGCCCTCGGAGACTTCAAAAGGACCAATGCGAGTTCCCCAATTAGCGCCAATAACTTGTGGCCAGAACTAAAATAGCAGCGATTTTGCGCGAGTTGTTCTTTGAATTGCCTTTTATTGGCCTCTGCGTAGGCGCCGTTTCCAAGCCACTCGACAAGCCAGGAAATCCCTATCAACTTCGACTATTACAGCCTACCTAAATGATGGCCCTTCTTCGAAAATTAAACATGATATGCGAAGAAGGCATATGAGGGACAAAAGAGTTGAAGTGAAAATTTCTGATGGCCAACTGAATCCGCCAACTATCCTGTCCATGGAAGTCGATGATGAAAATTCTTTTGAAAGTGAATACCGAGTGCGAGTTGGAAACCAAATCAAATACCTTGTCATCGCTCCGGGGACTTTTGATCGAGACACGCTTTCATTCCCTATCCAGTCCCTGTCCAGTCTTCCCTACGACAAGGAATGGACTGTAGCCCACATCGCACGAGATGAAACCAGCAGCCAATTGAGAATTTCCACATCGAACCGAACACTTGCTGGTGTCAAGTGCCAATGGCACCATACTAGGGTTAATTGCCTAGACTTGGAAAAGACCAAGCAGCTCACCGCGATGACTTTCGAAGCCATTGTCCATTCGACTATCCTACCATCAGTCCCTATAATCGCCAAAATAGCCCGTTTTGAATGGGAAATTCCTCGTATTGAACAAGAAACAAAAGCATACCAGTTGCTGCAGGGTTCCGGGCTAACGCCACGTTTCCTCGGACATATCCACGAGAATGGACGTTTTATGGGGTTTCTCTTAGAGAAAATACAAGGGCGCCCAGCTTCCCTTCAGGATCTGAGCTGCTGCAAAACGGCACTAGAAAAGCTCCACAAGTTTGGATTTGTGCATGGGGACATAAACCGATACAACTTATCACCGAAGAGGGAGTAAAACTGCTCGACTTTGAAAGTCTTTCAGAAAATGGCAGCCCGGATTTGATGCACAAAGAGTTGAATAATTTACATGCTGAACTTGCCGAGGGGTCCGGGCGTGGTGGAGGCTTCATTTTCCATGACGATCGCAATTGACATTGAGTTGACGTTTCAGTCGAATTTTTGTAGCCCGTAAAATTGTAGGGCACTTTGAAGATTTTTAAATCTGACCTTTTCATAAATTGTGATATGAATTTATCAAATGAGATATTGAACCACCGTTGACGCATCCTAACGATAGACTAGATTATTTAGACAGGCATGAGATGCAGAGGAGGGAAAGCCTAACTTGATTCCATTGAAAATTCATGTTGGTGATAGAATCACGACATCCAATGGTTACCTTGACAGCGTCTAATTTACCCCCCTCGCAGATCAGCAAACCAAGCACTCAAGTTGCCACCGGGTTTGTTTCAGAAACGTCGATCTTTGCCTGGAGACCCTACAGTAAAATGCGGATGCACCAATGCCCATTCCCCATTTAGCGCCATTACTTTGCGACCAGAACTAAAAATAGTAGAACAGATACACAAGAGCCTTCTTCAGATAAAGATAAAGTTTTGTAGTGAACAGAGATTTTCGAGTGTGAATGCTAAAGATAAAGACGCAGTGCCAATGTCAATTTGTGCCAACTTCATTTAATACATGTATCTTGCACCATGTGAATATTTGTATTTTCATGTTACAAACAGCCCTCTGCTACATCTCAGTACATTCACCATGCCTAGTCCTCAGAATATGACAACGTATAGCCAAAGAAACTTGGAACTCCTCCAGGCCGAGGCTGATGAGAACGATGACAGTTTTTTCCGTCTTCTAGTCAATGGTCAAACCATAAAATATGTCACCATTGAATCCGGACTGTATCCTCTGGAAGACATGTGTTTCGGTCCATCACTGGCCACTCTTCTCCCGGAATTCCCTCCAGGAGACTGGAACGATGGGCTGGTGGCCATAAATCCACGCAACGGCGAACCATACTTTGCGCATGCTATCCAGACATGCTTCTCGGGAATCAAGAATCAGTGGCACGGAACGAATGTGGATTACCTTGATTTGAAGATTGGAGAGAAACTGCGAACGGGAATCTATGAAGCGACATGTCCACAATTTGATACTGTTGTGGTCGCCAAGTTCGCTCGCTTCGAGTGGGAAATTCAATATCTTGAGAATGAGACTACTGCCTATGAATGGGTACAAGGACATGAAATTGGACCCAAATTTTTGGGTCATTTAACTGAAGATGGTCGTGTTATAGGATTTCTGATGGAATGCATCAGAGACGCACAGCATGCCGGTCCAAACGATCTCGCAGCCTGCCAAGATGTAATTCAACGACTGCATAATTTAGGAGTCCATCATGGCGACACGAATCGGTTTAACTTTCTTGTTCGTGGCTCAAAAGCGGTCTTGATCGATTTTGACTCGGCTCGGAAATGCAACGACCAGGATGCGCTTCACAAGGAGTTTGAAGGCTTGTCAGGACGTTTACAGGACACTTCTCGGGCAGGAGGTGGAGGGCTTCTTCCACAAAGTTTTCGCGAACCATGATAGTTCTTTCTGCCCTATTGAGCTTGTTACATTGCGTGATGCGTTATTCAATTCCACATTGTAAATATCAGCTTAAATCATTATTCTAGCACACGTTTCTAGAAAACCATCTACTATATCTAATGAGAGGAGAATAGATTGTCTTTGCTACTAATGTGACATGCAATTTCAAATAAGACCACATCCAAGAAAGTGGAAAATATTTACCATGGACGCACACCATCATAGTGAAGATACTTGCCCACATCTGCATCTCGCTCACCCTCAAGTACACTCAATAACAGCTTCCCCGAATCCGCGGCAGGCCTCGCGCGCCCACCAGCAGTGATTGCTTCTGGGCTCGTTCCTCGAAGATTGGACTCAACGAGACCAGGGCAGACGGAAAAGACTTTAATTCCTTGAGGCGCGAACTCCTTGTGATCTTCCACCATGACCATGTTCATTGCCTGTTTGCTCACGCGGTATCCAATTCCTTTCCACGCCGCAAAAGGAGAGCCAGGAGTTGAAGCTTCGGCTACCGATCCCAGAGAGCTCGTGATATAAACTAAGTATGCACTGACCGACTTGAGCAGCAAAGGCAGAAAAGCGCGCGTTGTGAGAACTGCGCCAACAACATTTGTCTTGAATTGCGACTCAAGCTCGTATTCAAGATCCTCAGAGAGAACACAGATGCCGGCATTGTTGATAAGCACATCTACTCTACCAAACTCTTTTTCGATTTGTTTTGCGGCTGATGAAATCGAGGATTTGTCATTCACGTCAATTTCCACCGTTGACAATGAACCCTTTGTGTTGGGATCCGATTGCAGGCTCTTGACAGCTTCCGCGCCCTTGGTTGTGCTACGCGCTCCAATGATGACATGATAATTGGCAGACGCAGCCGTCAAAACCTTTGCTGTTGCATAGCCAACTCCAGAGTTGGCTCCTGATAAACGATCAGTAGTGAACGCAGAAGAAAATACAATTGTAGGTACCATGGGACAAGTCTTACCAGTTATCAGGACGATTCTCGATGTTGATGCCATGGTGCTGTGTTGGAAAAAATCCGGACTCAATTTTCTAGCAAATAAACTTCAAATGCTGATATTCAATGTATACTGAGGCTTAATTAAATCCATTTCTAAACGTCCAGATGCTGGTATTTATATACTCGGATGTACCAACTGGTAATCAGCATGCCGGAGGTAGCTCGTAAACCCGCCCGAAGACCCGAGAAACCGATATACCACCGTGGATTTATATCCCCTCGATTGTTACAAATCATAAAAAACGTCATCATGGCGAATATCACTGCCAAAACTCGTACTGAATGTTAGAATTGTCCCACTCACTACGGCGATTTATGCAGTTAGAGCTTAAATTTGGGTTTTCCGAGAATGGTTACGGTCGGCCGCCTGGATGCGCTTCTGGTATACGAGGAGCGGCTACGCGGCTCTCGAAGGATTATGTATCCCCATATTTACGGTTCATACCCTCGGGGATTTCGGAACCAGAATGTTGATATCCGTACGATTGGTTCATTCCAGTGCTATGTCGCCGCCATGCAACGAATTAGTACAAAAAAGTATCAAGACTACCTAATTAATCACCGAACGCAGTGTAGCGAGTATTAGTACGAGTTACTTTTTAAAGAAAAAAAGTGAGTTGTATTGGCGCGTCATTAGGAAGATTTTCCTTCTTGGAACAAATCCCCCTTACATGTGAGTTGCCAATAATATTGTTATAATGTGGCCAGATCAGACATCTCCCCCCCCCCCCCCCTAATTTGGCCTCTACACTGTGTTCTGTGCCCCCTGGCGTTCATGCACCATAAAGGTGGTGCTTCGCAGTAGTGTTGCCGCTGCAAGACCATTTTCCAGATCCTAACATTAAAACCCACTGCTTGAGAGATTTGAGATGCCTTATCGACCGGAGAAACTCTAAGCACAGAATAAAGTGCTGAAAATATGTTGCACTATCTGTATTTCTTCGTGCTCAGAAAGAGTACGCGTGTGGAAATATAAAGCGCCAGACAGTAGAACGACAAGTACGCCACCCATTGATGTTGGTGTCTTCGGCTGTATGTAATATTAGCATTCAATCCCTCATCATAGTATAGTCAACATATCAAATAAACATTAGATAACATTGGATGATATTGGTATTAAATAATCAGAGTTTCATTACTTACAGAAGCGGCGAAAGGGCGGCAGACGGGTCGGGGTGTTGGCGAATCTAATCATTAATTAGCTTCAGTCACTATATCATTGTCAAGAGCATAGGTTGAATAAAGATGCCTGCAAAGACACCAGTTGGAAAAAATGTACCTGTTGCACGCACCATCTTCCAGCAAAACATCCCATCGGAAGAGGCCGAGTAGCAAGCGGCCTCTTCCTAAGTAACAATCCAGGTACATAAATATATTATGCAGGAATAAGATCCATCTACTCCACTGGACTGCAGTAGTGAGTTTCCGAGGGTAGCAGGTCAATCGATAAAGTAAGGTGGTCGTTTGGAATTTAGTATTCGAAAAGACTGTCGAAAATGGAGGTTTTGTGATCAGAGATACGTTCTCGGCTGGCCATTTGTTCCAAGACAGCCAGTGAAACTTCAACTGCACCAAGCACCCACTATTTGACACGCGGGTTGGATGGACTCGATTTCCCAGAGTCTCCTAGAGCATGGAAATTAGAACAAGTTAACACTTTAGGTTAGATATTTATGGCATATACTTACATGGAGGAACACATGGGCTATTTTGCATCATCCTTGCACGGCAGCAGCAAGGATGCTGGCCATGGGGCCATTTTTCAAGATTCCATAGCGGCCTTGATATTTTCAGGAGACCGAAAACATCTAGCTCCAGTCATTATGTCGATAGTGTTTGCTGAAAATTTGAAACTTGGTGCTTGATTCATGAGAGTTCAACGTGTCATGAAAGTTTCAATCTTGATGTTCTCAGGGAAGTGAGAGAAAATGCTGTACCCAGTCGGTTCCAGGCCTGTAAAGAAAATATCCACAACCTTATCATGGCGTATATATGAAAATGGAACGACTTTAGAATGGCAGAAGCGCTTGACATAGGCTGGAATATCGTGCCAAATTGATTATTGAGCATCAATTTTGATGCTTCCATGGAGAAAGTCGACTGAATAGCGGACTGAAAGATGTCGGCATCCAAAAGACATTCCCGTGATTAATCTAGGTCTCTAGATTAAGATTAGAATACCACTGAGGGGAGATATGAGATGGAAAGGAATTTTGAGATCTGACCTGTTGAGAGCTGCACCAAAAGACCAAAGCTCCCCTGGGCAGTCAATCTATGGTAGACAGGCAACAACGTGATCCAACTTAAACAGTTGATAAACCCGCTCCTAGATACATACTCCGTTAGTCTAGTTTGGTTGTTATCAAGGAAAATTATTGTTAACATTTGAAGAAAGCATACCATGAACATAGGGTTGTCTTAAAAGCATTGAAGGAATGCCCTGTGACTTGGAAAACAATGTGCGTTATGATAGTCAAGCTTGTGACGATTCGCCGAATAAAGATAAAATCTTGTACTGTAACTCATAAAAGGCGGAGGAAATGTCCGCAATTAGCAGACGCCAGTGAAATCGAAACTTCTTGCAGGAAGGAGTATCTTGTCCCAGGCGAAGGCAAGCCAGACGACAACTTTACCGGTACGAAAAGGCTTGTACCAACCTTACAGGTTAAATAGAAAAAGGCGTAATGGACAAAGAAAGATGAGGTAACACATGTGTAACAGTACATGGGCCCAGAATCGGAAAGCCTTGGTAGCTAGAAACCGGGGTTATTACCCGAAAAGGAAATAATGAGTGCCCTGGCGGGGCATGTGCTATCTGGCGAAGACTGAGAAAATTTTCTTATGGGACCGCTATTTGATAAGAATGAATTATCGGATAGGAAAATTTTTCATTGAATAGGAGAACTGAGATGGTGGATCCCCGGTGAGGTGCTGGCAAGGAGTGATCAATACACTTTATCAATATTGAGCCTCTGGACAATAGGAGTTGCCCGATACAAACAAAGGAAACCTAGCATGGGGCGTTTTACTCCTGGATATTGATGATAAGCATGCTCTTGTATACCAGTTTGATTAGCCAATCGACGGGTCTGGACAGGCGTCTCCGATCCCAAATATTTCCCAATTCGGCAATCACTGCCCGACTCCACAACGCCGCAACAGCTCGGAGGTGTCAACTGGCACGGCACGGTTTTGGTCGCCCAAGCTCTAGATGCTTGACCGTTCAGACTAACTCGACTGAGCTACCGACCAGACAGGCTTCGAAGCTGTGTCACCTCGAACACAAAACCACCCTTCCATGGATTCACGGGTAAACTAGGAGCACTACATTCTTGCTGCAGGAACGGACATGTCATACTACATCTCCCACTCAAATGACTTTACTGCCAAACTTCGGCCCTTAGATGCCACAACCTCACCGCCAGAAAGATTCAACCACTGAGTAAAGATCAAAGCGGCCAGTCGGAGGTTCCCCGCAAACCTGGGGATTTCCCCGCATTCAGCCAGGAAGACGATCGGAGACTTCCCCGGGCCAAGGCTTGTCGCCGCGACTGATTGGCTCGTGTTCGAGATGCGCCGTGAAAATCTTCGCCTAGAATGAGCCGCTTCTGGCTGTGACTGGCGCGAGGCTTTGTTCCTTCCCTTGGAAATGCCGTCATGGTCGAGATGCCTGTGCGCAAGGACTCGCACCAGGGAAAGTCTGCCGAGACATTCATGAATCCGGTGGCCGGAGTATTTAAGATCAACGCGTGTCGCTCACTGTACCTCGTCAATTTCAACGCTACTAAGCGCTGTATGGGTTTATGTATACGAATCGCTCATAATGGGGGTCTTCAGCATGTTCAAACTTGACTTCAAAACCCATAAATGGGCCCTTCTCTTCTGCGCCGTCTCCGCGATCGGCGCTCTGGTCTATGGCTACGACAATACATACTACAACGGCGTGCTTGCCATGCAGGAATTTAAAAATGACTACGGAAATCACTACGAAGACGGCGCCAAAGCCTTGGCTGTGGACTTTTCCTCTCTGACTGCGTCTTCAATTTACATTGGCGACTTGCTGGGCGCGCTCATCTCCGCGCCCATCAATGATCGCTACGGGCGAAAAACTGTCTTTTGGTTTGCCTCAGTGTGTATTTTGGCCGGCGGCATTGCACAGGTGGCCGATACGCACTATGAGGGCGTTATCGTGCTTGGTCGGATCCTGATCGGCCTGGGCGTCGGGCAGTTCACGGTGACATCTCTTCTATACATGGGAGAAGTAGCGCCAGTAGAAATTCGCGGACCGGCGCTCATGTCTTTTCAGTTTCTGCAGTCGATCAGTCAGCTCGTTGCATCGTAAGTGGTGGTTCTACAATTCACTTCTGTTGGTACAAGCCGCGATCTAACATTCCAATAGAGGTATTACCCAGGGTACCGAAAGTATAAAATCGTCACTCTCCTACAAACTTCCTATGGGTGGTCTCATAGTCTTACCGCTGTTTATGTTCATCAGTCTTCCTTTCATCCCCGAGAGTCCCGTATGGTATATCGTCAAGGGAAAGCCCGAAGCCGCTGCGCAGTCACTCCGGAAAATACACAGAAGTGACCTGACTTATGATCCAGCCCAGGATATTGCCACCTTGGAGGACATCAAGCGAATTGAAGATTCGCAGGCTGAGACATCCAGTTGGAAGGCTCTGCTCGTCAACCCTGTTGAGCGGAAGAAAGTCATCTGGTCTGCCGGGGCCATGTATGCCCAGCAAATCTGCGGCATCTTGTTTTTTTACGTGTACGGTGTCGTCTTTGCGCAAGCCATTGGCATCTCAGAACCTTTCACAATTCAACTAATCACCAATATTTTACAAATTTTTGCCGTCGGAGCTTCTGTGTTGACTGGAAACAAGGTTCGCCGTCGCACAAATCTGCTGGTTACTACGGGAATGATGCTTTTCGCCTTTGTCGTTATTGGTGGGATTGGTACGAAGGAATTGACGAAAACCAGTCAATACGTAATTGTTGTCTTCTCATATGTCGTGATTGTTGCATTCAACTTTGGTCTTGGTCCTCTTGCCTACACAGTCGCTCGGGAGATGGCTGTCGGTCCGAACCAGAACAAAATCATGTCGGCTTCGATTGTTGTGTTCTACTTCACTACCTGGCTTGTGTCGTTTACGGCTCCATATCTCTATTATACAGCTGGCCTGGGGCCAATGCTTGGCTTTGTGTATGCCGGCACATCACTCACGTCGTTAGTATGGGTCTGGTTTTGTGTTGGCGAGACCACTGGAAGAACAAATCTTGAGATATCTATGCTTTTTGCCGAGGGAGTGCCGGCGCGAAATTGGCGGAGTCATGTCCTGAGCAGTACGGAAGCACTCAATGAGGCTGAGAAGGAAAAAGACGAAACATGTATTGAGCATTTAGAAAAGAATGACTCAGCGGCTTGATACGAGAAAAGAAGCTGTTGGAGACATAGGGGAGATTAATGTGACCTCTGATTTAGATATCATGATTAGCGATAGCTGAATGAAGAACAACCACGAATTGAGCTGGGTTCAGAAATACAGCAAATAATGATGGATATTCAGATGCGTAATAGTATAGTTCTCGTTGGACAGGTACAGCTCATACTGTACGTTTGAGGTTTTGGCAATCACGACTTTTCTTCACTCTCTGAAAATCTATTTGGATTTGCCTCTTCGGGGCGTATGATGTAGTTTGCTGCTGGAAGGAATTGTTATCTAAGGGTGGCACTCCAGATGCCACTAGTAGTTCCTTCTGTATTCTCAGTTCTGGTTCCATCAATAGCAACTTCGATTCCTGAGAAAAAGCAATTTCAGTGCGTGTAACTCGAGGGCAGTGTTCCCTTTTGGGCAGCGGTCCAGGTTCATTTTCCTCTCTTTTTCTAATGTGCTCCTCTATTTGATTCAATTTTCGAGAGCCGGTCAACTTATATCTCTGCTTAATTTAAGCATGGATCACCTTTTCGTACAATACCGGTCAAGTGTCGTAGGCCGTGTAATTTAGTATAGATGAGTTGGTGGCCAATAATCCCGAAATTGATATCAATGTTGAGAATATGCGAATTTAAGAAATAAAGAGAGGTAATTATGACCCGACAAAAAGATGGATCCATTTTTATGAGGACCGAATATGTCAACGGATTTGTTAAGAATATTTTCAAACTGATCAATGATAAGCTGCCGTCGGAACTAATAACGCAAAAGAATGTCGCATATTCCATTAAAATAAAAGACCCCATGCTCATGTCACCGTAACTCCATTACTGCGCAAAATCATTATCCATATCTTGTGCTCTGGTTACCCCTTCCACGAAGTCGTGATCCTGTCCTCCAACCGGTGCACCGCATTGGGGACATTGTGCTTGTTCCATTGGCATGCCGCATTCTCCGATTGTGAACTATGGTTGAAAAACCCGTTAGTAAAATATCAACTAAACAAAAAAAAGTCAATGACAGAATTGAAATATATTGACTCACGGGATGGTTGTTTTCGCAATAGTACCAATGACCAGTACCGGAAAATTGCTCTGCCATAGCCCTGTAGACTTCTCTTGTCTCTTCCGTTGTTACGAAACTGTAAAGTGGTACTCCGTTCAACAGCTTCCTGGTCTTTTCAATTTCATCCCTCAAAAATCCCAGGGTACCCGGATACTCCAAGCACAAAGTTTCGGACTCATCTAATGTCTTTCGTGCAGTTTCCCGTGCGGATTCCTCGGCCACTAGATTCATTGGCAGCTTTTGCTCTTGTCGGGTTATGAGTGACAACGTCAAAAATTGAACACGGTAAACTCGCGCACGCACTTCTTCGACGCGGAATTTAGCGGTTTGGCTGGCACGCAGTAAGGATTTGCATTTCTTCAGTAAGCAGTTCGTGCGACTTGATATAACCTGGCGCAAGGCATGGGAGATCCGTGAGTCGACGGAATTTTTGTTTGAGATTAAATGCAAATCCCATAGAATAGCCCAACTGAGTCGAAGGCTCATGGATTGGCCGTATAGTTCGAATCCAGTCTGTATGACAGATTCGTCCACTCTGAAAGAATTACCCTTCTTTCCATTCTTCATATCTTGCTCCGCCACAGCTGAAGCCAGCAATTGTTTGACTCTTCCAAATGGCTGTTCTGCTGCAGCTACTGACTTGGTGAAACCATTGATTTCGTCATGTAGTGTCTCTCCCCTACTTCGATAATCCTCCAAGGAGTTCTCCATTTCTATGAAACTGCGAGGTTTATTGCATGTAGCTGACAATGCAGGTAAGAAGCTCTCGCGTTCTAGGTCCATACTCTTCTCAAAGTCATCAAGATTTTTCAAGAGTTTCATGTGCCTTTCGTGTGCCTGAGTGACAAACCTTTTTGTGGCGTCATTCAACAAATTTCGCTTCACTATGCGGTTGTAGCGGTTGATATTGTGAAGCGGCATTCTGCATTCTGGACAGCCTTTGAACGATTCATGGGAAGTAATGACCCAAGGAGTCGGTTTTGGTCGCACAATATTCCCTGTTGACTCATCCTTGGTGTAGTAATTGCTCATTTCCATGTTCCCATCGAGTGAGGATACTGTGTAAAAATGCCCACAGGAGAGGAACATGAGAGGATCTTTGTCGAGGTCAATCTCACGGTACTCCTTGAATTCAATGAGATCAACATTCCGCTTGCGAATGTCTGCCTTGCAACAAATCTGACAGTACTTGGAATCAGGACAAAGCTCCCCGCAGACTCCTGGGCATCGGTGTCCGCAAGGCTTAAGTCTTTTCTGGCATCGAAGACTGCAAGGGACAATGTCACAGGGTATTGAGCACGGCATATTGCACGGATCACGATGTACACATGCCCATCCACATGGCTCTGCGCAAGGTGCACAAGGATCTTTGCACTTCTTTGGACAGCGGCTATGCTTACAGCGTAGCTCGCAAGGCCTTTCACACGGAGGACAGGCAGACCCAGGGTGACAAAGTTGATCACAAGAATGTGGGCAAGATTTGAGTAGTTTACCACATTTGTTGGTACAGACACCATGATTATTGCTTTGCTCCCCTCTCCCAGATACCGCTCGACACTCCCAGCACATGTTTTGACATGCATGTCCACAAGAAAGCACACCACCGCATGGCTGTACACATCTTAATGCAGGAGAATTTTGGTGGCATTGGACTTCCATTCTATGTCCACAGCCAGGCATCTTTCGAACAGTAATGCGTTCACATGGTATACTGAGCAGATTGTCGACCTGACGACACTCAGCCTTGGCAGTTTTATGTCCGCATGGGAGCATGACATTGTTGACAACAGTCCGACATTCACCACATGGCTGGTGGCATTTAAGCTTGCATTTATGGCCGCAATTTCTAATACGCATGCAAGGCTGCATGCATTTTATTGCCATGTGTTGAGTTTCTGAATGGCATTTTACCGTGCAGCGATGCCCACATTCAAGCCTTAGGTCACAGTTTTCATTGCAACCGCCTTCAGGAGAATGGGACGAGAAATCTTTGGGACTGGATACAATGATCATTTTCTTCGGGTGCCGTGGACAGCTTAGTTCTAGCATTTTGCCGATGTTGCCGCGTCTATCCAAAAGGTTTATTATAGAAGCCCACATTGGTGCCGTGGCTGCTGTGGCTGCATCACCGATGATATACAGGCCGTGCTTGGCGCGACTAAAGGACAGAAAGTTAGATTTTTCGACCATTTTTATCCGTTTTATTATTCAGCCTTGCCTCAGAAGAACATTGATCCGGTTCGGAAATCGAAGAAATCCGCAATCTTGATAGGGATTGCTTCGAACAAGGGAGACAATGACAACTGTCGCTTCCTCGCCCTTTAACATGGAATGTCAGTAATCGCATTAGTATTCCGAGGAGTTTGTGATCTTACTTGAAAGTTGTCCACGGTCGCCAGTCTCAATTCCTGTAACGAACTTTGATTTTTAAGAGCGTTTCGGCCCCTAGCGTTTTTAGAATTCTTCCTTATGCAGAAATTTGTATGTTCAGATTCTTCTAGAATCTCAAAGTCCCTTTGCGCGATAATAAGGGACATTTCATTTTCCAAAATACTTTTCAGCTTTCTCAGTTGTCCAACGTAAGGAGTCAATACCGCAATTTGTCCCGACTTATATGTTCCCTGTCGATAGAGATGTTTGACTACCGCAGTCACCATGAGGGCTTCCTGAGTATTTGTTCTACTTTGCATTGGCTCCCCAGCATCAATGGCATCTTCAGGATTTTGATGGTCTAGCCAATACAATCGACGCTTGATTCCCGAGACCTCGGGGTAAGACTTCGTTATGGGATGATCCAGGAGATTAGAGTAAATTGTCTCCCGTATCAACTCTGAGATCGAAGGATCCATACGTCGTTGGTGATTAAGTTGTGAAATCGGAAATCGCAAATCGCTAGTCAAACATCCCCTGTGCGAGTTCGTAGCCATAACTCTGAATCCTATAGAAACCAGGCGTTCGAAGAGAGATTCGTCAAGGTTGTACGTCGGACCTCTGTTTTCACATTCCTTCGAAAGTCTCCAATTTGAAATCCGGGGGCGTAACTGCATATGATCTCCAACCAAGATGAGATGTTCGACTGAAGGCAGCAAAGCAGTGATTACATGCGACTCCAGAACCTCGCCTGCTTCTTCGCAGATTAAGACTTTGGCTGTCAGTCCTCGAATGGCGTCGGAGTTATTGGCAAGCCCCGTAGTCGTAACCCCCACAACTTGTGCTCGATTCAGGACCTCCATGTCGAATTCACTGAATAGACTTGTATATTGCTGCTTTGTTGACGCATGTTGCTGAAGTAGGTGTGCTAAATCACGAGCAAGTTCGAAATACGCAGCCTCCTTCCAGTGTTCATATAAACGAGCCCTTTCGGCATTTTTCAACGTCCACACGTTCGCCTCAATCAACTGCGCAAGAGTCCGTTGTATCCCATTTTGATCCCAGTCACCAGGTGCATCGCCAGACATCCAATCCTTCATTCTCTTCTCATATTCCTGCTCTTGCAAGTTGTCGACAAGAAATTGTGAATGTACCGGAAACATTCTTTTTAAATATCCGGCAACAGTCTTTCTATTGCAGGATTTTATCATGGCGCATGTCTGCTCAATCTGGGCACTTATCTCTATTAACTGCCCCCTGCAAGCATTAATCTTCGTCATGAGGTTTCTCGGCAAACCATTTTTCATGTTGTCTAGAGAAATCTTTTGCAAGCGAGGTGATGAGCTTGAATTTCCGATCCGTATGATATCAGTTATTCCGGAGTCAAGAAGTCCATTCAGAAATTGATCCAGGGCATGATTGGTATAACAGCTAAATAAAGTCAATATTTGGCCTCCTCAATCGGGCAGAAAACAACTTACACACAGATGATAGGCCCTATATGGAGCAATTCCCGGTTTTTGAGCAAACAATTTGCGATTTGTATCCCCACATATGACTTTCCAGTCCCTGGAGGGCCCTGAATGAGCGCCACTTCCTTTCGTAGTGCAGATACCAGCGCAGTCGCTTGGCCGGAGTCTAGTGTTGTTGCTTGTAACAGTTTCTGAGATATTAAGGCGGGCTCTTCCAACAGGGACATTGTCAATGGTGACGCGATGGTGTTGCGATTGGTACCAGCCTTTCGTAAACAAGAGAGGTCTAAGGTCATGCGCTCTGTCAGGTATTTGGGAGGCCGCACAAAAATGTGGTCAGTCGTTATGTTCCCAGTGGCTGTGGGGTTATTCAGTATCTCACGGACTTCATCCGGACTAGAGATCCAGTTGGCAAATGGCATATTTGTTGGGTTGTGATGAATGGCTTGAAGACATCGTAAGATACCTTCGAACGAGTTATGTACCACGGCTGGAAACTCGAGAAAAATTACTGGTTTTGATGATTGCGGTCCATTTCGTGTCAAGGAAACCAGGTTTAGTATATCACCTTGGTGTCCTGGATTTGCCAGACGAAGTGTCACCGATGCCCTGTCTGCATCACTATTAACGTCGCTAGCACGATGCAGGTCGGTAGTTGCCCTTGAACCCTTTTCATAGGATTCTCGGATTTCTCTTTTAGCAACCAGAAAAAAGATGAGTTTGACGTTCTTCTCCTCCTGCTCACCATCCAGAAGAGCCACGACTTGACCCCTTTCTCTCAGTGCTCCCGAGTCCCGCCACCACTGGCCTCGTTGTGATGGGCTCATGGACCGAAGTCTATCGACCTGGTCAAATTCAACATCGATTTCAATTCCTTTGATTTCATCGGACTTCAAGCGTTGAATTTTAGCATTTGAAAAGATCCTGATGGGTGTCGGGGATTTTTGACGCAGGATTCTACTCTTTAATCCCCAGTCTGGATTGTGAGCAAATATTCGCCAGTGATCTAGAATTAGACGGATTGAATCACGAAGTAGGCCACACGTATCCTCCCGCAAAAGACGAAATTGGGAATCCAGGACTCGATGAATCCCAGACTGATGATGTCTGTGCGCTCGCGTAGGCAGAAAGTCAGGCCTCTCACCACTGAAGATCTCTGATATTGTAGGCAGTATTTGAATGTTTGATATCACTGCGTGGTCATTGTCGTGACGAGGTCCGAATCGAGACAGTTCTCCGGGAAAGTCTATAGGCAGTTCTGGAACTACCGGGCGTTGAACGAGTTGCCGTGTTTCTCCTGTTTGGAAGCTCAGAGGTGTGCCCTGAGAATTTTCGTTCCTGGGAGGCGTTGGGTAAAAGTTACTCCTGTATGAAGAGTCTCAATTAGAAAAAGTCAAATTAGGCAGCTACGCGATGAACTTGCCTGCTTCCACCTCGTCCCTGGCCTCTCCCACGGCGGCCTCTGGATCGTCCTGGGGCACCTTGGCTACCTCGGCCATGAAAAGACCCGTTCTGATGCATTTGGAGATGAATGCTTGGATTCAGAACGAGATAAGGGTAAGAGGGAGAAGAAGACTAGGGAAGAGACAAGAGTTTTTGAAGTCGAGGCGGGCCACACAGGGAAGGAGGGCAAACGCAAAGCGCGCTAGTCCTATTAGGGCGATGAGGTCCAAATAATTGAATTGAGATGAAGAGAAGAGTTTCTACTTTGTTGCCAATGATCAGATGAAATATCAGATGAAATTGTCAATGTGGGTCCATGTCACCTGCCCGTCAAATGTTGAGATGAACCCTTCATCCCATGTCCTTCCCACCTCTGTTGTCTACCACCTCACAAAATGTGATGTTGTCGACTCCAGATGTCTTTGTTACTATCTTACCAGAGGGAAGCATCTGGACCCCTTGTTGGAGATTCGATTTAGTTGTTAGGATCTATGCATCGGTTCCGTTTGTTATATATTTACCAGTTGACGCAGGTACATACTATTTTCATGACGAAATACACGACATGTAAACAATAAATACATGAAAAGTGTACATTAAACGTCAAAGCAAAACACTGAACTCACCTTTCAACACAGATAGGAGTTCCAATGTCAAATAATGGCCCCCGCCCCAAAGCTACCACTGAAGTTCGTGTCAGAGCCCCCCTTCCCTCCCCTTAAAAGTCCAACAGACCGGCCGCCGACGTTGATGATTAAATGGAGAGATGGACCACGAGTTCGAAAATGTAAGTACTGACATCAATTTTCAACTTCAACTGAGCTTATATATATACTCACCCACTCGACACTAGCGTAGGTCCTCAAGACATCCCCATTTTTCGGCGTCGACTTCTCTCCTGTCCCATTGGAGATGGTTCCCAGAATATCATCATGGGATAAAAGATAGCCTGTGACGCATGTGGTACCTACGACACCGAAGAATCTGATGTGAACATACAAGTGAGAGGTGGATATGTGAATACAATGCGATGTCCACCTTGGACGCAGATCTATCGCTTGCCAAACCTCAATGACTCAGTACAAAAGCCCAGGTTGCTTTCGCCATATTTGGAAATTGGCAAATTTGTCGGTTCTAAGGTGCAGCAGCATATACTCAGTGCGCCTATTAATTGATTGACAAGATCTACGCCTATAGTTATTTCATAACTTAAAATTCCTCGAAATTTCGTTCAAATATCTTCTTTGCAATCATAGGATCTCGACGGTCGATGCATGGTCGATTTCCAATCGATAAGTGCTGATTCGAATTCGGCTAGTCATAAGTTAATAATAATATAAAAACGATCATAAGTTAGTGGTAGACTACTCGTTTACCAAATGAACGTCGAAATAAACTTGGTTCCCCGCATGACAATGTCAATTGAAGTAGTCGCATTATTGCTGCCTCAGGCATCAAGGCGCGAACCCGGCGCGGGGCAGTTGCCGAGAACAGCTTCGATCTGATAATCTTTTTTCAACCCCGCATGCACTCGCAAGTCGCCTCCCATTCGCATCACCATGGATATAGCGGACTTGCGAAAAACTCACGCGTCATTGAGTGCGCAGATTTCTGCTGCTGAGTCTCAGCTAGCAGCCCTCAAGGAGTCTCTTCATGCGACAGAAAAGCTGATGCGATCCGCCAATGAGGCACCGAATGAAACTTCCCCGCAAAAATGGCCGCTCTTGGAAGATGAATACAAACGATATGGACGCCAAATGATCGTTTCACATATTGGGCTACAAGGTGTGTTAAATTACAAACTATCCAGGACCCTGTCAGCCCCAGTCTCGTTTCCTAGCACTGTGCTAAATGATTCTTATGTGAATTACTTAGGCCAACTAAAGCTTCGTTCGTCATCGGTCCTACTCGTTGGTGCCGGAGGTTTGGGATGTCCAGCTGCCTTGTATCTCGCAGGTGCAGGTGTTGGAACACTGGGCATGGTTGACGGAGATCGGGTCGAAGAATCAAATCTCCATCGTCAGGTGCTGCATCGGACCAAGAACGTTGGGAAGTACAAGGTGGACAGTGCGATTCAATACCTTGAAGAGTGAGATTGAGATTGAGATTTATACGCATGTTTCACACGTTCTAACATGCCTCTACTTTAGACTTAACCCGCATCCGACGTATATCGCTCATCGCGAACACCTCTCCTCCCAGAACGCGGCAGATATTTTCGAGAAATATGACGTGATATTGGACTGCACAGATAACCCTGCTACGCGGTATTTAATCTCAGACACCGCAGTTCTATTACGGAAGCCAGTTGTGTCCGCTTCAGCCCTGCGGACGGATGGACAGCTAATGGTACTGAACAACCCTCCCAATGCAGCGGGAAACTTGTCGGGAGGTCCTTGCTATCGATGCGTCTTTCCGAAGCCTCCACCGGTGGAAAGCGTCGTTAGCTGTGCAGATGGAGGAATTATTGGTCCAGTAGTCGGGACAATGGGTGTTATGCAAGCTTTAGAAACGATCAAGGTTATTACCAAAAGCCCAGTTCAAGAGACGCAAGAGCCGACCACTGGTGACCGTCCTGCGCTTCATATTTTTTCAGCCTATAACAACCCTCCATTTCGCACCATTCGTCTCCGAGGTCGACGTGCAGACTGTGCGGTTTGCTCGTCAAATGCAACTGTCACGCTACACACTCTGCGGTCTGGCTCGACCGACTACGTGCAATTCTGCGGATCCGCAAACCCCCCTCAACTGTTATCCACCCAAGAGCGCATTTCTGCTGGTGAATATAAACAGATCTCAGAAACCAAGCAATCTTGTACCGTTATCGATGTCCGCGACGAGACCCAGTTCGGCATATGCAAACTAGAAAACAGCATTAATATTCCTATCACCCAGCTCATGAATGAAACCATGGCAAATGCCGACGCTGCAGATAGCTTACAGGCCTTGATATTTCCCGATGGTACAAAGGCGGATGACAAGGCTCCAATTTACTTCGTTTGCCGGTTAGGCAATGATTCCCAACTTGCAGTGCGAAAGTTCAAGGAGCTAGGCCTTGATCGACACGGTGAACGATTTATCGGGGACATTCGCGGCGGTTTTAAATCCTGGAAAGCGGAAGTTGACCCCGAATGGCCAGAGTATTGATCTAGTGAAGGGCATATGCTGAATAATTCTATTTTCAATTCTACCTGCCACCAAATCCATCTCTCCTTCTTAGCCTGACACGAACGTCTGTCGCAGGCACAACTGCACCACTTCCCCCTTTGTGGCCTGGATGCTTCCAAGGTTTCAGCTTTCCAGACTCGTCAATGCACTCGATATCCCAACACATAAGAATAGCAGCAACGAAAATGAGAACTTCCGATTCAGCAAATTTTCTTCCCTTGCACATACTAGCACCGCCACCCCAAGGGAGCATGGTCTTGTACTCCACCTTGACTCTCTCTTTTGCCTCTGCCCCAGTGTCGTTCTCTTCGAACAATTGATCACCCTTGTGAGACTTTTGGCCCTTCTCTGTCCAGAAACGACGTGCATCGAATGATTCCGGGTTCGGGAAGTAGCGCTCGTCCATTTGATGGGCACCATGAGGCAGCACAATATATTCACCCTTTCTGAACACATATGTTTGGGCAACATCGTGGTTGAAGATTCTCGCATCTTCGGCTGATTCTGTAAGCGAAAAATCCTCGTTGACGTATCGAAATAGTATCGCGCCAGACTCCCAGCGCATTGTTTCGAGAAAGGCACCTTGTAAAAGAGTGCAATGCTTCTGGATACTCGGTAAGTCTATATCAAGAGAGGGGTGTCCATCATTGTCGTTGTTTTGGTTTAGTTTGACATGAGGCTTGATTTCTATGCGAATTTCGCTCAACAGAGTCGGATTAGCGAAGATGTGGAAAATCATCCAGAATATCACTTGGTTTGCGTTGACATTTAGAGCCCACAAAACAATACTATCAGAGACAGCGCCAAGCCAACCTTGGTCGGATTCTGGTTTTGAAACATCAAAGTCGCCGGCTTTAGCGAAGGACTGGATTCGATCATGGATAATGTTACTAGTTTCATCAATACGACTCCATGCTGGACCTTGATCAATGCCACGCTGATATTTGTAATATGCTATATGGTGCTCTCGAATGGCAGAGATGACTCGACTTCGAGCAGCGGTAGCTCGACGAAGTGGTGATGTCCATCGTGGGAGAGGCGAGAGCAACAGGGCAAAGTTTTCGTCGAGAGTAAACAGATCGGGAAGCAAATGCGGGTATTGATCGAGGATATCAGGGCCCATTAGAATGGTAATTGCTAAATGGCCGACAAAATCTCTGAGTAGTGTATGCAAAGAAGCCTCTGCAATACCTGGATGTGGAACTTGGATGCTAGCTGCACGTTCCCATGATTTCTGGCTAGCAGTCGAAGTGGTGAATGTGGTGAGATCAAACACGCGACTATTCACACCACTGATCAACGTGGATAGCGCTGGCTGTAGGAACGACTCTCGCATCATGCCATGTACAATTTTCTGTGTATGGTTCCATAGCAGATCCTGGTCCATTTTCCGAATCAGTTGCCGCTCGTCGCCAAACACTGTTTCCATCAACTGAAAGAAGAACGGTTCCCCGCTGAATTTATTTGTGTATTTCGGATTGATCGATACAAGGTGAATGAGCGATGGTGCGATGAGGTAGTGGTTTTTTGTGGAGGCGCCCATGTACAGCGTGAAAACCGAGTATTTGGGATATCGAGCCGCCAATGAAGGGACGAATCCAGCGTAGGACAGTGCTTGAGAGACGACATGGCCGATGATAGGGATGGTCGGCGTGATAACGGGCGGTTCTTGAGGGTGAGGCGATGTGCCCACGCTGTTTTGCTGCTGTCGCCCACGAATATGTCTCGCGATGAGATACACAGCAAGAAAAGTCAGCCCGGTGAGATAAGGATGTGAGAGGGCCATCTGGGGAACATAATTGCCACGACTGAACTCAATGAGCCCCGGCATCATGATAATCTGCTTCGATCCAAGTCTGTAACAGCTACGGTGTCAGTATCACGTCAGCTTTGGATACATTATTTCCGGCGACGCCGGGACTATCTGTTTTTTCCCTCGAGCACTACTCCAAAATCCAGACAATCTCCAGTTTATTTTGCATAGATCGAGCGGGGAAAGCTGTTGGCTAAACCCGGTGGAACCAACAGACGTAAAGTTATGCACGTATCTTGTGTCGTAATTACGGTATGTATCCGTACTGTACTTGATACATAACAGACCAATTTCCAACATTCCACTAACTAGTATGCATGTATTCCTACTTCGCGCAACTAGACACTCGCTTCTCGAATTTCCTTGGCTCGTTTTGTGTACAGCGAGACCCTCTCACCGTCTTCATGCCACCCATCAATCTTTTCCGCCAAACTTAGGGATTCTAGCGCTTTACTCAGCCACGTTTCGTTGTCCGTGGTGGGAAGACTGGAGATAAATGCCTTGGCTTCTTCATCTGCTTTGAGTTGCGACCTGCAAGCGAAATTTGCCATACCGGCAACTAGAGATGCGCGAGCAGTGCGGCTTGCAGCGTAGTTTGAGAGCACTTTCTCCAGTTTGTTGAGAGGAATGGGTCTTGTTTCTGAAAGAGGGTGGTCAAGACCGTGCTTCTCGAGATCATTAAGGCAGTTTATGAAGCAAGCAACAGATTCCATGGCGAGGTTAGCGCCCATTGCAGCGTGCGGAAGCATCTATTTAGCACTTGTCAGCTTCGTCAAACCCGGGATTATGGGGTGTGAGACATACCTTGTGACCTGAATCCCCAATTAAGACCATTCTTCCATTGAACCAAGTATCAACTACACCCTCTTGCAATGGAGTCATGACGGCCGTTTTTCTTTTGGCATAAATATCACTGAAAACGACGCCATCTCTGATCATGAGATCGGAAACCCTTGAACAGATTTCCTCAGAATTCTCTTGAGTGTATCGCCGCTTTTGTTCGTACGGTATTCTCTTATTCGTGTCTTCAAATAAAAACCAGAATATCAGACCATCATGCCCGGTGAATATTAATGTGGATGTCTCCTTTCGATAGATCGAGACATAGCAGCCCTGGTCAATGCCTTTAACGGGGCTCGAAGTGCCATAGACGCAGGAAAATTTTGTAGCTAAATCTAGTAGGATACGCTTATTAGCTTTTTTTGTAACCTTTTTGTTTTGTTCTTTTTTCGGTTCCGGCTTACAATGCGGGTTCGAAGACACTGGCTGGATCGCATTCATTGCCTCGCGAACAACACTGTGGACACCATCGGCGCCAACGACAATGTCACACGTGAAAGAGCTCCCATCTTTAGCCACAATTGTTGCTCTATCCTCTTTCGAAATGATAGAAATGACTTCCTTGTCTTGATGGATGTTGCTCCTATCCTTGATATGTGGGTATAGGTGTTGAAGAAATAGTGTTCTCTTTACCAAAAACGGAGTATACCCAAGCCTATCGAAAAGAAAATGTCAGATATGAAACTGACAGGCCTTCTTTGAACAAATTTACTCATCTACTTGAGACCTCATCGCTGTAGTCGACGTGTACAGTGTCCCGTCACTATCCCGGTGCTCCCATCTGTCATGATCGATGTAGTATTGTGCCAACGTTGGATACAATCCCAATTGATCGAGAATTCGGAGCCCAGTTGGCAAGAGGCCAACACCTACACCGACATCTTCCGCAATACATCGCTTCTCCCATAGTATGTACGAGATGCTGACTTGGTCGAGGTAGTTTGCCAGCGTCAGGCCGGCAACGCCTCCGCCAATGATGCCGATTGTGACATGGCGGGGTGGGTTAGATTGAAGCCACATGTAGGCTTATATAAGTATAGTCTGTTTAAAACTGAAGATGGTATGAAAAAGAGACTTGATCCTCAATGCTCAGACCGCTGGATTTAAACGTTTAAATACATCCAGATGTCGGAGATAATTGAACATTGAAACCTCCGCTGTTCAGGCATCCATATTTATGACCGAACAATTTATTCCGTTTATTATTTCGGTGACTACTTTTCGTAATCCCAATTTGGGTTTATTTTTGTTGGAACAATGAGGCTAATAGATCCTTCCGAGTGGGGAAGGGGGGTGGGTGTTCTCACTGACAGCCGGTTTTATCGCTCTTTCGGCACTGTTCGGCTTGATCGAACGGCCGAGTGTGGGCTCATCTAGCTTGTTGATCATTTCGAGTTAGGGAATGATGGGCGTTGGTGGTATGTCGAATTGGTGAGAGATGTCGTCTTGAGAAAAGGTGTTACGTAGTGTGGTGGATGTTCAAGGGCGAAGGCGGATGAAATAAGTGACAATAAAGTTTAACTAACCTCTACTTTTTAAATGACAATCATATCTACGAATTTCCAGTCCGTGATGCCAACTGCTCCAGATTTGCCGCCATATCCAAACAGCACGGCCAATGCATTCCACGAAGCTCCTTGATAAACAAATGCAAAACCATCATCGATCCATGGGACCGTGATCCTTGGCGTGAACAGATATCGTACCAAACCACAAGAGCGGCCAGGTAGAGGATGACAGGGAGCCACAGTGCAGCTGGAGTGGAGCGGGCCGTAACATGCTCGAGCAACAGCCACGCGTGGTGAGATGCCTGAGTACGCTCTTTTTCCTCGTCAGACGTGGTGGCTGCTGTGTTAGCTAGCGGTAGCCGCCGGTCTTTGTGGTTCTTCTTTTGTTTCCTCCGGTAACCTGCTATATCCGGCAGAGACTCGAGATTCTTAAAAAGCAAATACATCTCGCAGAAATGATAGAATGCCTTTAGCTCTGGAGATGTTTGGTGCATATACTCTTCTTTCCATCGACAGAGCGTTCTTTGTATCGATTTCAAGTAACTTGAAGAGTTTGCAGAAGCCGAATCTCCGGAGAAACAGACTTGGTGCGAGTCGCTATACATCATGGTTCTCCATATCTGCTCTTCACTGAATATGAGGAGCAGAAGCATCAAAGCATTCCCCTCCGAATAAGGGATCCATTGAGTTCTGGGTGAGCCGAATATAGTTGTTGACAACAATTGCGAAAATGAGCCGTTCTGTGGAAGACAGGGAACATCTGCCAGGGACCGAGCAATAGTTGCCGGCGTTCCCAAATGCAACGATCGTACCGTATCGATTAACAAAGCGTATGTTATAACAAATCTTGCGCGATACATCAGGCTCTAGTTTCACTGAAACGGAAAATATGAGATCTACCTTCCATGTGTGATTGCCTGGCCGTTGTCACTGTTGTAAAGCCTTTTAATCATCTATATATTAATTAGCGTAGTTCAACATGTTGAAAAATAAAGAGTAAAAATACCCCACTGGTGAATCCCCGTGTCCTGGTGGTCTGTTGCCATGTGTCTGTATTATGAATCATCGCTGCTACAGTCTGCTGAATTAGACCCTGTAGACATGGTCCAGGTTAGCAACTTCCACGTTTCGATGCTTAAAATTATATATTTAGGGCCATACCGCAAGAATCACATGATGGTTGCGTACTCTGCGATTGTCGAGTCCCAGACCGGCAAACATGGAACGAGCACTCAGAAGACATAACCAGGCTCCATTCGTGGTGTCTCCAATGCTGATGCTGCTGAGGGCTGCAAAGGACAGCGAGAGACATTGGTCGCTCAATGGTACAAATTCGACGGGAATCCCGTTAAGAAAATGCAACTGGGGATGAACATTTGAAAGATACAAACGGCCGAGGCGCTCTAGCTCCGTGTTTGATGGCGGCTGGGCAACGGATTCAAAGAAGTTGATTGGAAAGGAAGGCTGTAGGATAGTGGTGATCAACTCAAACTATCCGTCACAGAGAGAATTTTATGCTGTCTTACTCGAGAATTGGAGGGCGACTTCAAAGTGAGAAGCAACTCAGGAGGCGCGGAGGCAAGATAGTCGGCACAAGGCAACTGGTTGTCCGACGACAGCAGCGATGCTTTGAACGCAGGAAGCAGTCTCTGGTCGTCTACATCCTGGTCACGCTGTCCGTCCAGTCGACCAGGGTTGCGCTGGCCTGTCCACAGGTCGCCTGAAACCGCGTCCATTTCATGGTCAAAGTACGTCATTTGAGGCCTGGGCGGGCCATTGCCTTGTAGCCCGTCTCCTCGCGTGACAAGCCAATTGAATCGGGTACTACGAAATGCCGACTGCAACTCGGACACTGCAGAGACCGATTCCACCCGGCCGTGTATCGCGGATGTGAGATGTATGTTGTTGGCGCAGCTGGCGAGACGTGGTTGGCGGTCGCTGAGTGTCTGGCCGGTCCCCCCACCCGGCCACCCGCGGCCCACCGCGATGCCCCCACCGCCCGCCGAGCTGCCTTCTCTATTTCCCTTAATTAATTAAACTGTGAAACATCTACCATGTCGACCTCGGGAAAAATTATCCTCGACCACCTAGCCAACGTCCGCTACGAAGATGAGGACCTCGCCAAATTCACGCAATTCGCGGATGATTTTGGTTTGACCGAAGTCCAAACCGACCAAGCTACAGGGGATATATACTACTGTGGATATGGATCCCACCCAATATCCTATATCGCTTCTCCTGCGCCCCAAGATGGCACTGCCAACTTCCGAGGACCTGGTTTTGCTGCTCGCACGAGAGAGGACTTCGACAAGGCTTGCAAGCTGCCCGGCGCAGTGGTCAAGGATGTCTCTAATCGCCTGGGAGGCGGACATCTAGTCGTTTTCCTAGACCCTAACGGCTATCCGCGCGAGGTTGTCTAGGGTCAAACACCCAAACCTATTACTGCTGAAGCTGCTTCCTCGAGCATCTTTTGAAGTTGAGGATTTTGATACGCAGTTGCTGGGTCACGATTGGCTCGCCGAGGAGGGATACGAGTTGCTCTGGGGAGTCGGGCGCCATGTTCACGGGTCCCAGATCTTCGACTACTGGTGGGACTCTAGCAACTTCGCTGTCGAGCACTATGCTGATGGCGATATGGTCAACTGCGATACCGACACCACGCATGCCAAGGCTGGAAATGCTGCTATTTGGGGACCCGGGGCTCCTGATTTCAAGGCCAAGCAGAAACACCGTCACGCGTAGGGCAGTTGAGATCCTATAGTAATATTCTAGGACTATTGTTGAACTATTTCTTTGAGTCGATGGTTTCAAGCAAAAACTGTCGAAAACCACATCAGAGATGGTATATACTAAGGAGGAATACACGTACCTTTCGAATGCGTAGATAAACTTCAGCCTTGTAATGATGTCCTCCGAAACAATAATACAACATTAAAACTATGTCGGCGAATTTCCATCTTCAACCAATAAATATGATGCCCAAACTGCCGGCTTGCCGGGTGGGGGTTTTTCACGTATGGGTCGATGGGACCGAAAAAGTTCCAAATGTCATTTTGCACTGAGAAGACCGATCAAATACATACCCAAGTCTTTTATATAATGTCGTCTTTGTAGAAAAATAAAATCAACTGAATATGTAGATCTGATTCGAAATAATAATTTCTCTATGTAGACTTCTCATTAACCAGTATCGTCAGAGACTGTCTAAAACTTGGGGCCATGGCAGCTTTCAACGCCTCCAAACACTTTATGGCTTTATCGACATCCTGAGAATAAAGATCATTATTCTCTCGACCTGTGGCCCACAAAACAAGAGCAGCGAGATAGATACAGATAGCGTCATGGGGTCCCTCGCTCCCGGAATCCGCGGTTAATCCGGGCTGATACGATTCACCCGGAGAGTTCCAACGGAACCCCTCATACGCAGTCTCAAGCAATGCTTTTGCATGCCGAACTGCCTTGGCCTGGTCGTTGCTCTGCATCCAGTTCGCCCTCGTTTCTTCGACGCGAGATGGGACTGGGCGTCTGGCCATGACGCAATTTGCCGTGTTGACCAGGATGCTAAAGGAGACATTTAGGCTCAAAACGATCATGTAAGACAATATCATGGAGGAGCTGTGAGATTGTACACTTTTGTGATGCGTCGTGAAGCGAAGAAGGGCGGTTTCAATCAGCTCTGCGCGCCAGCGCCGGTTCTCGGCTTCGTATGTCTGAGGGCTCCAGCGGCCGCTGGCGTTCCAGGCTGCGACAGCGATGAGTGCGATTTCTTGGTATGCGGTATCGGAAGATGTCTCTTGATTTGGTGTCTCGTTGAAACATTGGAGAATTTCGTTGGGGTTTATATTGAACACGTTGTTGATATAGGAAGGGATATAGCGTGTGTTGAATGGGCTCAGCACGGGTGGCAATTGCATCAAAGCGAATCGTAGCGCCTCAATGGTCATAACATCAAAGAATATTCTAGTATATAGATATATTAGCTACAGGCTTGGAACTTCCTTTGGCTGGGTCACCTTTCTCTCTGTTCCCTCTCAAGTTCACCGTCATCGTTCGACGAAAACAACTCCTCGTAGTCGCTCCATTCTTGAACTAATGCATAATAATGCGCTTCACTAAGTTCTGTGGCTCGTTTCTGACCGCTAAGGATACCAAATATCACCATTAGCATATACTGTGAATAACGGATTAGTTTCCATAAATCATTTTCAGTTGGTGCATCTTTGTTGAACGCTCACCGTCTGAACTAGACTTTTCAACTTTGGCGATGAAGTGAGCTCGTGGCCACACAGCTAATGATAGTCAGTCTCGATATCGTTTAACATGAATCCAATGACGTGCTTACATTGCTATGTACCATTCGACTAGAGTCTGCATAGAGCAACCTGGCAACTTTAATATTCCCGGGGACGGACGAAAACAGAGCACCAATGGCTGCAGCCCCAAGGATCTGTTCCGGTAGGGTGTGTTCATCGATCCTAAAGCCGTCAAAAGAGCGGAACATGGGCGAGATGTGCCGCATAAAAATATTTATGAGAATATTTAGCAAATCAAGGTCATATGACCGAGGAATATGAGGTGTTTGGAGAAAGCGTTGCACCTGTGAGTCGAGTTCATTTGGACGCATGAACCTGGTGAAATTTTCGAATGCAGCCACGACATCAGGGTGTTTTTGGATGTTTGATGTCTCTCCATTATTTATAATATCGTTTGTATGGTTTATTGGGGCATCAAAAAAGCAATTATCTCCCCACATTGAGAAATCCATGTCGAAAAACATGAAATTGCTGCCAAAGTCGACCTAAGGAATTTGGGTTCGGGTCAGCCCCAGCCCAGTTCACCAATGATAAGACTGTATGTAGTGGAAAACATACTCCTGCGTCCGGAAAATTCAATACATCGGTCATATTACTTAACGCATTCAATCTATCAAAAGGTTGTAGTGGTCGCTGATTGATTTCCGGTGCCGAAGGCCCGGCATATGAGATTTCAGGCCCGGCAAAATCTTGCACCGGTAATGGTCGAGCCTGGTTGTTACCTTCCTTGTTGTTGGACCTACTTGGGAGGTATGAAGAGGTGTCCTGTGCGACATTTTAGTTTCAACTGTGACACTTCCGGATAGAAGAAAATCCGCACCTCGCGATAAGAGCAGACGGCTTGTTTCCGAGCACAATTCTGGCACGGATGTAGGCCATCGCACTTCAGTTTTTTCTCATGACATCCGTGGCATGCGAGACGAACTCTTCGCTTCTTATTTTGAGGCACGTTCGTGGACACGGCTTCCATTGCAGCTATTCTCTCCACACAGGACCGTTCCATGTGTCGTTGCAAGGCATCCATGCGCTGAAACCGCTGCCCGCAGAAGCCACAACCATGGGGTTTCACATCGCCATCTATTTTTTGCGATCAGCTATTGGCCAGTCGTTAGCAATCCCTACTTACGCGTTAGCATGTGTCGCGCGCAATGCTCGCGGCGGCTGAATGTCCGGCCGCATTCTGAACACTGCTCATAGTAGTTAGATCCTGTAATTGTAGTTTGCGGGGATTTGTAGAGTACGCCACGACACTTACGGTGTGTCTTGAACTCATGATTTCACGGGATTGTGCATAGGGGCATTCGGAGGAGCCGGCTTGGAGCAGAAGATCTACAACCAACATCGCCGCTCGGGCCGTGACTCGTCAGCCATTTTAATTGCGCGCCGTCGCCAGTCCGGCGTACGCTAACATTGACCCGCCTCGATCATTTCAGTGATTTCACAAGTGGGGAGGAGATTAAAAATGTCGTCCGTCGCTGGGAAGATCAGCGAGAAAATCCACATGCCAGCAATGATAATGATGACTATGTCTTCCCTGGACGTTCATTTACACATTTGCGCTAGTCATTTAAGGACTGGCGTGTCTGAATTGATCAACCAATCAGATACCGAATATTTCCAATGCGTTGACTGTTCCTGCTGTTCTCTTCAACAAGCATTCAAATTATTATTCCAGGCTGAAGTTTTTTTAATTGTGTTAATTGTAAGATGATATGTATATATAGGCACTTGAACCATCGCGATCCACTGCCTGAAAACACCATGAATAAGTAAAACCCCAGCATACACGGAAGAAATCTAGTCATGGGCGACTTTCGCTAGTTAAGCCCAATTTCAAAGTTCTTTTCTTCAAAAGGGCCAGCATGTTCTATAGCTCTGTTTACCAAGCCTTCCATGTCCGCAGAAGTCTTTGCTATGCCATACACATAGTGATCCGGCCGCAACAAGACTCCCATAGCGTTGTGCTCCTGGAACCAGTTGGTGAACGTCCCTGTCGTGTCTTGAACATTGCTGTCTGCAAGAACGAGACTCTTTCCACGAAGAATGTTGGAAAATAGCCTCCTCGTCCCTGGTGACAACGACTCTTTTCCATGATTTTCTCTTGATGGCTCGACTATGAGCCAGCCTAGCGTCCCGAAAAGGTCACAGAGCCTGCCTTTCTTATCTCCAATGCGTATTACTCCGTCCATAAACAGCGCTCCCAGAGAGTCAGAGTATGTAGGGTCATCTCCCGAAGGTGATAAATACATCCCAGGTGAGCCCAACTGCTCAGGGTTAGGCGGGCGGGACATTGGAGACATGTTGTCCCTAGCTATCGCTTGCTCCGGATCTGTGATCGAAACAGCATTTTGCACCGCGACAGAAGCCTTGATCAAATCTTTGACGCCGCCTAATCGCTCGACACTCCAATCTTGAAAAGTTCTCCGCCAGTTGCTCTCGGGGTATCTCAATGCGAGGTCAAGTCTCCAGGAGAGGGCACTGGCATCTCGTATCCCGGAGTTCAAACCTTGCCCCATGAATTGTGGCGATTGGTGAGCTGCATCCCCGGACAAAAGGACACGACCTTTGTACATTGTTTCACACCATCGCCCTCTCACTGTATATACGGCGCTTCTCTCGAAGTTGGCGTTGTCTGGGGTACAGTCGAATTTCCGCCAATAAAGGCCATACGAATTCCGGTTTAGAGGCCATCTCAGCGTCTTCGTGAGGAAAAAGCACAAACTCCCATCTCCTTCGGTGTTTGGGCCCCCAGACCGACACTCGTGGGCGTTGGGGGTCCATGTATACTCTGGCGTTATAGAAATCCTTCCAACTTTCCGCCGCATTTTCCCATCTCGGCCTGACATCGACAACTAGCCAAGTTGTCTTCCTGCCTGGGTAATCAGTGAATTCAATTCCTTGCGACTGACGAACGATACTATTTGCCCCATCGCAGCCAACAACATATAGTGCCGACCATGTCCGAGCACCGCCAGGGCCAGCCGCCAGGACTTGAACATGGCTATTCATATCGATGACATTGCTAACTTCTGTTGAACGCACCACCGATACACCTCTGCTTATACAGACTTTCTCTAATGCTTCTTCGAAAGCAGGCTGATGAATTTTGAAACACATGCTAGTTCCGGACTTGGATGGCCCATTGAAAGCAGCGCTGTGCATGACCTGTCCATTGGCACCAACTATTTCAACAACGTCAGAAATGGTTGGTTCCACGAACATCTGTCAACGCGTCTTCAAATAAGCAATCGTGTACACCAAGGCCATCGTATATCCTCAGATTGTCGTGTGATAGACCGACTGCTCGAGGAAGCGGATATACAGCGCTGTGACGTTCCAGGATAGTGACTTGGTGGCCATTCGACGACAGAAGAAGCGCCAGAGTGAGGCCCACTGGGCCAGCACCAACAATAAGGACGTCGCAATCGTACTTCATATTGAATTTGAGGAAGGGATTTTGTAGCTAGTTCAAAGAATTGATTTCTTTCCTAGCAAAGCGAACTATATCCTCTACATTAAGATCCATGTTTCTTTCGCTCCCTCTTTAATCTTTTACGACAATTAAGTGATTGGAGAGAATTTTACTATTATGGGGGTTTGAAACCAATTGTTACTCCGGACTTTCAACAACATCTGGCTAAGGACAGTTCTCCGGCTACAAACTCCGGCTACATACTCCGGCTACATACTCCGGTCAGAAAAACCAAAGAATGATCGACACCAACTGAATGATCTACTTTGTCAACGTATTACCCTTTCATTCACTACGTATATGTATGGTCTGGAATTGTCGCCCCATATCAATTGTTGAATATTTATTCCACTGTAGTTTTTTGGTACCGTGACCGACCGATAGATCTCACCCCAAAAAGAAAAAAGAATAGAAAAGAAAGGCCCCGAATTCTGACTCATTCAACAAAAACATTTGAACGCTATCGCAATCTTTCAATGTTGGCTTGGAGCAGATCGCGAGCGCATCGACAATGCATGTAAATATTATCATCCCTATAGGTTTCAATACCTTTGTGCAACGATCGAAATGGCTTTTTACCCGGAGAATATATGCTAACATCACAATGTCCATTACATACATATGTTCGCCGTACGTAAACGGACGACCGCGACCGAATTGGATGATCAACCTCAATTAATTGATGTTACCCACTTGTTAACAAATTATCTATACAAATCGTAAATCATGTAAGATCTTCTTAGGTTTTATTGATTAATTAGATACCATTCTCGTTTTAAATTAACTTCAAATATCTCAATGCTGAGAATCCATATATAACCGTTCATCCAGTAAGGTTACTGCTCATTGATTCCAATAACGTTTTTGTAAGTATAATCGACACTGTGTATAGATGAATTTATATTCATATAACCTCTGTCATATACGTCCAAATACATATTGTGTCGAACTAGGTCGACGGACCGATTTTGGGAAACCTCAACTCGAGGCTAGAGAAACTGAATTGACTGATTCGCTAAAAGGTAATTACAGGATTTGTAGAAGGATCGCTTAGAAATATTGGGTTCTTTGTTTGCTTCCACGTGACTGCGGTTGGCCTGAGACATATGCCAACATATTGCAGATATGAAACACAAAAAGAGACCAAAAACAAAGACCAATTAGAAGCATAGACCGATGAAAAAAAAAATACACACAGTGATATAAATATGTAGCCCTTTTATTCATCCTTATTTCCAAAAAATAAAAGTTGTTTATCGGATCCTTGGGCGAGTCTTGTAGTGACCAAGCTCCTGGCCCATGGAATTGCGGAGGGATCCATCACATCGTTTGTAGTAGCTATTATTGATGCCACAAGTGTCAGCTAAGAGTTACCATCGTTTTTGTGATTGACTGTAAAACGACCGAAAGTTTCTTACATGGATACGGCCGAATTCGAACCACGGCTTTGTATTGAAACGACATTTCTCTCGTAAATCATTCAGCCATTTGATGATGAAACGCGCGCATTAGAATTCTCCTAGCGTGGCTGTGCACATAAATTTAATATTTATGGACCTCCTTATCATCACCCCCTTGGCTAATGAATTCCGGTAGTCTTTTGAAAACATCATCCCATACTTCCTGGTTGTCAACCAGACCCTTGATCGATTGGACAACGTCTGATATAGAGGCACGCACTTGTTTCGTGCTGTCTCTCTCGCGGAGTGTAATAGAATCATCTTTGAGTGTATCGAAATCGATAGTGATTCCAAGGGGGATACCGAGTTCGTCGTTACGAGAATAACGTTTACCAATACTGGCACCCGAATCATCAACACGGGACGAAATTCCTAATTGTCGCAGACGCTGTGACACTCTTCGAACAATCGGGATAAAAGCTTGTTGATTTGACAAAGGCACAATCAGTACTTTGGTAGGCGCAACGGAAAGGGGAAGAGACAAAACCTAAATCAAGATTAGCATATATACGTGTTATAAAGGTGTTTTTTCACCATAATCCACGTGCAACATCATCTGGACGGTTCCAATAAACATGCTCCAGAAGGCTGTAAATAATGCGACCAATACCAAAAGACGGCTCGATAACATTTGGGGTATAGTCGCGAGTATTGTGCACTATGGTCCGTTTTTCAAAACTGATAAGCTCCTTGGACACATCTATCTTACCATCAGATAGAATACCAGGCACCTGAATGGTAATATGTCCGTTCTCTTTCAAAACCTTCGAAAGTTCTTCCCGTTGTGTCTGTCCAAGTGCTTGTAGAGCTGCTTCGACGGCTTTCGCGTCTTTGCGGAAAGTTGGTCCAAACCTGGCCTTGTTGACATCTACCTGCCATTCCTCAATTTTCAACGGTTCTGGTCTAGGCTCCCGGACAATCAATTGTCCTCCGGTCTTCTTGGAATGCACCGTTAAGTCATAAGCACTGCGGTCTGCACATCCGACGCACTCAATCCATCCATATGAAGTCAGTAGCTCAGCATCCCAACAGTCAGCAGCATAATGTGCCATTTCATTAGCCATATGTTGTCGAAAACGTAGCTTGTTCTTATCAACTCCGATGTGAAGTAGGAAAAGGTATATCCTGCCAAGAAAGTATCCCAGCGTTTCGTTATCGACCATTTTCTTCTCAACTGCTTGTTCAAGTGTCATGTTTCGCTGGTCAGTCTTGCCAGATAACTGTGTCGCTCGGTCAAGGAAGTTTAATTGAAGGTTGTTCACTTCGTTAAATCTTTGGTGCTTTTTGCCACCCTCAGGATCCACAAAATGTTCAATTTCAGCCATGAGGAACTCCCTCACTCGAAGGAGACCAGAGCGCGGAGATATCTCGTTGCGAAAGGATTTCCCGATGGAAGCGGATGCAAATGGCATAGTATTTTGATTGTAGTCAAGGAGCTTCTTGAAATTTAGGAATTGCCCTTGGGCCGTTTCGGGCCTTAGATAACCTGGAGAGGCGCTGTTTGGGCCCAAGGTAGTCTTGAACATGAGGTTGAATGGGACAGGAGGCGACACTTTGCTGTTTCCGTCTGGATTCCGAATATCAAGCCTCTCGATCAGTTCTCCCAGTTCGGTACTGTCATAATTGTCGATCTGCCATCCAAGTGATCAGAAAGAGTACCTTAAAAAGGTTCAGGGCAAAAAAATGGGAAAATGGTTATGTCCACTTACTTTGGCAAGTATCTCTTCATACTCCATGACCTCGCTATCTGTAAGCCGCGCAGCTTTGATGTCCTTGACTTTTCGCTTTTCCTTTTTATCGTCAACCTTAACATCGCCCTTTTCGGTGTCGTCCGCAGCAACACCTCTCGCAGCTTTGTCACCTTTCAGTCTCGCTTCAAGAACATTCTCAACAAGATGATCGGCACGTAGAAAGTCGCCGGACTTTGAGTCTTTGCACATCCAGTCTTCAAATTTGTCGACATGGCCACTTGTCTTGAAGACTTCCTCCGGAGTCAAAACTGTGCAATCGACTTCGAGCATATCTTCTTCTAAGACAAAATGCCGCCTCCAAGCATCAACAATATTGGATTGCAAGGCACATCCTGGCGGCCCGTAGTCGAATAATCCTCTGCTATCGCCGTGCAGACTACCAGAGGTGCGATAGATTTCGAAAGCTTCAGTGTAGAACAGGCGACGTTTCAGAAGAGATTCGAAAAGCCCGCGTATAAACGGGTCTCCAGTAAGAGTTTTTGTATCCGACATCTTTCCCGCCTGTATTTCTGGGGGATTGATATACAGAGGTTCTTGTTTGGAAAATGAGGGGCAGCTGCTTCATGATAAGCCCGCAGATGAGTCATAATGTGCGGTCACGTATGCGGCATAACGCACATAGATACTAGGATTTCCAGTCCAAAAGTCAGGTTATTGCTCATCGTTCCTTATAACACCCATGCGAAATTGAGATATAATTGACATTCTAGTAAATGCCCGGAATGATTTTGTATCGCACAAGCGATTTATATTTTTCCCAGTCCTTGCTATACTTGGCCTAACACTTCTCCTCAAATCTCCTATCACGGTACATCAGAAAGATCCCAAAATATAGCACGTAAAAGTGCGTAAAGAGGGATCCCTAGGCTTTTACTTTAGGCGTTTGAACCGCCAGTCTCTCTAATTGCCTAGTGAACGGGTTGATCGTTTCCTGGATAATATAGCCAGCAATACCCGTCGGTAGACAGTAACCGCACGACATGCTCCAATCACTGAGATAGTTAATATGACGTGCCATTCCCCACCATGCGGATGTGATTAGTTTGGAATCAGTCGCGGTAGTAGTGATATATTTAAGGTGTTTCACTCGTGGATCATTCGGGTCTTTCATAAAGCGGTCCTTTTGGTTGTTCGATGAACGGAAGATATAGTAACCAAGGCCAGAGACCGCAGCAAGAAGGGAAACGCCGTTCAGACCCATCTAGTATGGGAAGGTGACAAAATATCGTGTCTGTATCGAATAAATGAATGGCACCCACACCAAGTCTCCAAAGCAAAGCATAAATCCGAAACCATTCATAATGATGTCCATTTGTGTTAAAATAGCAGGCTCCTTATAAAGACAATCGAAGACATAGAAATTCTAAATTGCAGATATACGAAGGATTGGATCCGTGACATATCCATGTGCGCGATACTGACGTGCAATGTTTGCAAGATTCAGAATTAACCATCCCATCAAGCCGGGTCTCACCTCGCAAAACAAACCTATATCGATTGTTTTGGACGCCTTACTCACAAAGGGAATTGGCAAGGCAACACGAGAGTTGAGTTCTCTGCCAATAAAGAAGTCGAAAAGGACGGTCCCGGTGTGACCTCCAGGGGTCAATTCGCGATACTCGGGGTTTGCTTGACCCGGGGCAGGAATAGGAAAACTTCTCGCGTAGACGTATGTGGAGAGTACGATCACGATGAGAAGATTAGAGGTTACTATTTGCACAAAGTTACCTCAAATAAATGTCCAGGCGACAAAATTGGCGCATATATACATGTTCCCAGGCCCAGATCGCGGATATTAATATGAAAGAGAGAAGCGCTACAGGGCTCCAGTTAATCTTCACTTTCCATCTAAACAAGAATTTTCACTCACAGTTGAATTTCTAGATGTGCCGTCCACCATAAGCCAGCGGGACCCCCTCCGCGATTGTACCTGGTAGGATAATTTGAAACGCAATGAGCAAGCCATAATATGCGAGTACCCATAACGTGACGCGTGTATCATGAAGCTCTATGAGACATTCCTCGGGCCACCCACTTTCGTGCTTCAGTTGGTCCAATGCTTAAGTTGAGAGTTGGAGAAGCGATGGCGATGGGCATCCAGAGATATTGTTGCAAAAGAAGGTGAAACAGTAAACAAAAATGGACAAACCAGAAACAATGCCAAATGCACCTAGTCTACCTTTTATTACCCCATAGATATATCTAAAAGGCCTGGTCTGACTTACGGTCCGCCAAATTCACAACCTCGCTTCTTTGGTATTAGTTGAATGAGTATATTAGATTGTGGACTCTTCTTTGTAGACATATTGAAAGTATGTGTTGGAGGATAGAGGGGAAATTGTTTTTGGCAAAACTTTCCGTTTCTTTCGAGGTCAAAGGAGGTTTTTCTCCCCTCAGTACTTCAATTACCATCAACAATCGGCCAGGCTGTTAAATCTGAGACTTATAAAGAATCACTATACGATATACAAAAACACTGAATGGCGCGTTACCAGGTCAGGAAATGTGGATTGCTCGATGCGGCTTATGTCCATCTCGTCCAAAGGCTGTGTTTTTGTTGACTTTGGGAACCGTTGGAGCTATCAAAAAGTGCTCTGCGAACCATTTGGCTGGCCGCGTCACCGTGGCGCGTATTTGCTATATTGGTCCCTTTTTTGTAACCAAAAACCAATAAAGTTAAAATTTAAGCAATAAACATGAGGCAAAAGAATGTACAGGGAGTTTTCGATGTTGGAGACCGTTCGTTCCGCGATCTATGTTAGTTGCGCGGATGTTAACCCTAACCACAATCTCAGTTCCCACAAGTGATAAAACAGATTTATAATTTCTATGTCACACGAGAATTTAAATTATTTTTTGTTATCAATAGGACATTATTTTTGACAATTTTCGTTATATGTAGCTACACATGTGATGCTAATGTAGTACACTGTTTATTAGTGGAACCCCATCATGAGACCTTCTTTGCATCTGCCAGCGTTGCCTCTTCGATAGCAGCGTCAAACACTATCTCATCTCTCTCCCACAATATCTCAACAGCAGTCGCTGTTGGCCCTGCAAAGGCTGTCCATACTAATACTTTCCCGGCCAACCCAAACCATGAACCTCGTTTTTCTCGGCTAGTGGACATCTGCATAGAAATGTACCGCGTTAATACCCAAACTAATACACTTGTTGACCCAGTTATATAATCCCACTGTAACAACCATTTGCAACCTTCAACTAGGTGCGCCGCCTTTGTATCAGACCATGGTGAGGGGGGGATAAATACATTCTGTAGACTGAGCAGGCCGAGAAGTCTGCTAGAGTACAGGCCGGGGTAGAGGAGAGCTGTAAAAGTAATGGACAGAACGACTAGATGTGGAATTGCAGCCAGGTAAAATGCAAATGTGTAAATCCCACGGTGGTTTGACCGGGCTGAGCGATAGACAGCAACTGTAGAGCGGCCCTCAAAATCCGGTTGTCGTATCCACGGGCGAACAACGAGAGTAACCAAGAAATGGGCCACGGCGATCCAGACGCTCCATGGTTGATACCATGCCACCACGGTCTGCTTTTGGAAGACACTTAACATGTCTGGCACAGGTGCGGCAAACAGTGCCATGGGAATAACATATCCCACGGCTTGGCTAACGATCAAACCAACAGTGTCAATGCGGTTGATCATATAGTCTTGTTTCCTAGAAATAGTTTCCAGTGGAGACCAAAATAAATTCCATACCGCGTATAGCGGAGTAATCATTGCATGAGAGTAGTGGAAGAAAAGATATCCCCAGGGAAAAACACTGCTCTACCGCGTCAGCTCTTTCTTGTATTGAAAGGTAATAGAAGAACACATACTAAGCAAGAAGCCTACTACTTTTATGAGCCTTTCTCGTGCTTTCTACAACAATCAGCATCCATGTCGCCCCCGCAGCGCCGGCAAAGTTCAGAAACACCAGGGCTGCATCAGGCCGCGTCCCATCTACAAATGGCCACATGAAAATGAGAAAGTCCTGGTTTTGGCGATCTATGCGCTGTGATATGCCTGACAACCAGGGCATCATCGGCACATCGTCATGTTTGAATCCGCCCTGGGTAGAAGACGATGGCAGTGACGGGCCAAGAAACTTGCCCGTTGCATGGGGTTGCTGTGTGTGTTCAACAAATCCATTGGCTAAAGAAAAGAGAAGAAGAGCCTTAAATCCAAAAGCTGTTAGACTAAGTAGAAGAAGCTGACCTAGACGAGTGGTCCAAGACATTGTCGTGTGTATTCAGGTCAGTGGTCAGCTTTGTGTGCTAACGGAGTCGAAAAAACATGCTAATTTTACCAACTTCTAACAAAAGATAGACGCAAAATCATGTCGGCGAGATAACAGAAATAATAACTTAAATACATAATCAAAATATTATTCACAGCATACAGAGGCTGGAGAAGTGGGTACTGGAGGTTAAGAGAGGTATTACGCCCACGATACAATGTTTCACCGCACGTAAGATATCTCCGTTATTTACTGTAAGTTACGGTAATATAATACCAGTTCCATTCATGACTCATGCCAAGGAAGCGGAACGATGAACGACCCTGGAAGAAAGACCCGTGGCTGCTTTTATTCGCTGAGTCCAAGGTTACAACTGAGCACGCCGCTGAGCGCCGCTAAGATAATGATACTTCGCCATGTGTGCGTTCCTCTTGCAGAGTGAGTTACTCCTCATGGCTTTCCATTGGCCCAAAATCGAATGTCGAAAGTGGAAAAAAATATGTCTATACAAGCGACTAGATCTAAAGAGTTAGCGACTGTACTAACCACGTATTATCCTTTCGACAATGAAAATTGGAAGAAGATATGACGCTGTGTGCGAAATCAAAGACCCTTGCTGAGTGGGCTTCTTGGCATTTCATCAAGTCACCTGAAGGCCAGGGTCTCGAGCTTAGTGTTATCAATCCGGTCGGCATTTTCGGACCTGTTATTAGCGATGATATTTCTCCAAGCATCCTTCTTATCCAGCACCTCCTCAACGGCGAGCTTCCAGGCTGCCCTAACCTCACAATTGGGATCGTCGACGTCCGAGACCTTGCTTCGTTACACCTAATAGCCATGACCAAGCCTGCTGCTGCAGGGGAGCGATTCGTTGCAATTTCGCCTGTATCCCTGACGATATAGGAAATAGCCATAACCCGAGACTCCCTCATTTATCAAAGCGAGTTAGTACAAGGGTCGTGCCAAGTCTAGTGCTTCGGATCGCAGGATACTTTAACAAGGAAGTCTCTTCCATAGTTCCCCACCTCGGTAGACGCGCGGACGCTACGAATGAGAAGGCTAGACGAGTTTTAGGTTGGAACCCAAGGTCGAAAGAGGATCCTCTTGTTGTTAGTACAGAGTCACTGGCTCGGTTCGGGTTGATTAAGTCATAATATCAATGCCAACCAACGAGTTCATTCTGTTAGCCTTTCCTGTTCGGTTGGGTACATTACTAGTGAAACTGCCGCAGCTCACCTTCGTATCCTTGCCGTACGTATCTGGCACTAATTCTTCGTTTTTATTGGGTACTTACGGACGAATTGCACGTGGTAGATCTAGATGGCGATCACTGCCAATTCTAGGATCAGAGCGCTAAAGGATGGACTTGTCTTGTGTCGCTGGAGAGTGGTTGATACATGGACTGTCTCTACCTTGCCACCTTCTTTTACTTTTTGTGATCTCAGTGGGTGAACACCCAAACCACGTCAGCGGTCACGTTACCAACTCAACGTCTAGAAGCATCAGTCACTAAAGGGCTATATAAGAGTCGACAGTTAATAGATTCAGAGCCACGTCGGAGTCCAACTTACCCCAATATTGTGCTCCACCCATCCAAGAGGCAACTTGGAACCACCAGCTATCTTTCCCAAAGCGCATAGCCGTAGTAAACTCCCAGTATTCGGGATACCAGCCTGCAGATTCCCAGTCGAGAAACCCAGATAAATGCCCATCATCATCGACAAGAATATTGTGAGCTTTAAAATCTCCATGAGTAAATACAATTCAATGTTGATGTCTTTGCAATGCTTTTGCGCGTTAGAGAGTCCTTTGGTATTCAGCGTCGGATTTGAATGCATGTGCCGAAGCCGGGGCAAAAAGATAGTTGTAAAAAGTGTCTAGACTAGAAACAGGACCCATGATGTGCCCAGGAACTCTTGAACTCCGTAAGTGGGTTCCAATAGGAGAGCAAATAGTTTCTGACCCTGGAGACTGCCACGATCGCATAGAGGTGATGCATGATTTCAACTCTTCCACCCAAGGCTCCTCGGCATCAATCTGTGGTATATCAGTAGACTTCTCAAGGCACACACCAGGTAGCCTTGTCATCAAGATAGAGCATCTTCGGTTAAAAGGAGCATCTAGGTGTCCACCACAGCTGATGACGCTGGGAACAGGCATTCCAGCAGACCTTGCCATTTGCATTGAGATCACCTCCTCGACACTTGTCCGATCCGTCCATTTTATAACAAGGCCAAATGGCAATTGAATAATATTCGCATCGAATAGAAGGCCGAACCAAGAGCAGTACCATTGAGAGAAGTAATACAGGGACTTGTGGATAATGCCCCAGAGTATTCTGGTGGATCTGCTGTGTGCGACCGGTGCTGGAGGGGTGGTCTGTCGAATTAAGACTGCATCCGCCGTGGCCAGGTGTATTAATCCGGCCGTAACATCGATGGAATCATAAGGCGGTTCATTATTCAGTCGTTTGGGAGCTATAATTCATGCAGATCTCCTTCTGATCGCTTGTATTCAAACAACGACATCGCCCTTACATTAGGTCTACATCCACTGGAAGCTGTTCAGGATGTGCTTAACTGCTTTGACGTGGCGGCTTCTGATTGGCTTCGCAGCATCGCGATAATCTTCGGCCGACGTTTAGATCCGAAACATCTCTCCAAAGACCAGCTCGCAGATATGCCAACTACGGTGGTCGAGGCTGCTCTAAGCACGGCAGAATTACTCGAGGCAGTTCTGCTCTTTTGCGACCAGACAACGCTGCTGGTGACTGCCCAGCGTGTGAGCAAGCAATGGTTCGGCGTAATATACGCCTCTCGTAGGCTTCAACAGGCTATGTTTTTCCATCCAATTGCACCGCCTGCCAAGCCATCGTTGGCATATCCTAGTTCACCAGAAGAACAGCTTGGCCAATCACCCAACGCCCATACAAGAAAAGTTGTTGCGTCTTTAAACCCGCTGTTGGTAAAGCATTTCGGATCTGTCTTTTTCGACCCCGAGGGATGCGGCGTACTCCAAACTACAAGAAACTTCTACTTTGAATTGCCATGGTAGGCCGATAGGCGTAATAATGATCTATCTAATAACTCCGAGATGCAAGCAGGGCTTGAACGGCGGCATCAGGCGTTCATGCAGAGTGGAGCTAGCTGGCGCCGTATGCATGTCTCACAGCCAGCCCCACCAGCGCTTGGATCGGTCTCCGTTTTGCTCAGCTCTACGATCTAGTTCAGTATCACGCCGGCCAACACGAGTGCAACAATGTTTGTTTCCGCGTTGTGTGGGGTAACTGGGGATGTCACGTCTGGGGCATGAGATGGGCCGGACATGTGAGGATCTGCTCAAGCAAACGGGCGTCATTGTCCAGTTCTGGCAGACAGACGATGGTGGTATGCGGCAGCCGGCTGATGTGGATGACTGGGACCGGTCTTTTCGGAGCGATGATTTTCAGATGCCGAACGATGAGCCTGTAGAGGAATTTTGAGGGCCGCTGATGTAGACCCCTGAGTCATGATGATGATGCCCTGTTCGGTTCTGTGCAGAAATTTTGTTTGACACGTGGCCTACAAACAAATCTTAACAAAGTCCATATGTCCTTCGTTCTACATCATCGATGTTAGTTTGCCTAAGTACGTTACATCCGCGCTGTAATTCAGCCGACCCATGGCGGGCTACACTGGATTTAAATCGGTGTCCATTTAAAGAAACTGATGAGAGAAGCAATAAATACATAAGCCACGACTCCACCTAAATTACCTGTTTATTCTAGCGTTTCAATGGAAACTAGCCACTAATTTTACGTACTTAAAAAATCCCCGATCGATCCGGACATCCGCAGCAAGCCCAAAGCGGAAAGTGTCATCCCCCGCACGGGATGGTTTTGTGGGAAGGAGAAAGGTTAATTAAAATTACAGCCCCCCCCGCCCGTCTCCGCCCCCAAGTCTAGAGTCAAAAGTCGCGACATCGTTCCGCGTAATCAATTCGTATAATTACTGTTTCAATACCGTGACGGTACATTACGTTTCTATTATTACACATCCAAATGGCGTCTCACCTCAGAGCAGGATCACACCTAAAGAAAACAATGTCCGCACTCCTACGGCACAAAAATAATGATAAGTCTAACCTACGCGGCAGTTCTTATATCGTCCTTTTTTGCTGGTCAAAATTGGGAGTCCGCGCGCATCAGTATTGACCATGCTGTACAAAGGACCCAGCAATGGCTACTACACAGTGGTCACCAAAACCAGCATCCGGATTGGCTTTTAGAGACAACTACATTTACGCCGAATCATTTCCAAACGGCACCTTATGTAGCTAATGGATATTTTGGGCAGACTTTGCCATCAGAAGGGGTAGGGTATTGGATTGAGAGAGATGCAAGTGGGGAGTATGTTCAAAATAGTGTGTATCACCTTGTTTAGTATAAGGAGGAATAAACAACGGGGAAAATTATGCTAATATCAATTGATTCTGGTAATAGCATGGCCACTTGATCAGCCCAGAGCCACATTTGGCACAATAGCCGGGCTCTGGAATCTGCAGGACAGAGTAAAACATGTCAGCTGCCCGGAGAACATTTTGAAAGGCGGCGAATCAACCATTACAGGAATTCCAGACTGGACTGGCTTGGTGGTGACCACAGCTGATGGACAGAGCTATTTGCCTGGAGTAGATAAGAGCTCGGTGAAAGCGTTCTATCAATCACTGTCCATACGGGATGGCACTGTGCGAACAAGTGTCACATGGGCTCCTGAATCTAGCAGCATTGTGTACCAACTGAACTTTACAGTTCTTGCTCACCGCAAGAGATCAAATCTCGGCGTTGTTAGACTTGAACTCACGGCAAGTGAGAGCACGTCTGTCACTATCACAGACATCCTCGATGGAGCAGGAGCTGTGAGATCCCATTTTGGCGACAAGGCATTTGAGGATGACGAGAATATTATTTGGACCAGTGTTAAACCTTGGGGTGTGGAGGACTCGACGGCATATGTCTTGTCATCTGTTCATTTTGACAATGCCGGCAATTTCAATACTAGAAGAGATGCAACTGATTCTCCTCTGGTATCTAGAAACCTCAGTACCATCGCCCAGAGCTGGAATGTTACTCTGAAAAAGGGTCAACCTTTGGTTGTATCAAAATACGCAGGAATCGCTTCTACTGATGGATATCCCGGCCAGAGCTTAGTGACTGCAAGACGCGCCGCTCTTGACGCAAAATACACGCCTTGGCCCTCTCTAATCCGGGAACATGCCCAGGAATGGGAAGAAACATGGAACGCAGCCGACATCGTCGTTCCGGGAAATGAAGAGTTGCAGAAAAGTGTACGAGCCTCTCTGTTCCATGCACTGACAAACATGCCACACAAAATCGAAGGTCCGGGATTAAACGACAATTCACTCATGCCAAGTGGCCTTTCTAGTGAATCCTACGCAGGGCTGGTGTTCTGGGATGCTGAGACATGGATATATCCGAGTGTCTTAGCTTTGCACCCCCAGTATGCAAAGACTTTTAACAATTACCGAACGCGACTCTTGCCCGAAGCACTTTCAAATGCACAAAAGTACAATTTTTCGGGGGCATTGTTTCCTTGGACAAGTGGGCGATATGGAAACTGCACAAATACAGGCCGCTGTGAGAGTTATCAGTATCATTTAAACACAGATATTGCTCTCGCTCATTGGCAGTACTATCAGGCTACAAAGGATACCGCATGGCTAATGGATAATGGATGGCCGATGATAAAGAGTGTTGCGGACATGTTTGCCGCTTTTGTCGTTCGCAATAAAAAGACAGGCGATTTTGACACTATCCTTGTTGGAGAACCAGTCAGTATTCCATCTGTGGCTTTCTAAATATGATTATCCTCTAAACAAGACAAAGGATGAGTTTGCCTTCTTCAAAAACAATGGCGCATTCACAAATGCCGGAATAAAGATGCTTCTTGGTGAATACGGACCCGCTGCAGCCAAAGTCCTCAACAAGGAGGTTCCGCAGAACTGGTCCGACATTGCAGAAAAGATTCGAATTCCAACAAATCAAAAGAGTAAAATTACTCTTGAATTTGATGATATGCCGGGAGACTGGAAGGTCAAACAAGCTAGTGTTGCGTTGATGAATTATCCGCTCGAGTATCGTATAAGTGAGGACTGGGCTCGCAACGATCTGGATTACGTATGCTCCCCTTTCAAAATTGTGGATAATCCAAGAAAAAGCTAATTATTCAAGTACTCGGGAATGAACACGTATCTTGGCCCAGCAATGACCTGGTCTATCTTTTCTATCAACGAGGCTCAGCTCCAAGAGGCTGGCTGTGCCGCATACACTTATTTACTTCGCAGCTCGGAGCCGTATCTTCGTGACCCCTTCTATCAATTTAGCGAAACCGCTTTGGACAAGCCCGAGAGAGATGGTGATTCACTTGCGTTTCCATTTGGGCTATATCCGGCCTTTCCATTTCTTACCGGGGCCGGAGGTTTCTTGCAGGCGTTCACGCATGGTCTGACAGGAATGAGGTTTAGGGAGGACGTTTTTTATATAGATCCCATGCTGCCACCACAGATTCCTGATGGTGTTGTTATCAAGGGACTAAAGTGGCACGGAGCCAGTTTTGATGTCTCTATTCAACCGGAGAATACAACGATAACCCGGCGGGAACTAGGGCTTCCGCACGACCAAGTCGCCGTCCCTGTTCGGGTTGGGAATGGACACATAAAAAAAAGCGACCAAGACCACATGCTGAGATCGGGTGAAGTGTTAGTTGTGTCAACACGGAGACCAGATCTCAAATTTTCCGGAGTGAAACCGAACAAAGCGTTGTGTAAAAAAGTTACTGCTGATAGTGGCTCTTGGAGCTTTGGGAGATATCCATTGAGTGCCGTTGACGGATCGAATGCAACAGTCTGGCAGCCTCTTAATGCAAAAACACCGACATCGATGACGGTAGACCTAGGTGGCACACGTGACGTCTCTAGGTTTATCATCAATTGGGGAGCGTCTCCAGCAAAGAATTTTACTATATACGGAGATGATATCATACTGTACGAGGGAAAGGTGAAGATTTCCGCTCCATACAATCGCAAGACTATACACGAAGTCAAAATCAGGCAGGGAAATATGACAGAGGTAGCACTGCTACAGTTAGTCGAAGCTCGGCAAATCAGACTTGTGATACAGGGAACCCAAGGGGAGGAGCAGTATCTTGGGGCCACAGTGGCCGAATTTGTCGTTCTTTAGATTATGTAAATGAGTATATAAACAATGGCTTAGCATTTATGTTAATGGCATCAATATATTTATGGGGTACTTATTCAAACTTTTTAATGTTTCTTAGACTGCATTTTCACCCAAACTCCCTTCTTTGGCGACATAATCCCCAACGCCATCGGGTGTAACTCAACTTCATTCTCCATGGCAAAGTCATATTTCATCACCAACGTGGCTGCTGCAAGAATAACCTCTTCTTCCGCGACAAACCGACCAGAACAAATACCCCCACCACCGCCAAAGGGCCGCAAATGTGCCACCATTTGCTTCTGCTTCACCGCCGCATCGTTGCTACTCTCATCAAAAATCCATCTTTGAGGATCAAATCTTTCCGGGTCTGGGAATACGTCTGTGTTGTAGTGCAGCAGTTGCACGGGGATGAGAATGACGCTTCCCTGCTTAAGCAAATATCCTTCGAGTTCGATGTCTTTGGATAGGACCCGTGCAACAGCATTGACGGATCCAAGACGTAGAGATTCCTTCCATATGCCTTGTACTAAGGGACTTGCTCTGAGTTTTGGAAGGTCAAATTCGATATTCTCGTTGTCTGAATTGAGAAGGTGTTTTTGGCATTCTATTTGGAAGCGGGACAGAATATCAGGAGATTGGAGTATGTTTGTCAGGAACCATGTTGTTAATGGTCCTGAATTCGTGTTCATTCTAGCAGTCTGTCAGCAAATTCATGGATCGAAGAGCGTATTTCACAGGCATTGATTGTTTTTCTTACACATATAAAAATGACGCATGTGAACATGAACGCCCCCTCTTAGTAAACTCATGCTCTCGGTGAAGCCTTTCTCGTTCCCAATTCAGTCTCATCCCCCATTTTCCACTCCAAGTTGCATCTTCATCTCCCCAGTCTCCCAGATCAACGTCAACCCAATTATCAAAATGATCTAGTAGCCGAGAGCGAGCCTTCTCTGCTCTCGGATTCAACTTGAAAGCCAAGTTGGAGCGTACCCCGACATAGAGCGCTCTCTCAAGGGCCAGGAAATCTTCAAAGATCTCTGGATAATCCGCCTGCAATCGCTTGCCGAAGAAAGTATTTAACGAAGCAAAAAATATCACTCTTTCCAGCTTGTCATGCAAATTGACCGAGGTACTTCCATCTACTATAGCTTTGGGGAAAGCTTCTTCCAATGCCTTAGCAAAATGTCTGCGATACTCTCGCATAGTTGTCGTCAGATTATGACCACTCAGATTCTTAACGAAAACGGCATGGTTTGCCTCAACGAAAGCCCGCGACTCTTTCTGGTCACTAGAGTACTCGGTAATAGGCACTTCAAATTTGGACTGGTCGGATCTCGGCATCGCTAAGCCGTTCTCCATCATCGAGGCGACGATGGGATAAAACAAGTACTCGCGAGACCGGCTGAAGACATGCGCAATGACCTCGGACGAGTTGTACACGTGAAACTTATGACCCATCATTATTAATGTGAATGGAGACTCTGGATACTTCTTTTTCAGATCGCGCACCAGGCGGCCAGGGTCGAAAAGGAAGCCGAATAGATGGCCAAAGTATGGAATCCAGTAGGACGCGACCGGTGGTTCTTGGATAGAGCCATTTTTGTTGCCAGATGCATGTCGAACGATAAAATAACCTGCTACCAGAAGAGCAACCGGGAGGATGCATGTAATAGAAACGTGATATTGCTGGTTAATGTGGGTGTGTAAAATTTCCAGCGTGGGCCACGACATGTCATTGGTGTTCATAGTGTCATTTCATGTCCATCACTAATCAATCAATGAAATCGTAATCAGCGATCTCACTTGTGTTTCTTTTATTCTTTCATACAACTTTATTGACAGCAACTGGATTTCGTCAAAGCAGTATCCTCCGGGTATGTAATACCAAAGTTACACGCTGACATTACCATACCAGCCATGTATATGAAATACAGCTACACAACGTCGTTCCGCGGCCCCCCCACACAATTCTCCGTCGTAAAACATACGATCTGACGTGAATAAATTGATTGGTCACTAAGAAATTATGAATGCACTAAGTGCACGTGCCTACACGTCTAGCACGAGTCATGGTCAGAGGATTTTTGTGGGGTTCTCAAACGGTGCTGTCACACGAGTGGCGCGAAGAAGAAAAAAGCGTGGCACACTAGAAATAATTCTGATGCTACGTTGATCCTTTGCGATCCTGTATCGCGCTCCGCTTAACCAATACGTCTCTAGCCTTTGCTCGGTGCGGTGTTGGGGGTGGATTAGCGGTTGATCTAGGCTGTATCACAAGCGACTACTACTTGTAGTTACCTTAGTCAATTGAGCTTTGTATAGGACTAATATTTGTGATCAGTGTGTATACCAGCAGCTGGAAACCGGTGTTCGAGATGAAGATACTCTGCCTTCACGGTCGTGGGTCGAATAACGAGGTATGCAAGCGTGCTTAAAGTATACACGAAAGGGACTTCTCACCTATGGCGACAGATATTTCAGCTGCAGACTGCTGCGTTCCGTGCTGAACTCGAAGACTTCGAATTTGAGTATGTTCAGGGGACGGTGCCACATACAGAAGGTAAAATTATCATGGCCATGCGTTCTCTGGTGGATGCGATTAGTTGACTGATATTTATGGGTGATTAGGAAATTGGTCTTTATACACAACAGCATTCCCGAAGGCGCCATTATATGGTTATTACGACCCCCTGAGGCCATCGTCAATACAACAGGCAGAAGATGATTTAATCCAACTGATAAAGGAAAACGGGCCATTTGATGGTGTTTTGTCTTACTCTGGGGGCACAGCCCTGGCCGCCCAAATAATAATTCGCGATGCTATAGAAAATCCGTTCAGCATGCCAGACGAAAGGCCATTCCGCTTTGCTGTGTTCATCAACGGGGTCACGCCGCTCAAAGTCTTCCCAATTGAGGAAGTAGCGTTCGCGGAAATGACTATGGAAAACTCGGCTCTGATAAAAGAGGCTTCCTCCCTCCTCCTACGAGACTCCGCGACGCGCGTCCGGAAGAACAAGAACGAGTTTGAAGACTATGATCCCGCCGCAATCAAAGCCGAGCTGATGGCGCTGGAGACCAAAACCCTCGCAGATGGACGACTGTGTTTATCCGACGGAAGATACGGGATCACAAGATATGATTCTGGAATTGACGGCATTCTCATGGATATCCCCACGCTTCACGTTCGGTGCCCTGAGGAGGAGGATTTCCACCATGGAATGCACATGACGCAGCTATGCGAGCCAGGCCACTCGACTGAATATCACCACCATAACGGAGAAGACTTTCCACGTGGTCATGCGGAGATGAAAAAAATTGCCCAGTTGATCAGAGAGACGGCTGAAAGAGCGTAGTTAGAACCATAGAAAGCCATTAATAATTATGAGTTACCGTTTTATCCGTTATGTCTTGGGTCGGGGGGTAAATGCCCGATGACCGACGATTACTACTAGTATAGCTTGGACAACCCACCAAAAGCCCCCGACAGGGGGGTTGCGTATTCTTGGCCTATTTTTTGCGCAAAATTTCTGTGTATTATTACACGAAGAGTGTTACCTTCAATATTATGTATTACCCAAATTTCTTGGCTGAAATATTTCAAGTAGGGTAGTGATCGCCTTCAGAACATGAATGTCAGCTCTACCCCCCCATAATTAAGTCATACATTACCACCATGGTGTCAAAACTCTTTCCAGAAGCTAGAAACGATGTAACATCAAGCGGTAGATAAAAAGTAAACGGCACAAGAGCACCCTGAGCACCCATAGTCTTGGCTGGGGAAGCCCACACGTGGAGAAGGGTCCATAGCTTCCTTTGTCTGACACGGTGCATTCAACAGGCTACTGCATAATCCCATCTCAGCCCTTTACCCCTCTTTTGCTCGGTGTTCCTTGGAAGCTAGAATGGGCCCGTGGCTTTCTGGAATCCGCCATTGCCTTATTAGAGATAGTGCTCCAAGTGGTGCATAGGGCCGGACTTATTCTTCATGTCTCAATTGGGAGAAAGTTTGTGACGAGCATGTTTCAATCATCTGCCTGTCCAGTCGTTTGTATCAGTCGGTGAAATTCTAGTGCCGGTCACAGGCACTAGCAGCTTGATGGGAAGACAACTGGCCTATCATCTTTCTGGCGCCAACTGGGTCTGAAGCCTAGAGGAACCAACACACGCACGCGCCTTCCTTTTCATGATGACGGTGAAGAACAGATCGAGACAAAGCTGGTCGGGGTAACTGTGGAGAGACAGCGGGGTCCCTATGGTACACTGACACAGGGACGTTGGTGGCTTGTACGTAGCTATATTGGCTCAGTTTGCGGGGCTCTTGTGTCCTGTAAGACTGTGTCAATTATAAGAAACCATTGAAATAAAGTGATGAGTGCGTGCCATGAATGAACTCTCCTCTTCGTCCTCTTTCCAAGTACTTTCCCTCTTTCTCCTTCCTGTTTCCTTCTCCCTCTCTCCATCACCATGGCTCCGATTGCTGTGGATGACATAGACATGGGAGCAGGCTCCCGTGTTACTATGGAGCCCCTCGCCATCATTGGGATGGCCACTAGATTCCCGGACGATGCCACAGCGACCGACAAGCTATGGGATTTCCTGCTGCGCGCGCGGTCTGCAGCATCGCCGTTCCCAGCAGAACGACTGAACGCAGACGCGTTCTTTCACCCGGACCCGGAGCACGGCGGTACGTTCGCGGTGGAAGGTGGTCACTTCCTCGCCGAAGACCCAGCTGCTTTCGACGCTGCCTTCTTTAACGTTATTAAGACCGAGCTCTTGACACTCGATCCTCAGCAGCGCCTGGTCATGGAGAGCGTCTACCATGCGCTTGAAAACGCTGGAATTCCTATGCACAAGATCACCGGGTCTAGGACGTCGGTGTTTGCCAGTGGCTTCAACCATGACCACCTAGCACTGCTCAACTCGGATCCGGAGAGCACAATCAAATACAAGCCGACAAGCGTCACAAACTCCATAATATCTAATCGAGTCAGCTGGTTCTTCGACTTCAAGTCTCCCAGTATGACGATTGATACTGCCTGCTCTAGTAGCATGGTTGCCTTGCACCTAGCCGCGCAAAGTCTACACACCAAGGAGAGCGAGATGGCCGTTGTGAGCGGTGTCAACATTGTGGAATTCCCCATCGACATCGTGGGCATGAGTCACCATGGGTTCTTGGGTGCCAATGGCCGCTGCTTTTCTTTTGACCATAGGGCCAATGGCTATGCTCGTGGTGAGGGGGTCGGGTCTCTCATTATCAAACCTCTATCGTCAGCAATTAGAGACGGTGACACGGTTCGTGCGGTCATACGAGGCACCGGCGTTAATCAGGATGGCCGTACGCCTGGAATCAGTCTTCCGAGTGCTGCGGCACAGGAGAAGCTAATCCATGAAATCTACGACAAAGCAGGCCTAAGCCTCAGTGATACACACTTCGTCGAGGCACACGGTACTGGTACTGCAGCTGGCGACCCCATTGAAGCCGGTGCCATCGCTAGTGCATTTAGGTCACGCCGAAAGGACATTCCTCTCCATGTTGGTGCCATAAAGTCCGGCATTGGCCACTTAGAGGGTGGTGCGGGTATCGCCGGTATCATCAAGTCCGTAATGATTCTCGAGAATGGTATAATTCCTCCAAATGCCAATTTCGAGAAAGTCAACCCAAAGATCCCAATCAAGAAGTGGAATATATCATTCCCGTTAGAGAATATACCATGGCCTCTCGACGGACCGCGCAGAATTTCGGTCAACTCGTTTGGTGTTGGTGGAACTAACGGTCACTGTATTCTCGATGACGCCTACCATTATTTGAAAGACCACAATTTATCAGCTGCGCACAACACAAGACCGACAGTTCCAACGCCTGACGAGATTGCTACTCTGGTCAAGTCTCTTACTCTCTTGGAGAATGAAGAAGAAACTAAACCCACCGAAGAAGAACCCAACGGAGAAGTAGCAAACGGCACGGCAACAAATGGCGACGTTGCCCATAAAAGCAACGGGGTTAATGGTGCATCAAATGGCACTCACGAGGCTTCAAAACAAGAAGTTCCCAAGATTTTCCCACTGTCTGCTTTTGATGAAGAAGGAATCAGTCGGAATGCAGATGCACTTGCCCAATATTTGAGTGACAAGCCGTTTTCAATTAGCCACGGAACATCCGATCTCTTGAACGACCTTTCCTATACGCTTTCCGAAAAACGATCCAACTTTCCGTGGAAGAGTTTTGTTCTTGCGTCCTCCAAGGAGGAACTTAAGGAGGACCTACAAAGTGAGAGGTTTTCGAAACCCGTTCGTGCCAGAAATCCACCGATGATCGGCTTTGTCTTCACAGGACAAGGCGCCCAACACTGGAAGATGGGACGAGAACTTCTCATCTACCCAGTATTCAAAGCCTCTTTACAGGAAGCTTCAGATTACATGAAATTACTTGGTAGCGAGTGGACTCTAATGGGTAAGTAAAATTCATCAATATTTGCTTGTATAAACTAAGTGTGAGTTAGATGAACTGCTGAAATGCAAGGACTCGTCTCTCGTAAACGAACCCTATCTTTCTCACCCAAGCTGCTCCGCTATTCAGATAGCTCTGGTTGATTTATTGGCCAGCTGGAACGTCTATCCTGAACGAGTGGTTGGACACTCATCAGGAGAAATACCCGCAGCATATGCTGCTGGAAGATTGACGAGAGAAGGAGCTTGGAAAGCTGCATATTTCCGAGGATATGTTTCTGCTAAACAGCTCGCAGTCAAGGGTGCCATGATTGCTGTCGGCTTGAGCGAAACACAATTAAACCCTTACCTTGAGCGAGTGCACAACGAGAACGAAGGAGAGCTCATCATTGCCTGCTACAATAGCCCAAAAAACAACACGGTCTCAGGCGATGAAGCCATGGTTGATAAGTTGAAGGCTTTGCTTGATGCAGAGGGGGTTTTTGCCCGAAAACTAAATGTCAAGAATGCCTACCATTCTGCTCACATGAAGGAGGTGGCTTCGGATTACCTTCAATTAATGGGAGACCTGACTAGAGGTAGTCTTGTGAATTCTCCACATAAGGCTTTGATCTTTTCCACGGTAACAGGGGAACAAGTTCAAGAAGATCATCTCGGAGCTCAATATTGGGTTGACAACATGGTCTCGCCAGTCCGGTTCACGGACGGTCTTTCGACTATGTGCTACAAGAAAAACACGGCAGGACAAGGCCACTTAAAAATGAATGCAACTGCCGAGAATATCTTTGCTGATCATCTGATTGAAATTGGGCCCCATTCCGCTCTTCAGAGTGCCATTAAGGAAGTTATTGCGTCAAAGGGCCATCAATCTCCGATTGCCTATCTGCCTGTTCTCAACCGCAACGAGAGCAGTCCGAGCGTTCTTCTCAACACAGTTGGAACGTTAAATTCGAAAGGAGGTTCCGTGAAAATCACAGCTGTAAACTCCGCTGGAACTATTCAAAAGACTAAGGCGCATCTACTGGTTGACCTCCCTCCGTATCGTTTCAATCACTCCTCGACTACTATGTACGAGAGCAGACTCAGCAAGAACTACCGATTCAGGAAATATCCTCGGCACGATCTCTTTGGAGCACCAGTTCCCGATTGGAATGAAGAAACTCCGCGCTGGCGGCACTTCTTGAGACTTCAAGAGAACCCATGGCTGAAGGATCATCTTGTCACCAACAACTATATATTCCCAGGTGTGGGGTACCTTATAATGGCCCTTGAAGCAACACGACAACAGGCGGATCCCGAGTCCACTATTGTCGGATTCCGCCTGAAAAATGTGGCACTCAAACGGGCTCTTATTATCCCAGATAATAAAGAGGGCATTGAAACATCTGTCTCGCTGACAAGAATGGATGAGTCAAGTTTATGGAGCTCTTCTGTCTGGAAACGTTTCCAGGTCACTTCTTACAATCCTATCGGAGATGACTGGGTCGAGCACTGTACAGGATATATTGCTGTAGATTACAAGACTACTCCAGGTCCAGTGGACTCAGGTCGTGAAGACCAGGAAGAGAAAAAGGCATGGGCGGAGTCCCTTAAACAAGTATCGAAAATATGCAATCAGCCAGTGGACTTTGAAAAGTCATACGACAACATTCAGACAGCGGGTCTTTCATTCGGGCCTTTGTTCCGAAATTTGAAAGATGTGAAAGTCAATGGCGGAAACCTTGGATCTATCCTAGGCACAGTCACTGTGCCCGATATTCCTAACTCGATGCCCAAGAACTATGCTCACTCGCATTTAATCCATCCTGCCACAATGGATAGTATGATGCACTTGTTTTTGGCAGCAGTCCTTGACTTCACTGGCAAGCCGACACTTGAAAAACCTGCCGTTCCTACATTTATTCGAGAAGTGTGGCTTTCGGCAGACGTCAGCTCGGCGCCTGGCCACGCATATCTCGGACATGGAAAAGCTGGTTTGATTGCATACGACAAGTTCGAATGCGATGTCAAAATCTGGGATAAAGAAACCAAAGAGCCACGTATCAGCATTAAGGGCATTCGTGTCACTCCGCTTGAGTCCGGAAGCTCAAACAACAGCCAAGCTCGAAAGCTGTGTCATAACTTGGAATGGAAGCCGGCTTTAGAGTTGTTAGACTCGAAAACTGCAAGAGAACTTGCTAGAATTCCCCAACCAGACATCGAGAAGGACCGCTACTGGGTCCATCGTTATCAGTTAGCTACCATGCTTCTAGTCTCTGATGGGCTTGCCGGCCTAACAGGGTTTGATCCCTCAACATTGGAAGGCCATTTCAAACAGTACTGGGATTGGTTGAACTTTAGGACTGAACAGTTGAAAGAGAACAAGATAACGCTTCTTTCTCTGGAGGAATTTGACTCTTTTCCAAAGACTGAAGAGGCGAAAGAAGCTCTTTATCGCGAAGTTGAGGAACACAGTGCCGATGGTGCACTTGCGATTCGCATGGGTCGCCAGATTGTACCAGTCTTGAAGAAAGAAGCTGACCCTCTCCATCTGATGTTTGGTCAAGATGATCTCATGGACCGTGTGTATGATGAGGTGGTAAATTTGGGCGATCTCCCTAAGCATTTGAGCAGCTATTTATCTGTCTTTGGGGATAATCGCACAGATCTTAGCGTCCTGGAAGTTGGAGCAGGCACTGGAAGTTCGACTGCTGCCATACTGGATGTCTTGTCACCTGATGTGCAGACAAACAGGGAGACTGAGAGCAACCAATCAAGAATCTCGTCGTATGCTTTTACCGATATCTCAGCCGGATTTTTCGAAAAGGCCAAAGATCGCTTCAAGAACTGGAGCAACATCATGCAATTCAAGACATTGAACGCCGAAAAGGACCCGCTCCCTCAAGGATTCGAAGCTGCTACATATGACTTGATCGTCGCTGGAAACGTTATTCACGCCACTGCAGATCTTCGGAAGACCTTGAATAACTTGAGGTTGCTACTCAAGCCAGGTGGTAAAATTGTCTTGCATGAAGGAAACAGGCAAGATTTTGTATGGACACAGATTTCCTTTGGTCAACTGCCTGGATGGTGGCTTGGTGTCGAGCCCAGTCGCAAATGGTGCCCGTTTCTCACGCCAGAGGAGTGGGATGTAATATTCAAGGACTCGGGATTCTCCGGTGTTGATATTGACTTCCCTAGCTCTCAAAATCCGGATAACTCCAGTCAAAGTATACTGGTGGGAACGGCGATTGAGAAACAATCGGACAAGGACTTGATCGACCATGTTATTATATTAGACTACGAAACCCATCACGAATTGAGCCCGGCACTTGAGGATAGCCTTCGCTCCCTGAAGCATATTTCAAACGTTACTCGCATCAAACCAAGTGACCTACCAAATATCGATTTGACTAGCGCCATTTGTATATCTCTCCTGGAGCTAAATCAAGCCTTCATTGAGAATATCAGTGAATCCGACTATCTTGGCATTAGGAAGCTAATCGCTACAGGAGGCGGGCTTCTTTGGGTTACTGGCAATCCGCTTGTGAAGCCCGAACTTGATATGATCTTGGGTGTTCTTAGAACTGTTCGCTGGGAACGAGATCTAGAACCTGCATGCCTAACGAGTGTTTCGGTTATGGAACAGGATCTTTCATTCACAGATCTTGTTGAAAAGATCATGAAAATCTTCACGAATCAGTTTGTCGACCTCTTCCCGACCGAATTTAATTCAGAGTTCCAGCTCAAGGACGGTATCATCTACACAAGTCGCCTGGTTGACTCAGATCCTGGAAATGATTTCTTGAACAGCAAGTTTGCGAAGCCACTGCCGCAAATGATCAAGTTTGGAGACAGCAACCGGCCTATAAAATTGAGCACTTCCTCTCCCGGTCTGTTGAACAAGCTCGAATGGGTTACCGATACAATTTACAACGAGCCTATTGGGGACACGCAGGTCGAGATTGATATCAAAGCAGTTGGTTTGAACTTCCGAGACTTGATGATTGCCATGGGCGAACATATGGCGTACAGTCTTGGCAACGAAGCTGGTGGTATTGTGACGCGTGTCGGCTCAGCCGTGGATAGAGTGAAGCCTGGTGACCGGGTCGTTTATCTCTGTGGTTTGGAGAGTACTGGGTGCTTCCACACCTTTGGCAGAGTGGACCAAAATGTCGTATGCAAGATTCCTGACAACCTCAGTTACGAGATTGCCGCGGGTCTTCCATGTGTCTACGCTACTGTTATTTATGGACTTGATGATGCAGCACGGATGCTCAAAGGTGAGACAATCCTGATTCATGCTGCCGCTGGAGGTGTTGGTCAAGCTGCCATCCACTACTCGAAAATGGTGGGCGCGGAGATTTACGCTACCGTTTCGACACCTGAGAAGCGCAGCCTTTTGGTTTCTGAATATGGAATTCCAGAGGATCATATCTTCTCTAGCCGAGATCTCACCTTCGTCAAAGGTATCATGAGATGCACAAAGGGCAAGGGTGTCGATGTCGTCCTGAACTCGCTGTCAGGTGAAGCACTCCGCGCGTCATGGGAGTGTTTAGCCCCATTTGGAAGATTCATCGAGATCGGCAAAAAGGATGCTCAAGCATATGGAAAGGTTGAATTGACTCCATTCTTGCGCAATGTGACAATGGCTAGTGTTGAATTGCCAACAATGATGCGTCATCGTCCATCACTTATCACGCGGCTTACAGAAGACACCATTCGTTTGTGGAGCGAAGGACATATTAAAGAAGCCAAGCCAACAACCGTCATGAACTACTCCCAAGTTGAAGAAGGCCTTCGTCTTTTGCAGTCTGGCAAGGGAATGGGCAAGATGATATTCGTTCCGGGTGAGGAAGACCTAGTTCCTGTCGTCCCAGAAGCTTTGTCTCCGTATCAGTTCAAGGAAGATGCATCGTATGTGCTTGCTGGTGGTACTGGTGGTCTTGGCCGTAGTATCGCGTCATGGCTGGTTTCGCGTGGTGTTAAGAACCTGATTTTCCTTGCTCGTTCTAGACCCTCAGACGCGGTGCAGGACTTGATCGGGGATTTGGAAAAGAAAGGATGCAACGTCCACATTCCTTTGTGCGATGTCTCAGACTTGGATAGGCTAAAGACTGTCGTGGAAGAGTGCAGCAAGACAATGCCGCCTATCAAGGGTGTCATTCAAGGTGCTATGGTGCTAAAGGTATGTACATTCTTCAATGTTAGTAGATATCCAAAGGGGGAAGCTAACATTTGAAAGGATGGTATGTTTGAAAATATGCCATTTGAAGACTGGACCGCAGCAATCAAGCCCAAGGTCAAAGGTTCTTGGAACCTTCACGAGGCTCTACCTAAAGACATGGATTTCTTTGTGATGCTGTCTTCTGCCACGGGTATTTTGGGTAACCGGAGTCAAGCGAACTACGCTGCTGGAAACACGTACCAAGATGCTCTTTCTCGGTATAGGGCTTCTCTTGGATTGCCAACGGCCAGTGTCGATCTCGGTAGTGTACTTTCAGTCGGTTTCGTGGCTGAGAACAAGGACTATGCTCGGCACACAACTGCTGTTCTTGAGGTGCTTCGCGAGGATGAGATCCATGCCATTCTCGAGTTCCTCATTGACCCACGAAACAAGTCGGACGCTACCACGCAACTCATTGCTGGTCTGACTACAGGTACCATGTATCACGAGCGAGGGGTTCCTCCGCCGTCGTATCTTGGATTCCCAATCTTCACTCATCTTCGCAAGACTAAGACCAGCGGGGCACAGAATTCGGAAGAGAACCCAACGTACTTGGTGCAGTCTCTCCTTAGTGCTGCATCCACGCTGGAAGAAGCAGTCAACGTAGTCTCGAACGGAATCCGAAACAAACTGGCTTCGCTCCTGGCGATTCCTGTCGGAAACATTGACCCGTCCAAATCCATTAGCTCGAACGGTGTAGATTCTCTCGTGGCTATGGAATTTAGGACATGGTTGGTCAAAGATCTCGGTGCGGATATTCCTTTGCTTGAGATTACTGGGACTGGAAGCATCACAACTATCAGCCACAAGATTGCGAGCGTGAGTAAGTTGGCACAGTTTTCTACTGCGCCGGCGAAAGATTAGTAGAGGTTTTTTCCCTTTATGTTTATTTTTGTTCTCCTTTTTGGAATATGTTTGCATATATGCAATTGTATCTGAGAAGATAGATGTTATTCAAATGTTGTCTAGATTGATTACGATTTATGATCATTGAATAAATGAGTTATATAGCTTATAGATATGAAATGACATTTAGAACATCTTGCTTAACATTTAACATTGAATCGATGAGCGTAACACATGTACCAGTTGACTTTGACCAAAGAATTATAGAAAAAATATTTTTGAGGATAGGGGCTATGGCTTGGGGCGATTTATATTGTTCCATTCACCGACCAATCAAAGGTTTACGTTGCTTGTTATCAATTGGTGGTGTTGGATTACCTGACGTCACCGTCAGCCTCGCGAAGTAGTAATTATATGGGATAGAAAATGGACATAATTTCTGATAAATAACTTCTGATAAACTGGAATTATCAGATGTTTTTTTCACAGTTTCGACTGGAATGCAAAGTAAAAATGAAGGTCAAGCTCATTTCTAGCATCGCACTTCTGGAGACTTTCGCTATGGCATCAAACACACCATTCCCCATACCCGAAAGCGATTCTCACATCACACTAATAAATGTATGAGCTATTGCAAAGGCATTTGGAGCCCCTGTTCTCGGCGAACTGCAGCACTATTATGCTGCCATCTCCGCGGGCGAGCCATCCCAAACATATCTATCCGTCATAGACACGGGGAGTGCAGATTTCTGGCTCCCGACCAAGAAATTCGAATCTTCGCTTTTCCCAGGATTTCAAATCAGTGCTGTCAATTAGTCGAATTCGGCTTTTAAGCCATACGCGAATGGCTAGGTTCCATGTTCAGTCCTCTACGGTGTTCATGGAACCCGAGGGAGCGATAGTAGAACACTTTATACAAGCAAGTACAAAGTCGGTGCAGCCCTTGCAGAGGATGCACTTTGTTCAATGGGCAAAGGAACTTCACGAGGTGTATGTGTGTGGTAGTTTCAAAATTTCCGGGCCATTTCAGCTAACAATTCTTAGCTGGCACAGGGTCTCCCAGGGCTTGGTGGAAGTGGCTTGTCTGAAAACTCATACACAACGAATAATTTCAAATTGCCCTTTGGCAGCGTTGGGATGGAAATCGATTGATAAGCTTATTGTTTTCTAGGGTTAGTATCGTATGTTACAATATACAATGATTCATTTGCACTAGCCCTATTAGTCGCTGCGGCAACATGGCATTTTTCAATGCTTCACTTCACAACACTCTTCATCCATTTGCGAACTATTTTCTCACACCATTCGCCATGCCAGCGTTTCCCCGGGGTCCCAGAGCGCTTGGTATATTTTTGCAGTGCTCACTTTGTCACCATGTAGTTGCTCCTTTACACCCGATTTTTGCTCGAGCCATTGCTTCCGCCGCCTCACCATGGCAATTCCCTACATCAGGTTTTGTGAAATTGGACTCCACGAGGAAGATAGAAGAAGAACAACTTCCTCTCTATTCCCCAGAAAAATATTATCCAGTCTCTATTGGAGAGATTTTTCTATCTACATACCAAGTCATTTCCAAGCTCGGATACGGTACATCATCAACTGTCTGGCTTTGCCGTGACCTTCGGTAAGATCTCAGTTCGTGTTCTAGAATGAATCGACTGGCATTTAACTCGCAGTAGAGATCATCGTTTTTATACACTTAAAGTGTGTGTTAAGGGTCAGCGGCCCAGCCATGAGATCACTATTTCCGAGCACCTGAAGAATTCTAACCAGCACGTGGGGGAAAAATTCATCCATCTAGTCCTCGATTCATTCGAGATACAAGGGCATAATGGGCAACATACATGCTTGATTTACCAGCCGCTTGGAATGAGCTATTCTGAGTTCCAAGATCTGCTCCCTGATAATAAGTTACCCAAGGAGCTTGTTCAGAAAAGTATTCAACTCCTTGGCAATATCGTTGATCTTTATGCATGAGAACGGTGTTATCCACACTGGTAAGTCTACAGTCGCGAGAATATCATACACTACTATACTGAAATTGCTCTAGATATCTCATCAAATAACATACTTCAAGGAATTGAGGATATCTCCATTCTATCCCAAATTGAAGAAGATGAGATAAAGAACCCAGTTGCAAGAAAGGTTCTCAGTGACCGCACGATATATTATTCTCGACAAATGCCAGTTTGTACCGGCTTACCTGTTCTTTCTGACCTTGGCGAGGCAACGATCAAAAAACAAAATAACAAGGGTGATATCATGCCGGGTATTTATCGTGCTCCTGAAGTCATACTTGATATGGAGTGGGATCACAAGGTGGATATATGGTCAATTGGAAACATGGTGAGTTGACATGGATATTTTTGGGGGTTTTTAATCCACTATAAATACTGAAAGCACAACTATTGGATTAGGTTTGGAATATGGTAGAGGGTGGTCACTTGTTTTTCGCAAAGAAAAACGGAACTCTAGACAATGAACAGCACCTCGCAGAAATGGTATCCCTCATGGGCCCTCCTCCACTAGAGTTTCTCAAGAGCGATAAATGCCGTCGATTCTGGGATGAAAAAGGTAAGATAATCTTTCTTTTCAATCTTCTCGTTTCCGCTAAACGATTACAGGAAACTGGAAGGGCAGTATACCCATACCGGATCAGTCTTTTGAAATGAGATCACAACAATTTTCCGGCGAGGATAAACAGCTTTTTATACAGTTTCTGCGAAGGGTATTTCGTTGGTTACCGGACGAACGGCCGACTGCGGAAGAGCTGGCGTATGATGGGTTCTTAATGCAGCCTATACTAGCTGCGAGAGGTGCAGCTCTGAAGGGTAAGCTAGTGAAGACAGCGTGAAGCTATGTTGGTATTAAGAACCAGGAAAATATCTTCAATTATTACATGTTATATCAATCTCGCCAGACAGCGAGGAATGGGTAAATAGCGCAACAAATCCGAATCAAAGGGTATCACGAAATCAAAGAAAATTGCCAAGCCAAAACAAAGAAGAAAAATTAGGACGCCGTCATATTGACAGGCTCACTCTCTAACCAAGCCCACTGAATGGTAACCCGTCCCTGATCAATATCCGCCAACTTGGCAAACACACTCGTCGTGGTGTCAATATCTGTAGCCTTGCAGCCTACACACCTGTCTACGACAGTGACATCCACGCTTTTTCCATCATCTGGATCTCGTCGAAGGCGGATTTTCAATCCGCAGAGCGGGTTCGCGTTGGGGTCAGAGCCCGTCTGGGCGGCATCGAAGATGGTGTGCGAGACAGCGCAGATGCTGTCGGAATCAGAGGATGTTATGCCGCATGCGCCGAGAGCCGGGGCGTAGTAGGTCATGTCGCCAGTGTATGGGCCGCCGTTGGATGTTGGGAGAGGGAGGTTTTGGGTTTTGCTACTGCAGGGTTAGGATACTAGATAAAACGAAATAATGGCGAGAAAAGATTCCTCACCTTTTTCCAGCGGTTAATCCCGCTGCCAGCCCAATTATGAGCGCAAGCAGAGCTATTATACCCGCAATGCCTCCGGCAATGATATATCGCCTTCGGCGCGCATCGTACGGCAAGAACTTTTCCAGGGGGCCTAAACGGAGCTTATCCAGGGCAGCGAGGGACAGCGGGATTGCGAACTTCGAAGCTTTCTTATGGCTTCCATCTTTGACATGGGAATATTCCACGTCAGGTTCCTTTGTGTCTTGTTCTGTTTCTTTATCGACGGCGATCGTCGGTGGGGAGATCGGTTTGTCAGACGCAAGGGGCGGCTGGGCTGGAGCAGCCGGGACGGGTTTTCGCTTGGGAATGTTTGTGTTTGACGACGCAAGAGCATCGCCAGCCTCGAGCTGAGACGGGTCGGGCGCGTCGGAGGTCATGATTCCATGTCCGATGCGAACGAGGGATTATCAATTGATGTTGGGTGTCGCGGAGAAGCGCCACGATTATTAGAAACGATTAGAAAGCGCGCGCGGCGGAGAAAGAGGAGCGGAGCGCAGTGGGTCAGGGGCGGCCAATCAGCGGCCGGCGGAAAAGGCTTGTTTGTTGGTGCGTCATATCTCCGCTGCGGAGATATTACTTTCCCTTCAACTCTTCAATACACTGAAATAATACACTGAAATATACTTACAGTTATAGGCTGGTTGGTTGGCTTTTCTGTCGGAAAGTGGCGAATTGTATTCTCTATTCCACCGTCTCTAGTGAGAGGACAAAGTATAAATACGTGGAAAAAACATCACTGTAAATATTTATCTATCAATCCACAACAATTGACTTCAAGTTTACCATCACCCTCTACCAAAAACTTCTAAACATTCAACACACTTCAGCCACCGCAATGACTGTCAAATACCTCATCACCGGCGCGACTGGCGGCCTGGGAAGCCAAGTCCTCGCCCACCTCGCCGCCACCGTCCCTCCTTCCTCTCTCGCTGCCGCTTCATCCAAGGAATCCAACCGTGCCCAATTTGAAGCCCGCGGCATCGCCTTTCGCGTGACCAATTTCGACGACCCGGCGTCTCTAGAAGCTGTGTTTGATGGTGTCGAGAACTTGTTCTTTGTGAGCACGAATACGTTCGACAACGAGCGGCGTGCGAGACAGCATCGGAATGTGATTGAGGCGGCTAAGAAAGTGGGCGTGAAGCATGTGAGTTTTTAAACTCTTTCTTTTTGGGGATGAATGTGCTAATATATTCGTACAGACTTGGTATACTTCGCTCGCGTTTGGCGGGTTGCGCTCTGACTCCAAGGTCGATGTGCAGCAGGCTCATCTGGAGACCGAGAAGATGCTGAAAGAGTCGGTTCCTACACCTTTTTAGACTTTGTGCTGGCAACTAACAAGAGACACCGAGTATAGATCTGGCATCACGTACACATCCATCCGAGAAGGCATCTACACCGACGCATTCCCGCTCTTCCTTCAATGGTACCCCAGCACAGAAACCGTCTACATCCCGCAAGACGGGCAAATCACGTATACCTCTCGCGAAGAGCTAGGCGAAGCCAATGCCAAACTGCTTCTCAAGGGCGGACACGAGAATGAGATTGTACTCTTAACTGCCAACGAGCCGCTATCGGCAGTCGACATTATCAAGATCATCAACGAAACCACGAACCGAAACGTGCAATTGAAGATCGTCTCGCCGGAAGAGTACGTGCGCTATCACACTGCCAATGACGAAGGGAAAAAGGGAGAGTGGTTCTGGAACAAGCGGCTGTCCTGGTACGAAGGAATTGACAAGGGAGATGCACTGGTGGCGAATCCGTTGATGAGGGAGTTACTGGGCAGAGAGCCAAAGACGGGCAGTGCCGTGATCCGTGAGGTTTTGCAGAAGAATCCAAATTACACGTGGCATCAGAACTATGTCGACCAGGAGCAGTATCGGGCGACGCTGCCTCGGAAATAATTTCAGGGTTCAGTTTACATGTGTGCCAGTTGGCGTTTACTAGTCAGTTCCGGCATATAGATTTTTATTAATGCTTTCTCGGAAGAATATAATTATTACGATTATACACGAATATTTCTAAACATTACTTTTTATCGTTCTCAGCGTAGTCTCAGCGTAGTCTTAGCGTAGCATTACTTCGTCTCCTGCGCTCTCTTCCACAGGTCGTCCAAGTCGTTACCAATCATCCTCCTGGCCTCCTTCTCCAGCTCCCTGTGGGACAATCCACGCTTGCCAATCGCAGCCAGGGACTCTTGCCGGCCAAGTTCAACTGCTTTAGTCAGAAAAAATTCCATAATTAGACTCCAATCTAGAACATACCATGAATATAAACAGCAGCGCGCTTGCCGCTAAACATTGCGTGCGGAACATTGGTAGCCCCGTCGCTGTTGGCGTCTCCAATAGCGTAGATGCCCGTGTCGTTGGTTTTCATGTTGGCCGAGACCTGAATCTTGGTGCCGGTCATGTTGAGGTGGAGATTCTGAGCAATATCGGAATACTGCGCGTCGGGGAAGTTTGTGATGAACGCGCCGCGCTCGATGCTCTTCCCGTCGGCGAGGTTGACTCGGAACAGATCAAATTCACGGTCTTCAGCGGGGTCGTTGTGGTCACTGCCGCTCTGGAGGCGGTCGATCGAGACAATGCTTTCATTGTTTACAGTCACATTGTAAGCTTCCAGCTGAGCCTTCCAGTTGGGGTACTTGTCAGACAAAGCCTGTCGCTGCTCGGGAGTGTCGGTACCGTTGACAAAGGCGATGATGTCTTGGTTGAGCTGCCAGATCTCAATCACACTGCCGACCACGTCACTCAGGCCACCCAGGATACCAAAGGCTTGGTCGCGGTGCTCGTAGCCGTCGCACCACGGACACCAGTAGATACCTTTGCCCCAGCCTTCTTTGACGCCGGGGGTGTCGGGCAGGATATCTTTCATTCCGGTACCCAGGACAATCCGACGTGCTGTGTATTCCAGACCCTCGGAGTCGGTGGCCTTGTAGTACGAGCCGTTGTTGATCGACTCCACGGACGTCACAGTGGCGTTCTTCATCGTTGTGGTCGCGTTGTATCGCGAGATTTGCTGGCGCGCAAGGTCTCTGAACACGGCCGGAACAGTTCCTGTTTGTCTGTCAATGGGAGAGTCGCAGTTAAAAGACGTAGAGACCCTTGACTAACCATCATTTCCGATCACATCGTGCATGTGCCTGGTCGGGTCGTTGCGGTAGACGCCCGAGTCCAGCATCAGGGTCCGTCGACGTACGCGAGACAGACCGCTGGTGACACTCAGTCCGGCAGGACCGCCGCCGATGACGATGGCATCGTAGTCGGTCTGGGGAATTGTAGTGGCAGCCAGCGCACCACCAAGGGTGCCCAGCAGGTAGAGCGAGAGGGTCTTGAGGGACGGCATCTTGTATGTCTGGCAGGAGAGAGAATCGCAGCTTCTCCGTAATCACGCCGGGCACGACAGGCTATTTATGCCCTGGCCGAGACAGCTGCAGCCAGCCATTGACTCCAATATGAGCATCGTCTTAGTGCTCTCTGCTAAGTATTTGTTTTGAGCTTTCTTGTTTTTTCCCATCAAAGTTTAGCGCAGTCCCTTGCCTGCTACAAACCCTGTCAGGACCAGCCAGTCCATTGGCTGCCAGAAAAATGCTCCGGTTCTGGACCACACATCTCAATTTTGTGACTGCCGCGCGAGCCAGTGGTGTCAAGCTGGTGGATGGCGATGGTGCAGAGATCGTCGTCGACAGCTGATGCCGGTGGAGCTGTGGAGAGCTTGGCCTGTGACCGCATCACGATCTCGGCTCGATGTATGGCATTATGCGCGGTGAATCATGCGGCTTTCTCTCTTTTTAAAATGTGATTTCGACTTGCAGATACGAGGCGCAGAATGCATGCACCCCAGTCAGGCTTTGCTACTGCGCGATGAGCTGTCCAGGCGTGTTTGTGGGAACGTGGTGAGGGAAAAAAGGTGTTCGTGTCGATCGTCGAATCGAGTCAATCAATAGTGCGGTGGGGTGGTTCATCGGCGCGGGCCGAGCTTGCCCGTGCGGTGGCTGGCTGATTTTTTTGACTATAAGAATGTAGTAAGAATGTAGTAAGCAATAATACCAATAACAAAAAACAAATAAGTTATGAAAGTTGATTATTTTGACTGAGTATGGATTGTTTAAACCGAACACGCATTGTAGAGGTTATAGTTGTGGTTTTCGTAGAGGGTAAACCTGTATTGTTTTTGTAGCAACATCGAATCAATTCACATTTAAAAATTTGCACAAATTACAATACTGCTATGACAGACTCAAAAATACTCCAGCATACAGAGTACGTTAGCGTTCCAAATGCGACTGAGTCATAGGATCCCATCCAAGAGATGCCTAGAAGCCCCGAGAGCCACAATTAGGATCTATACAACGACCATAATGGCGGAATATACTGATTTGCAACAATAACAGCGGTGCATAGTCTAATGAATTATTTAGTGACTTTAGTCAATGCGTTGTCGGTGCACCCACCCCAGCGGCACATGGGATTAGGGCTAGACTGCAAATTCCGAATTACCGCATACGGCAGGTGAGATATTTGCATCGATAAGGTTTGTCTCCACTTTCTATCATTTCGCATAATCCCCACCCCCATCTCCTTTCGACAACCATTTCAACGACTAATATTGAGAATATCTATTAACCATGGTTATACCCAACACGTGGTTAATCATCGGCGCCTCTCGTGGCATTGGCCTCGAATTCGTGAGACACAATGTCTCGCTTGGCCACCGCGTTGTCGCGACAGTGCGCAGTTCTTGCAGTGCTCTGGGCGCCATACAGCAGAATGCCCCTGACCGGGTGAAAGTACTTACTTGTGACGTATCAAGTAATGAGAGCATCAATGTATGGTCTGCTGTGAATTACTAAACCATCAAAATCATACTCATTCCCAGTTAGGGATTTATTGAGCAGTTTATCCAATCCGGTGAGAAAAAGATCGACTATGTAGTTATCAATGCCGGGATCCTGGAATATCCAAATGTCAGATAACCAGCTATATTTATTCCACTGTTCGCCTGGCTAATGTCGTCTTAGAGATCGCTGGAAATGTAAGTCTGCCGGGCATAACAACATCGCATGCTGACTTCCCAGGTCCTTTGACCATTTTGCCAAGCACCTACACACCAATACCATCGGCCCTATCATAGTAGCGCAAAATCTGCTGCAGTTGTGTGACGTCGACTTTGGAACAGTGGCTTTCATGTCGAGTGACTCGGGGTCAACCGGGAATTTTCTTGCTTTTGAGGATGGGTACATCAACCAGTATCTATCGACTGCGAAATGCCGCGCTGATTATATAACAGATTTGCTGCGTATGCCGCATCAAAAGCCGCTCTGAACCAGGCCTTGCGTGTATGCCAATTTGCATATAGACAAGTGATCAGTAGATAAAAGGCTAATGAAAGGCAGCACATGGCCGAGGAGTTGAAAAGAAAAAAGAGCAAAACCGTGATTCTGGCCCTGCATCCAGGGGAAGTGGCAACGTGAGTGACGACCCATACCCTTGAATATATCAGGCTGAGCTAATAGACGTAGGGACATGGGCAAGATTGATATTTCGTGGGAAATCGATGGCGGCCAGATAACGGCCAAAGAGTCAGTTAACGGCATGGTCCAGGTTATCCAAAGCAAGACGATCGAGTACACTGGGACATTTTGGACGTGGGAAAACAAGGCAAGGCACATCCGCTGAGAATGTGATAAAATGTGCTTGACCTAATTGACTTGTAGGAATACCCATGGTGACGAGAGCGGTCACAAAATTTTTTCGGATCGAGCGTCGTGGAGTAGCCATAATGGGTACTGCCTGGGGAGTCGCCTTTGTCGTAAAAATGTAGAAAAGGAAGTTTTTCCTTTATTAGGAATGCATCAGTTAGCTTGCTTAAATGATTTGAGAGAACTGGGTAGCTGACGCGTGAAGGATAGCGGTGGAGGGAAAGTGGATCCTCCTCTTATATCACCTGTCCTGATACCTTCCTCCTCCTCCTCCTCCTCCCCCGCTTCCTCGACTGCGGCAGTCGAGACTTCAGCCTGTATTGATTCAGTCATACCGAGTTTACTGCTGGTCAACTTCATCTACGATCTTGAATTGCATCTTTCTATACTTAGTTTGTGTTTTCTTGTCTGTTTTCTACGACTGCGTTTCTCAACAACCTACCCTTTCAACCAACTGCGTCTCTGTCGCTTCTGCGTCTCTCTTCTGTCAAGTCGAACGTGCCACCGTCAGTCTCTGTTCACCATGGCCCTGAAAAAAAGTGTTTGTGTCGCGATATTGTCCTTGAAGTACGTGCTTCCGGAAGAGGCGTGTGAAGCGGCATGGGATAAAACTCGTGAATACATCCGGGACTATCTCAATGATAATCCTGAGAAGCGTTCTCTAAGTTCACAACCCGAACAGTTCGCCGGTGAAACACAGAAGATATTTGCGGAACCCTGTGCACCTCGAGAGATCACGAGGCTGGGTCTGAGTGTCGAGGACCGGCTCGTGCTATACAAAAGCGTATGGAAGGCAGTTATGGATGCTCAAAGTATATATTCGCGACGACCACGGTCTCCACTCGGCTATTGAGGATCTGGTGTGTTCTGGAAAAGATATCTTTATATTCGAGGTGCGAATCAGTGGTATGTCACTTGAAAATTCCCTGCAATTATGGGATACTGATCTAGAATAGCGCCGATACCCACTCGTCGTGGTATTGAGTCGTTGATAGACTATACAAATGTCCGGCGGCCAAATAAGGTTATGATAGATAGCCTTAATTTCTCTAGTGGGATTCCAAGGAGTCTTGAGATGAACGGGAATGAAGGCACCAGCTATGACAGCAGAGATGAAAATGACGAGGACAGTTTAACTGACCACATCGGCTCTGAATCATCCGCCAACAACTATTTTAGCGATCACTGTGACAGTCAGTCTGACAGTTACTATGGAAGCGAGGCTGACGATTACTATGGAAGTGAACTACACAATCACTTTGGAAGTGAGCCGCAAGATTACTATGGAAATGAGTCGCACGATTACTATGATGATGGGCCCAATGACTACTATGATGATGGGCCGGATGATGGCTGCGATAGTTATTATGACTATTGATGTCCGGCGCAAATCAATAGCGATCAGATCACAGCTGAAGATTCAATTAATGGCATGGTCCGAAGCGACACAATTGAGGAGAGGAAGATAACATATATATATATATATATAGCTAGATATACCTTACTCAGTGATAAAATGGCCTCTAATTTTGTTGGATTGTATGGATACCCATGGTGATCAGATGAATTGAAATAAAAATGTTAGCCCCCGTGTCAGTTAATGCTTCCGACGTAATTCATGCCTTATATTTCAGGCATCCGCCGGCAAATCACGTGCCGCATAGCCGTAAGTCTCCGATCGCTTGGAATTAGCAAGCTTGTGATTGGCGGAATGTGCCCACGTGACCCGCTCTTCCCTCGGCCCAGGGTGCTTAGGCTAACAAGAAGGCGAACAGGAACTTCACCACTTTGGCTTCATCTCTCCCTAGCACTGCGGTCGCCACTCTCCACTCTTTGAAGCTACGCTCAATTGACCTCGTCCGGCTTTGCTGTGTGCACCGAGGACACAATACTCACCATGGCCGCTCTTCGCAATTCGTCCCGCCTGCTGGCCTCTTCGCGCTCGCTATTCAAGCCCGCCGTGTTTGCGCGATCCTATGCCACCGTCGACCCGATCTCCAAGGCGGCCGAGGCCGGTTCCAGCAGCAGCTCGTTCGTGCCCGAGTCCAAGACATCGACTGTCCAGGATCCCAACCCTTCCGAGACCGCGCGCACCAAGACCTTCCATGTCTACCGATGGGATCCCGACCAACCGACCTCGAAGCCTCGCATGCAGTCGTACACGCTGGACCTGAACAAGACCGGTCCTATGATGCTCGACGCTTTGATTCGCATTAAGAACGAAGTTGACCCTACACTTACCTTCCGACGAAGCTGCCGTGAGGGTATCTGCGGTAGCTGTGCTATGAACATTGACGGAGTTAACACGTTGGCTTGTTTGTGTATGTTGCAACTCCCCAATGGTAATAGGAATTGAGTATAGGTATTGACTGAATATTGCAGGCCGCATTCCCACCGACACCGCCAAAGAATCCCGCATCTACCCTCTGCCGCACACGTACGTGGTCAAGGACCTGGTTCCTGACCTGACTCAATTCTACAAGCAATACAAATCGATCAAGCCATACCTCCAACGGGACAGCAAGACCGAAGACGTAAGTTTATTTCGGCTGGTCTGAGTTGCTGAGCTTACTAACGACACACAGGGCCTTGAGCACCGACAATCGCCTGAGGACCGCCGCAAGCTCGACGGTCTGTACGAGTGCATTCTGTGCGCTTGCTGCTCGACTTCATGCCCCTCGTACTGGTGGAACAGCGAGGAATACCTCGGCCCGGCCATCCTGTTGCAGTCGTACCGCTGGCTGGCCGACTCGCGTGACGAGAAGACGGAGCAGCGCAAGGAGGCCCTCAACAACAGCATGAGCGTGTACCGATGCCACACGATTCTCAACTGCTCGCGGACGTGCCCGAAGGGACTGAACCCGGGCAAGGCTATTGCCGAGATCAAAAAGATGATGGCGTTTTAAGTGTAGAGATACTGACCGGAGTCGAGACTGTATTTCATTTGTGTAGATCCAGTGTTCAATTAAGCATATTGAGAGATTTCAGATTTATTACTGCATTCAAATGTTTCAAATATTTTATGCCATTCAACTACTCCATAATCCCCCACGTGACAGCGATGTCCTCGATCTCGACTCTTGTGACTGGTCTCCATTTATCTATCGTCGTCCCTTTCCATCAGTCAAGTCAGAGCATTAGTCACCAGTCGAAAGAGTGACCTCCGTTGAGCAGATCCAGTCGACTTTCAACAGCACAATCGCTTGTTGGTGCATGTGTCTCTGTATATCACATATTGACTACCCGAGCACTCCTGGTTGACTTATTTATGAGGCCACAATTTCCGAGGAAAATCACTCAGGCCTTTCTCCTACCTCAAAGAATTACACATACATGGTGATAAGCAATGTAAGTTGTCAAATTGAAGTCTCTGCAGTTAGGTAAAATGGTTGACCGAGTGTAGAAATGAGTGTAATCAGACTTCTTGTCCGTCTCCAACAAAATGCCCCATGTTGAATGAGCTTTCAATTATTCGCCTCTTCTACCTGAGAATATACTCGTTCACTGTTAGGTAAACCCTAACTAGTCATTTTTAACCAAGGAAAGCTTCTATTCAAGCACAGGCTGGAAAAACTCATCCTATTTTGCTGGCCAACTGCCACCCCATTTGTTCGAACCAGAGCCAGAACCTCCTGCATCACCACCTGAGCCCCCTTTCCAAGATCCACCCCATTTGTTGGATGATCCAGAGCCAGAACTGGAGGGTCCAGGGTCTGCATTTCGGGGTTGCCAGCCATTCCCCGAGCCACCGGAGTTCCCGCCATCCTCATCCCTCGGTTTCCAACCAGAACTGCCCCATCCGTGTGCAAGAGGGATCTCAATACTATCTCCATGCGACTTCCAATCAGTTGGAGGATTTCGCTGCTTGCCTTGGTCCTGACGGCTGGGGTTGATTGGCTTGGGTTGTTGTTGTTGATCGATGGGTTGCCCATTGATGGGTTGTCGGCCCCCAGTATTGACATTTCCGCCGCCCTTTAGCTGCACCAGTTTTGCTATGAGCTCCGGAGTAAGCTCGACATATTTGGTTGTTGTGGTCGTTGGACTGTCTTCGAATCGGATCTCGTAACTTTCAGTTGTGACATACTCTTGACCCGACGACTGCGGCCAGGCAGCGCTGACCAAACAAGCAGAGAAAGAGAGGAGAAACAGTGAGTGGTGGAACTTCATATTTGACTGTTGATATGTGGAAATGAAATTGAAACAATATAATATTGAATTTTCTCTTTTTTGAAAAGGGAACTAGTTCGAGGAAAAAGACAGGCCAATCACACCACCTTTTTATAGTCAACCGTCGAGCGTCCAACAACGCTCCACTGCAACCTCTGTATTGCGCAGTCTTCTATACCAGACGGTTAAACAGCGCCCACAGCTGATGAAACACATACTTTTTAAATTCAAAGAACGAACTGCAAATGTGTTTGAATCTTTTGACGGTTTATGGAATATTTTTCTTGATATATGGGAAACCGGCATAGATGGAGAATTATATTGCATCATTGATGCCTTGGATGAATGTGGCCGCGAATCGCAAGATGAAATTCTAAACAACACACTTATTAGTCCTTCTTTTTGGCCTTCTAGCGACATGAGGGCAGTGAAAGACATCATGATACGGCTTCTCGACCCAAAAAGAGGTGATGTCAAAATAGCGCCGGACGCAGCAGCAACAATATGCCGTTGCTTTGATGCGGAAACTATTCAACTACTATTGGAATGTCTTGCAGACCAGGTAGGGATTACCCACTTGTTGTGGGCCGCTGCGGGCAATGAGATAGAGGGAGAAAAAGTCATGAGAATGCTTCTACATCAAGGCCGAGATATCGAAATTACTGAAGATGTTGTCAAAAATGTTGTAAGAAACATACGGGCTGATGAGAGTCAAATTATGAATCTTCTCCTGGACCGATATGGAAGCGATTATGAGATTACTGAGGAGATCTTGACGGCGACAACAATTAATATTAATTACGATGGTATGATGAGACTGCTTCTAGATCGCTGCGGAGGCCATATTGGGGCTACTGAAAAGATCTTAAGAATTGAAATATTGCTTGAGGGCACAGAAGTGATAGGGCTGCTTGCAGATCGATTTAGAGGCCATGGTGAGATCACTCAAGATTTTGTTGATTCTGTAAGGAGTGAAATGAATCTACGACTTCTTCACAATCAAGAAGATGAGATCGATATTACACTGGACGAGGCTTCTATATTTTCGACGCGTGAGTGAGCCGAGAATCATGGCCGGTTCTATGGAATTTTCAACAGATCAACACGCGACGAAAGCCCAGAGCGTGTTGTATAAAGATAAGATATCTATTTTAGGAAGTAACATGCGGTGCTAGTAGTATTAGCGTTGGATCCAAATAATTGACACTTGTCACCTGCACATGTGGGTGTAGAGACCCTAGAAGGACGCCTTAAAATTTCACTCCAGGACATGTCTGTCCCAGCCGAAAACCCCTCGAGATTTCGTTAAAATTGTAGTAGGTGAGCGATATAAATCAAATATCATTGGTCTCCATGTTACTAAATATTCTAACATAATAACTATAGGTGGTCCTGGCCCAAACACAAAATAATCCATCTTTTCCCTTCTACTCAGTCTCTAACCAATAGACGGTCGATCACTGGCGCATCGGGATGATCATGCTCCATAATTCTTCAGGCATTCGTCAGGAGACGGTAACTAAGCTGGATTGGTGCCGAGGTGCAGTACTGAATAGTGATACCTAGCTGGGTGTTGGGATTTAGTTGCGTACAAGTCTGTAGCACCAGTAATTGCTGGATTTCGATTAGATTATGGTGTTGGGAGGCCATATAGTCATACCCCATGCCTCGCCGCACTGTGCATGTTCACAGTTACTCTTTTTTCAGTATGGTTTGATTCACACACACCATGCACTCCTATATCCATCTACTCTGGCTAGTTGCCGTGTACGTCGTCGGCACCATCGTGTATCGGCTGTTCCTACACCCGCTGGCACGTTTTCCTGGGCCCAAACTCGCGGCCTTCACGCATCTACACGAGTTCTACTACCAACTGGTGCAGGATGGCATGTTCATCTGGGAAGTCCAGCGCATGCACGAGAAATATGGTACTTTTCACCCATGAATTAGTTACATTTGAGGTCACTGACTGATTTACAGGCCCAATCGTCCGCATCACGCCGCACGAGCTGCACATCCAAGACCCCCATTACTACGAAGAAATCTACGCACCAGGGTCACGCAAACGCGAGAAATACATCGGCTTTATCCCGCATTTCGTGGCGCCAATGAGTATGGTCACGACGATAAACCATGAACATCACCGACTGCGGCGCGCGGCGCTGAACAGTTTTTTCTCGAAGCGGTCTGTTGTGAAGCTAGAGCCCGTGATCCGCGAGAACATTGGCAAGCTTGCACAAAGATTCGTGGCCGAAATTGACAAAAATGGGAGTGTGATTCGACTGGATGGGGCGTTTATGGCGCTCACCATGGATGTTATCACGCAGTATTCGTATGGCACAAGCTACCGGTATCTGGACGAGCCGGACTTTAAGATCGCGTGGAAGGACGCTGTGCTGGCAGCCTCGGCCAACGGCGCCGTGCTGCGCCTTTTTCCGTTCATGCTGCCGGTTTCCAAGTGCATTCCTCCCTGGTTGCTGAAGAAGCTGGATCCGCAGGCTGCTGTGGTGCTGGAGATTCAGGAGATGCTACGCGCGCAGTCGGCGGAGTCGCTGCAGCGCCTGCAGGCCAAGCGCGGCGATAATGATGATGATGATGACAAACAAGCCAAAAACATATTCGATGCCCTGAATGATCCCTCCATGTTGCCGCCGCAGGAGCGCACGCTGGACCGGTTGCAAGACGAGGGACAGATTCTGCTCGCTGCCGGCAGCGAGACGACGGCAAATACGCTGACGGTGATTGCGGTGCATCTCCTGTGCAATCCACAGTTGCTGGCCAAGCTCAGGGAAGACCTGGTATCGGTGATGCCGACGCCGACAAGCACCGCAAGCTGGGTGGAGCTGGAGGTGCTGCCGTATCTGGTATGCCGGTTGAACCTGCAAATACGCGAGGATTATACTAACGAGATATAGGCCGCTGTCATCAACGAAGGCCTGCGCCTAAGCTACGGCGTCACAACGCGTTTACCGCGAGTTGCGCCTACAGAAGACTTGCAATACAAAGAATGGACCATTCCGCGAGGAGTACGCCCATACACACATAAATGGATAAGGAGTACTTGTAGCTAACAGTTAATAGACACCCGTCAGCGAAACATCCTACTTTGTGCACATGGACCCAACCATCTTCCCCAACCCCGACTCCTTTGACCCCGAGCGCTGGATTCAAGCGGCCGCACGGGGCGAGCGACTAGACCGGTTTCTTGTCAATTTTACAAAGGGAAGCCGGAGTTGTCTGGGAATAAAGTATTTCTTTCCTCCCTTTTTCATAGAAGTTTTGGCTAATGTGTGTAGTCTCGCATATGCCGAGCTGTACCTCACTGTAGCGCACGTATTCCGTCGGTTTGAGCTGGAGCTGTTTGAGACTGACGTGGACGATGTGCGCTTGGTTCGCGATCGGTTTTTTGCAGCGCCGCGTTATGGGTCCAAGGGGGTGAGGGCTGTTGTGAGGGGGGAATTATCGACTTGATGTAGTTGAGTTATACTATATGTCCCGGATGTAGATACACTCTCTGCAGAAAGTTCCCGCCAAAATCCCCACTTTACAAAATTATAATTATTTTTATTAATATATATAGTTTTATTAAGATTTAAAAATGAAAATAAACTTTTGTTTTTTTTAAAAAAAAATTTAGTTTTGGCGGGAACTTTCGTGCCTGAATGGATTGAGGTATAACGTGGAGATCATAGCTATATGCTCGCAATTCTGGGTATGTATAGACACTAACAATAAACATTCATGATTCATCACTAAAAATATATCGTCACGCTACGATGCAGTAAGAGGCTTCCGGCCACACACAAAATATCTACCCTAGTTAGCACCGGCCTTGCAAAAGGGATAAACGGAAGGGGAAAAATACATCAAGTTATACGCATGCAGCGCTTTACTCCTCAGCTGATTCTTGACAATGGCCAGGAAAATCTTGGCCTGGTCCTCGCTGTAGCCCATGTGGCGCGTCATCAGCGCGAGTCCGTACGAGTCGACTGACTGGATTGCGTTGACGTATTGGTAGCGGCCGATTTCTTTCATATGAGGGTCTTTGGCCCAGGGGCCCCATGGTATCTGAATCTGTTAGTTTCGTTTTGTTTCTTTTTTATAGGTTGGATCGTACTTTGTGCACTTTGATGCGGACGTCTTCGAAGCCTGCTTCGATCATCCACGGCTTCAGCTGCTCGCAGATGTTGAGCGAGCGGCCATCGATAGAGCTGGCCTGTTCAAGGATTGCGAGACTACGAAAAACTTGTTAGCTGCGATAACAAGCGTGAGGGTTAACATACAATTGAAGAAGAGGCGAGTCGTGCTTGAGGCTGTCGTCGTCACTCCAGCACCAAATCGGGGCTATCCTGTCAGCTTAGAAGACTTTCTATGAGGGTCTTGTCTAACCTTCTTGCATTTCAAACCATCCACCGGGTTGAAGATGTCTGCTCACGTTAGTATAAGCCACATAACCAGTGATTGTGGTCATACGCGTAGGCTTTCTTAAACAGCTCCGGCCATTCCTTGACCGCGCCCGACAGCGTTCGTCCGTGGATGAAATCAAACTTGTTCTCACTGTACTCCCACTCCTCCTCAAAATCCTCAATCACAAATTCGGCGTTTGGCGCGACAAATGCCGGTTGAATCGGGCTGAGATCGTTGCCGATGACGCGGGCGGACGGGTACAGGCTGGTCAGGTAGTGTCTGTAAGTGTCTGTAACTAAGTGGTCTGGTGAAGGTGAACGCACTCTGCAACATCGATGGCCCAGATGCCTGTTCCGGTGCCGAGATCGAGGATGTTTTGCGGTTCGTTGAGCGGGGCGAGATGGTATTGTCCGCGGAGGACCAGAGTGAAGCTGGAACGTCAGATATCGCTCAGTTGGCTGGTGATTCAACGTACATGTGATGGAGCTGCGAGAATTAGCATATGTTCTTTCCGAAAAGAACGAAAAAAATTTACCAGATCCAGCCGGTCCTTTTCCTCTTCATCGTTGGGTAGGCTATGTCCATTAGTATGCGTTTAGTATGCGTCTCGACCGGCGCATCAAACATACACATATTTCCCCTGCGCATGTCAGTTTTTATTCCATATTGCAAAAAAGAAAAGAAAAGAAAAGAATGCTCACCTGTTGAAACGCATGATAGGTGCGCCCGTTCTCATAGACATAATTCGTGACCGACGACGCCAGCGACGACAAATTGCTCGCCGACTCGCTCCAGTAGTTGACATCGCTCTCGTCGGTGGTCGGCTGCTCAATTCAGCGTTGTTCTTAATCGCGACACAATTCAATATATCAAGATAATATAAAAAACGCACGCACCTCGATCGTAGGCACTAGGTGCGCAGACGGCGCGGCCGGCGATGCGTGGTTGGGCAGCGCCGGATTCTTATCGGGCGCGGTTTGCGGTGCCATGGATGTTAATTAGAATAATATTAGGCGGAATATTCTTCGATATTATGCGATATTATGCATGGGATCGATAGATGAGGCGTCGAGTGTCTCGTGTGGGAAAGTGCAGTGAACACAAGAACAAAAGAAATCGAGTCAGTTCGACTATGATGATTGACTCAGTTAGTTCGCACCAAGCCTTGGCCACTAATGATTCGTGACTGGACTTTCTTCAGAGTCGGCTTCAAGTTTCTGCGAATTACTGCTAATTAATTGCATATGAATAATGCCTCTATCCTGCGCTGTTGATCAGCGTTGTAGGTGGACTGTTTGACCGGACCTTTAAGAAAATAGAAGCCGGTGACCTTGGATTTTATATTTTCAATATTGTCGATCAATTGAAGTGCAGTAAATATTCACACATACGCTCTTTAACATTGGCTTGTTTGTCCCGGCGGCATCCGACGGATAACCCTAACTTTCTATATACGACTCAACAACATTTGAAAATTTCAAAATTTAAACGAGTACATGTTTGAACGAATCAAGCCTGCCCCGTCGACCCCAGCATATCCATGCACCGCTCGACCGCCGCCTGCATGGCATCAGTAACCTGCTCGTGCAGCGCAGTCAGCCCCAGCTTATCAGCCTGGGCAGCCTGCACGCGCAGATACTCGTTGTTCATAACCTTGTTGATATTGACCTTGGCCACGCCGTGCGAGATGCACTTTTGAAAAATCTCCGTCGTGAACGGGTCTGCGCCATGCAGCACCAGACGCACTTTGTCGCCCACAGCGCTGTTAATCGACTCGAGTCGGTCATACTCCAACTGCACGCCGCGCGGGCCATACGAGCCATGCACATTCCCAAACGCCGGAGCCAGCCAGTCAATACCCGTCGCGACAAACTCGTGGCTCTCCTCTGGCGTAGTGAGCAGGCCCGTCAGGTCTGCAGTGTTGGCCACCCCGTCCTCGCCGCCCTCGATGCGCCCTGGCTCGGCCTCGGTGGCGATGCCGCGCTCGTGGCAGTAGGCCACCAGCTCGCGCGTCTTGGCCAGGTTCTCTTCCTTTTCGTAGTGGCTCATGTCGACCATGATGCTGTCAAAGCCGCCCAGGTCGGCCGCGTAGCGGATGATTTCCGGGGTTTGGGCGTGGTCCATGTGCACGGTGACAGGCACTTTGGCCTTTTTGGCTGCTTCGGCTGCTGCGTGGACGAGCAGGCCATCAGCGTAGTGCACCGCCCAGGGGAACAGCAGGATCATGGCGGGTGACTTTTTGGCCTCGGCGGCGCGCACTGTGGCCAGGATGCCTTCGATGTTGTAGCAGCACATGGCGGGCACGCCGTACTTGCCTGCGATGGCTTTGTCGAGCATGGCCAGGCCCGGGTGGCCTACGAGGTTCGGGTGTGGCATTTTGACTGCGACTGAGAATAATTGTGTATGATTATTCTCCAAAAACAAACAGACCACGCAGGTTAAATAGCAATATCATCGGTCGCCTCGCCGTGATGCCCGGCCGGCCATGTCGGACCAAGTCCGAGCCCCGCCCCACTGCCGGAGGGTGTGCGGGGTATTTTATACTGAATTGGTTTCATGTTATCTGGATTCATTACAGTCATTTAACGTCCAATTTACAAGTATATTTACGTTTTAAATACTTTATAGATCCTCCCACACACGGATCACGCTCGTAGCTGCCTCTCCTCCCCACCCCCGTCGCTGCGCTCCCACATACTGGGTCAGCGCGGCCGTCGCCAAGTTCAGTGGAATAAATTGGTCGCGCGCTTCCTGCACAATGTCGCTGAGCTCCTTGATGATTGTGTCGATTGTCAGAGTGCCTACTGGCGCGTCGCCCTTGGGAATGCCTTTGATCATGGTGGCACCCAGGGTGTTGAACATTTTGCTGCCGCCCGCCGCGTTGATGACTAGGTCGTAAAACTGCGTCATGTCGACGTTGAGATAGCGCGCAAAGGAGACGGCTTCTGCAGCAGAAACAATATTGGTGTATTGCATGGCCTTGGTGACCATTTTCAGGCGACGTGTCGTTTCCTCCGGTGACAGTGAGCTCTTGACGCTGGTCACAGATTCCGAGGTATACATGCGCACCATGGCCGAATCGTCTTTGGGGCCCCAGCCGTGTACTAGACCGGTCAGGTAGACCTGTTCTGCGGTCGAGGACAGCGGCGTGGGAAACTTTTGTAGTCGAGCTGTCGATGTGATGATGCCCTGTACATGTCAGTGAATTTCCATCTCAAGAATACAAGTAGATCATGCATACCACATCCTTGAGGATAATCGTCAGCGCGCTGGCACCCGGATTCCAATCCTCCTCCAGCATGCGCTGCAGCCGGTTCTCGTGCATCCATGTCCACGCGTCCGACTTGAGAATAGCCTCAGCAGCAACATGTGCGTCCAGCCCCAGGCGCGCAGCCAACCCCATCGCCTCGCTGGCGCCGAGAATGTGGATTGCGGCGAGCACTTGGTGAACCATCTTCATATTACTGCCAGCTCCAATTCCGCCAGGCACGAGGTATAGCTTCTTCGGGTCTGACATTTCCTGCAAAAGGAATTTCCCTTTTGTCAGGGCGGCATCACTGCCTCCGGCCATGATGGAAAGCGTTCCATCGGCTGCCCGACCAGCGCCCCCGGATACAGGACTGTCCACGAAGAAAATGTCGTCGCGTCCGTAGGCTTTGAGCTCTTTTTCGACGGACTGCACGTAGGCCGAGGGCACGGTGGAGCAGAGTATGAATGTAGCGTTTTTGGGGAGTACTGTAATAATAAGTCAGTCGCTTAACGGCATGAGATCTAACATTGTTCATACCATTGATTATCCCCGTCTCAGCATTGAAAAGCACTTCTTGCACCTGGGGCGCGGAAGCAACCATACAGATGTAGTAATCGTTTCCTTCGGCAGAATCTCTTAACGAGGAAGCCGGAACCCCGCCGGCTGCCTGGAAGCGCTGGACAGACGCAGGAAACACATCGAAACCTTTAACCGTGTATCCCTGCTTGACCAGGTTCGTGGCCATGCCGAAGCCCATGGCACCGAGGCCGACAAAGCCGATGGTAGGTTTGGAGGACATTTTCGTATTTGTTGATCGGACGCGCTGATCTTGACTAGTAAAGACGAAGAAAAGAAAACAAACAATTATTTAAATACTCCATCTGCAATGCCTCGGATACCCTCTACCCCCACGAAGCGCGCGGGGACACTCCGAGCGCCATCGCGAAACATTCACCCGGCTTGCCGCTGCGATCGGCGTTGCTCCGATGTCAGGAAGACCGTTGACAGCGCGAATTTAGCCGAAAAGCCCTAATGGCAATTGATCGGGAATAGCTTTCTGACATCAGGAGCTCCGAATTTTCAAAGGTTCGACGCTGACAGATGACGTCAAGCTGCGGAAGAAACGTCCGGCGCTTTTATATCGCTGGATGCTGCGATGCACTGTCGACTTGTATATGATATGAAATTTTATGTGATTGAAAAATCAACAAACCGCATCAATTTCAAAGCTTCATCTCAAGCAAGAGGCACGCTTAAGCAAAGTGAGTAGCAGCTCGACTGCAGTTGACGGAAGAAGGAAGCCTGACGAAGCCAAAGTCTAAAGACAGAAAGAAAGCATGTCTGGGCCAGCGCCTGCCTCCCTCCGCGGTTCCCGGTCGATTGACTTTACGCCCTCGTCTGTTTCAACGGTCGAATTCAATTTTATCATGCTGCTCATTCTTCATCATCGCACCGGCGTGTTGTGTCGTGATATCATCAATTGATCGCACTGCTGATATATCGCTGCATTGTATGTACGGGCGGATTCGCCTCGTTGTTCGCGGTGCTTTCTTCCCAGCCCAGTTTCAGTGAGTTTTGCAGAGCTTCGTATGTCTGGTCAATACTGACAATAAATCTTGCAGTTCCCGGTCAACGGTCCGTCTCGCGTCACTGCACAAGTGGCTGCTGTTATACCTAGTCCTCGACTACAACTCCAAGTACGTTGAAACACTGGCGTGAAACAACAACAAGCTGACTTGCATAGACGACGCTGGGCGTTACCAGTTCCTACAGTCTCCAACGCAATGGCGGCCATCAGCATCACCGACTACCAACCCAGAATCCACGAGCTGGCCAAGCGCAGACACAACTGGGCGAGTAAAAACCCCGGTGTCATTCTCGTCTTTGTCATCGTCTTTGTCGTCGTCATGGGTGTGGCGTCGTTGTTTCTTTACCGTCGACTGCTCCGCAAAAAGGCCGAAAAACAGGCATACAGTGGTTAGATTGGTATTGTCTTCAGGTCAATGGTCTGTCAGCGGAGAGTTGGAGACGATCGTGGTAAACGTTGAACCACATCCGACTTATTTGTACCCACTGCATGGCTAAATAGTATGATAATGCACTAATGGATTTATTGAGCTCCGAGTTTTATTCTCATTAATTTTGCTCTTGAAACAATTAAAAATTGTTTTATCGACGTTGTGTCTAACAAAATTATGACTAATCTTGCAGGTCGTGAGCTCGTCATCTGTGCAACCATGACCAGCTCTAACTTTTCTTTTGAACAATTCGTCGTCTTGTTATTTCTCTCTTCTTCTTTCCTTTTCTTTTTTGTCTCTGTCTACTGCGCATATTCGGTCTCCCTTGCATGATCGGCAGGATCGGGAGATTGGTCATGTTGAGCGCTGCACACCGTGAGAGCGTCTCCTTGTGCTCACAGAAACTGTCGTGAATCGTATGACGAGGGCTCAATCTATTCAGGCCATACTTGTACAGGCAGCTTTCGAAATTCGCCGTGCAAAAAACCCAACAGTAATGGCTAGGAGCTGACAAAACCACTTGATTCCATTCTGCCAGAACCAGCGATCAAAAAAAGAAAAAAAAAATGTCAAACAATTACATACTCACCTTCATCACCCCGCTCACACAAGACAATGGCATCTTCAAGCCGATATTCCGACAGCCATACCCCAGCCTGCCGATCCGCCTCACGCTGCCGAAACTCTCCTCGGACACGCTCCCGCCAGCATCGCGGCGAGTTGTGGTTGATCGGTTTCTGGCCAAGGTGCAGTACGGCGTAGGGTGCACGGCAGATGAGGATTTGTTTACTACCATCGGACTGTCCACGGTCGTTGATAGCGAAGGGTTTCGCGAGATTCAGAGCAGTCGGATGAGCGAGTGGATTGTGTTTGGCGAGGATTCTCGGAAGTTGCAATGTCTGCCCAACAGCAATAATGCACCTTCTGACAAGAAAGGAATCATGATGAAAGCGAGGACAGCCAAGACGGGGATCGTCGATATTCGAAACGTCATTTTCCACGTCGTCGCGCGGTACCAGATTGCAGTTGAGTTGCGATTTGACGATGGCCAGGCAATCGGCAGGACGCCGTGGCAGACTGTGGAAGTTCAAGTCCAAATGCAGGGGTCGAAGAAGAGTGGTTGATGGGCATTCTATTGATTGTTAGGTGTAACATGTAATAATTCTTTTTAAAAGTACAAAGTATCAATTGATGTCGGCTGAACGGAAGGAACATATGTATTCCGCGTGTTGCACAGCTTTTTCAATCCACTTGATACATACACCAGTTGACGTCGTATCCTCCCAAGAAGAGGAAAATGGAAAAGCAGTTTCATGTGATCCTCCAGACTGCGGAAGAATATCCGTAACGTTTCATTTTTCTGTATCACACTTTCAACGTCGGTTCAAAATCTGACTATCCGGTTTTTGGGAGAATGCAGCATCCCGTGAGAACGAGGGTGTCCGTTGATGTTGAAATCTGGATTCTGAGGGGGTTCTCAACATGCTGGTTTGTTGTCGGTATTTTTTTCGATGCTCCTTTTTCACGTGTCTCCTGCATTCGGGAAGTCTATTTTGCTTGCCAGGCCGGGGAGAAATTTCATGTGATGGAAATTGAGGAAGCAAATGCGTATTGGACTCAAAAATTAGCATATTTCTTTCGTGGACAACGACACTGCATATTAATGATCAGCAATCACAATCCTATTGTTCGGAACTTGCCCTCTTGTGGAAAAAAAGATCCAATTTTTAGTTCCCAGGCTAAATGCCTACTCCGTACTTGGCATATCGATTGATATTATGGTTTAGCCTTGTCACTTGCTATACACTATACGGGGGAGGTATAATATTTACTTCGTACTATTGGGGGTCACATGCGTTTTACCTTTTTTTGAATTGACTTTCAGGGTTCAATAATGTTGCACATGGTACTAGTAGTAAAAGTCTGTCGTTCGTATTTACTCGATCAGCAGCTGCTAGATGGAAACCTAGATGTAAACTCTGTTTAGTATTATTATCGACATATAGACATAAAGGGGTTCTATGAAAATATGAACGGCACGCCAAGCCACAATAACACGGACAAGCCAACATGTGTTAGGCATGTTCAAGAGAACGATCGACAGTGCCACGGTTTCACCCCACAGTAATTTAGATGCTTCTTTGTTTGCGTCTTGCGAGTCTGTGCGAATGTCGAGGCCGGTGCTCACTATTGAGATTGTCGGCATTATTAAGCGGCATCATTCGTATTAGTATTACTATTCGCAAAATCGCCTGCAGCCGTTTGGCTAGAAATTATTTGTCCGCAACCCTACTGTACCTAGCCCTAACCCAACCAACCCTACAGCCTAGCAGGGGTGCCTCGGCCGTTCCTAGTCTTCTTAGTACTTATTACTGCTACGTATTACTATGCTGTGGTTTATTAATAATAATAATCGCAATCGCAGCCAATTAGCCCCAACCCTACTGATCCTGTTGCTGACTCGCACAGCCCTGTGACAGGACAAGACAATTCCGATCGCACCAAAGGGTGTATCTCACGTCAGGAATCCCGCGGGATCACTTCTGATTCATACACCACGTACAAAAAAGAAAGCAAAAGGAAAAAAAAAAAGTTGGTTTTCTCAGAGTGCCGGCTATCGACCCCGAAAGGAGCTGTGCCCGGCGGCGCAGACGCAAACACGGGCGACACCCCTGTTCGCCGCAGTCCAGTCAAAACCGTTTTTTATTGTGTTTCTCCTCCACACTCCGCTGAGTCCGCTCACTTTTTTCCGCTAGTTAGAAATTAGAACTCAGGGCAAAGAGACCTTTGTGTGGGCCGGTTGACTTCGGGTCCTGGGGTAACCTTTGGCTAGACGGCGTGGCTAGCCGTTATTGTCGGAAATAATAATAAATACTTGTCATTGGCAATTGCTCGATCTAATGACAAACAGATTGTTAGCCTGCACGAATAGATCATCGTGTCGCTTCTTTGTGATGTGGGCCTTTGCCGCTACGTCAATAATGTCTTTGTACGTACGTACTACTATGCCGGGGTTGGCCCGGAGTACTCCCCCGACACAATCACAATCTTACTACTGTACACACTAATCTGAGCTGAATGCTGCAGCTGCCCAGTCAAGGGTTTGCCACCAGTTCAGAACGAGACCAAAACAACGGCGGTTCAGGTTTCATCTCGTGGGCACGAGCCTGCGCACCCACAAACGGCAAAATCCTATCCCTACTCCCGGCCACTAGACAAGGGTAGTTGCGAACAAACTCTCGCATGTGAGTTCACCGGCCGTTCGAAGTTTTCTTTTTGCCTTCCTCCAGACGTAGTGACCTGCATGGTCCAAAAGCCTCGTTGGCCGGCTTACCTGGCTGACCGGGGAGGCTCGCTACCTTCGTACCTTCGTACATAGCATTATTATACCCAGAACGAGAAAATAACAACAGTCGTACCACATCTCCGACCTCTCAGTCTAGATTGCCTACTCATCTGTGCGCAATTAATTACGTGCGACGATCGTGGCTATACAAATGCCGGCATGAACGCTGGATTCCTGATGATCCTTCGTCCGGTCTGCTTTTCTCACCTTCTTAACCGCGGTGGCCAAAAAAGCCTGGGCCACTTTAGACTTTCTTTTTGGCTGGTTATTCCCCCTGGTGCCTGCTTCTTCCTGCTTTTCCTTCTGGACTAGTCCGTCGATGGCGCTGGCAACCAGAGGTCTGTTCATAGTCCACTAACCATTCCCCGCATAAGTCTGACAGGGATCTGTCTGGTCAATAAAATTTCTGATAAGCTTGGTTTATAACTCAAGTGTTGGGACCCCCTTCACCACCTTTCTTTTGGTTTGTACGAGATCTTTTGTGAATCGTCATCCCTCGCAGCCATGGTGAGCATGCCATGGCCAGTGGACATGGTTCACGGCAGCGATGATTCTTCTTCTCTGATCACCAGAAATTCCGACTTGGACATCAGTCCTCTTCCCTCGACACAGTACCGAGGCCTCATCGCCATCTCGGTCCTCGCATTCGCTTCGGTCTTGGCTACATCGGGCCTGCTTTGCTTCATCACATATCGAATCTTCTTCTCGAAACGGGGGGACAAACGATACCTCGGTAAAAATCAGTACATTATCCTCATCTACAACCTCCTACTCGCCGACTTGCAACAATCACTGGGATTCATCATATGCATTCACTGGGTCCGCAACGATGCCATCCGCGCCGGCACCGCCGCTTGTTTCTTGCAGGGCTTGTGGCTGCAAGTGGGAGATCCGGGTAGTGGACTGTTTGTGATGGCCATTGCTGCTCACACGTTTATGCTGGTTACTTCTGGCCGAAAGCTTGAGCACAAGTGGTTCGTCACAGCTGTCATTGCAGTGTGGTGTTTTCTGGCTGTTATTGTGGCCATTCCAATCGCAAGTCATGGTATCGACGTGATGATTCCATCTGGAGCATGGGTAAGCTCTGGTCCCATCTCTCTCTTTTCATAGCACTAATATAGAAAAAGTGCTGGATCAACAGCAAATACGAAGCAGACCGTCTATGGACTCACTATCTCTGGATCTTCCTCGCTGAATTCGGCACCGTCATTCTCTACTCGATCATGTACTTCCAACTCCGCCGCCAAATATCTGCGTCGTCCATCCTCGGCGCCAGCGGAAGTGCACAGGTCGAGAGTCTCAAACGTCTGCGCCGCGTGGTCGGATACATGGTTATCTACCCCGTCGCCTACGTTGTTCTCTCTCTGCCCCTAGCCGCTGGCCGCATGGCTTCAGCACGTGGCCAACAACCCAGCATGGCCTACTTTTGCCTTGCGGGCGCCATGATGACCAGCTCTGGCATGGTTGACGTGCTTGTGTACACGTTGACACGCCGCAATCTCATCACGGACTCGGAGTATCGCGGCAACAGCGCCTATAACAACATAGTCAGCGGCCACCGGAATAACAACCACAATCATCACGGTTACGGCGGACGTTCTGCCAATCTGACTACAACGGTGACATCTACCGTTGCCGGTGGCGCAGGCTGGAAGAATCATCATCGTAGCAACAACCGCTCGTCGGATTCAGAAGGGTCGGGGTCGACGGATAATATCGTGCAGCAGCCAAAGGATATCGAGCTGGGCCAGCTGGGTAAGGTGTATCAACAGACTACGATTGAGGTCACGAGTGAGCCGGCCTTTCTCTCGAATAATAGTCCACGTTCGAGTTTGGAGGAGCGTGTTTCGACTGATCGTAGACCAATGTGGTGATAATGTTGGGGTTAATGTTGTTTATACCTTTTTAATAAAATAGTATGTACGGTTTAGCGGTCAAAAATGGGATATGTTCTATTTCAATTATTCTCACTTTAGACCTAAAAATCCTCTTGATTAAAACAATATCAGACAATAACGTTTGAAAAAAGATCTTGACCTCAAACCACAGGGTATTGTCTGAGCCATTCGGCGATTTCAACATGACCTTCTTCCTCTGCGTAGGTTGCTGCTGTATCACAAACAGTTGTGATATCTTCATCACCATCGTAATGATTCAAAAGTAATTGTAGAACATCTAATCGACCATGCTCCGCAGCGCCATTGATTGCAGTTCTGCCGTCTTCACGTGCTGCAGGTGCAGCGACGCTTGCACCGCGTTGAAGAAGCTCGACAACCAGGCCAGTCATACCATTTATGGAGGCTGCTTGAAGTGCTGTTATTCCATATATCTCTGCTGGAGCCGCATTGATATCGGCACCTCGTTCAAGCAAAAGGTTCACAATTTCGATGTTTTCCTCTCGGATTGCCTCTTGGAGTGGGGTGCCTATAGAACCGACGGCAGGAGTGTTTATTTCAGCGCCACTTTCAACCAGATATTTGACCAGATCTGTACGGTTCTCATTCAACGCTCGACATAGCGCAGTTTCACCGTCATCTTGAGAGTTGATATCAACACCAGACTCCAGTAACAACTCCATAAACTCTTGATCTAGGTGATGACTGTTCCTATAAACACTGTTTATAGATAATCTGTGCCATGCATTCTGGAGTTGGTTATCATAAACATCTTTGGGAAGACCATTAATAGCGTTGAGTATGGCTTTGAATATCTGAAGGTCCTTAGTCGTCCAACGAACAACATATGCCAGGATATCTTCTTCCATGCACACTGTCTCTAGGTCCTGGCACTTTGATAAAAGTAGACTTATGGTTTCAGCGCTCCACGCCCAGATCAATCCGAAAGAGAGTGCGCATTTATGGTCCATGTCCACGGGGCTGTAGGCATCTGCTCCGTGATCTAGCAGTAAATTCATCATGGCGATGTTATCGAAATATATGGCCCATCCTAACGCATTAAATTTATTCTTGTCGGTGAGACCCCAGTAACCATTAAGGTCAGCGCCAATCTTGAGCAGATAGCTCACCCCACCTAGCCACTTCTTCTGTGCAGCTATTGCTAAGCAGCGGGATGCATTATTTTCGGACGAAGATGCGTTGATATCAACACCATTTTCCACGAGAAATTCAAGAATAGACATGTTCTCGGATAACGTCGCGGCTTCCATGACTGTAAAGCCGCCTTCTTTTGACGTTGGTCCGTTGATTTCTGCCCCCCAGTCGATCAAATTTCTTAGGAGATCCAGACTCCCACTCCGTGCCGCTGCCTGTATGGCTGTTACACCTCCAGAATGAGCCGGAGGGGCATTGAGGTCGGCATTCTTCCCTAGAAGTATCCGTACGATTTCAATGCTCCCGCTTTCTGCTGCTGCTTGAATTGCCGTGCGGCCATTTGAAGTAGCGGGCGCGGCGTTCACATCTGCACCGTGTTGCAGGAGGAAATTCACCATCTCAGGATCGCCGCGACGAGCCGCGGCTTGGAGGGGCGTATCGCCATGCTGCCCAGTGTTTCTGCAATCGATATCAGCTCCTTCAGAAAGAATAAAGTGGGCGAGATCTGCGTTTTTATTCTTTACAGCGCTGTGAAAGGAGCAGCAGGCAGGCGGTCTCGGATCTTCATTAGGATTCGCCACACATGCATGCACATGTGCCCCATGAGTGATCAATAATTTAACCAGAGAAATGTTGTTGTCTTCTGCTGCAATTTCAAATGGAGTGTGTCGTGGCATTCCCGGTATATAATTGCTAATATATCCGAATGAAAATTTCCCTTGTATCTGGGTTCTGTATGCAGCATTTACATCTGCTCCTCGCTCAATAAGAAGCTCAGCTACTTCCAATCTGTTGGTATAAATTGCTGCCTGGAGGGCAGTCCCGTAGTGTCTTGCATCGTATGTGTCGACATTAGCTCCTGCTGCTAAAAGCATGTAGACAGCCTTCAGATTTCCCGAGCTTGTAGAGTCAACCAAGGGGAAACCGCGTGCTCTGTTTATAATGAAGCATTCTGGATCTGCGCCAAATAGCAGCAGAGTCCTCAAAATATCCAGGTTTCCTAAATTCCATGGTAGTTTGTAATTTTTCCGCCAATAGATATTCGTTGAGAACTTCTCTTTGCAAAGAAGCTCCACCATTTTCTGGTCCTCATTAAAGACCGCAATCGACATGCAATGACTGTCCACTTCTGAATCGTCACGTGGAGTGCGCCAGCAATTGGGCAAATCAATACCACTATCAATGATAGCCTTGGCTATAGTAGTATTTCTAGAATCCACAATTGAGGGGAAGATCTTTCGCATAAATGTTTTAATTGGAATCGAGTTTCGACCAAGAAGAAGCTGTAAAAAAGTCGCTTCACAGGTCCGCGATAGGAATTCAAGTCCTTTCATAATATGGTTGCGATCCAGCATATCGTTATTTATCATATAGACAAAATAGTCTATAAAAGTAAGAAGCGGATTTGATTGATGTGTCATATCATTAGAACCAAAGATGGATGGTGAGAGTCCATCTGGATCGCTCGACGGAACGTATAAAGCCAAATTTTTGACTTTCTCCAAAGTCTGTTTACGTAAACTCTCTGTCTGAAAGATCACCTCTTCATTTGCACGTGGAAGCGCTGGGTTTTCTCCGAGTCCAAGTGCAGTCTTTAAGATTTCGGTTGCGGAATGCTTAGAATGTATAAGCATGTGCTGCCTGCTGATATTACCCCCAGCTTGCATGTGAGCTGCTGAGAGTCAGAAATATATTTAGCTAAAAGGTCGGACTCTTACCCATGACCATTCTGACATCCCTTTGGAATTCAAACCATGGAAGGTTTTCAGTGTACACTTGTCGAAGTGTAACAGGTAACGATCCAGCACATGGGGTAAACACCTGGATACCCTCCGGCGTAGGGATGTCTTCCAGGAGCTGTACTTGACTGGTATAGGTAACATTTCGGGATATTTCCCTCTCGATAGATTTTCTTGATCTTTTCCTTCCACGAATATCGAAAACAGAATCCTTGCCCTCTAGTTTTCTTTTCTTCGTTTTTTGGTCCACGTACTTCCACATGGTAGCGTTCGCGTTCTTTTCTAACCCCCAAGCTTTGATCTTGGGAGTATACTGGTTTTTCCTAAAAGAAAAGTAGCTGTTAGCGATAAATCCTAAGTGAATTTAAAGAGCATATGCATACGTGGCTTTGAAGCCGTATCTTTCTTCCATGGTATCCATCGTCTTTTTCAAGGTTTCTTTCTGGTAAAGAGCAGTAATCTCGTCTCTGTATTGCTCCCATACTGACGGTTCGATTCGATGTGCTTTGGTCTTCATTTTCTGCTCGTAGTAGAGAGTGAAACGATAAATGTAAGTAGTGTGGAAAGATTTTATTCGCGTTGATCTGTAGTCAAGAGCATACAAAACAGGAACAAAATCAGCGAAACAACGCAAAGGGGCGAGGCATTTTTGAAATAAGAAAGCTCGTTGAGGGCAGCGACTAATAAGTAATGCGGCTGTATGCATGACACATCATCAGTTTCCCCCGATGCAGGGTATGACACAATTTGATTCAGCCTCGTTGCTCGAATGCTTCTGGTTGGCCAAGTACGAAATCTGCTTACCAGTACTTGCTTTTTCTAAAGTGTTTCCGAGGCCCCACATTAAACCAGAATCTAGATTGGACGCATTTCGCAGCCTTTCCAAAATCTGGTTTCAGGGATTAACAAGCGCATAGCCCCCATTTGGACAGGGTAAATCAGATTGTGGCCTCTGCCAATCATATGTCATAAAACCAATTTTTGATGCCTGGGTTTAGCACGTCTACTGTCGGTGATTGATGGTTGCCAAAATCTTATTTCGAAAAACTGTCAGTCTATTCTCACATATCTTCCTCCAAGTACTGCCACTATGGACTTGATCTGCACCTGACCTATTACATGTGGCTAGCTTTTTCGTCCTTTCTTTTTGTCATACATTTATAAGATAGTCATCATGATTCTCCTTCTTTTTTGAAACCCCCATCCAGTGCTCTCCCTAGCAGTGAAAGACAACATGGCTCTGTCACCCGAAACGATAATTGCACTTGTCACTTTGATTGTCACTTGCCCTCCGTCGATGCTGCTGCTTTGGGCTTTTTTGAAGCGCTCTCGTCGGACGTTATTTGCATCGAGTGAGTTGCAAATCTATCTTCTTGGGGCTGGACAAGCTCGCCGATGCTCCATTGCCTTTACTTACAATACCAGGAATTTTACCTCATAATCGGTCTCAAATTGGACGATTTCAAATATCCAATCAACCCAACACCGATCACCCAAGAATAGCTTTGGACAACATATTCTACCGCCCGAATACCCATGCGGAGCTTGTTTGTTTCCCCTTCAAAATGTTCTTTGGAAGTTAGTAAAAACTAATCAACTGACACCAATAACGTATTTAGCTCATACCGTCATACAACACTTTAGCTATGAGAGCACATCAAGTCCTCTCCCCAATGGCTCTTCCTCCGTCGACTATTGAAAGGTAAGTTGCTTGCCGTCCCACTTTCAAGCTAATGCTAATCACTCCCATGTGCATTCAGAGAGCCAACCCTGCGTCGGTGGGATTCGCGAAGTGAGACCTTCGAAGGTACCGTTGTCATCGAACGGCATTCAGTTACACATGCTTCCTTGGCTGTTTCTGCCCCTGCAGTGGAGGTTGTTTGAAGAATAATTTACGTTCGTGGTCTGCGTTATAGAGTGGGATAATACACGGGGTCTGTTGGTTGTAGGTATAGTCGAAATTTGTCGCCGTTCCATGGGAGTTTCTTGTCATGTCGGTGTCATTCCACAGGTGTTGCCTGTCATCAATATTTCCAGAATAGGAAACATTTGACGTGCGGGAACAATTTCTTATTTCCCGGCTGAGCTTAAAGCGGTGCCCCGAAAAGACGTGCTACGAAGGATAACCTTGCAATCAAATCTCTTTATTGGTACACTTATTTATGCTACGATTGAAATGAATAAGGCGTAACAGTAGCGACAGATTTTAAACTCGGTTGTTTCTAGTCCCATTAATTGATTTATTTGTTACATATACATATGTATCGAAATCCTTCCGGCTTTCAAATGTTCTCTTCCTGTACGTTAAATTAAAATATAATTACTAGTCGGGCTACTCTCTCCAAAGAGCAAGCCAAGAGTAAAAATATAAACTTCTTACTATTTAATACCGTGCCCGACAATTAAAGTTATACATATGTAGCAAACTTTTCCGCGTAAATAAGCATCTCGACAGCAAAATCATACCATGTCTCGTTGCAGAGACGCTCATCGACGCCCTGGTTTTCGCCTTGCTCGTTGTACTCCACGAAGCGTAGCAGTAGATCCCACACGGTTACACATTTCCGTACAAAGTCGGAACATAATGACCGGACGCAGACGGGGAAGTAGCTCCTCAGACCCAAACGTGGCAACAATAACGTCCCTCAACTTCTGCTGGACCGATGTTGCCGAGTCCCTGTGGAAATCCTGGCGGGTAGTAACCAGGTCATAAGGTTCGCATTTCTCGGCCAGGTTGAACAACGCATTAATTCTCTTCTCGTCAGACGGATCAACAAGCTGTACGCGGGAATCACCGAGGAGTCCGAAAAGACCTGTGCTCGCGCCAATACTGTCTTCAATGTGTATAACGACTACACGCATAACAACCATCCAGGTAGGAAGCTGTTTGAGGGCATCACTCAACACGGAGCTGAGTGTGTAGAAATCTTGAAAATACTCGATAAAAAAAGAACCGCCTGCGGCTGCTTGTGAAGCATCCCATGCGAGACTGCCGAGCGGCGCGCCTTTATATATAAAGTCTTCTTCATAAGAAGGATGCCAGTTGAGATGTATTGAATCTCGCGTATGGTCAAACCACGCTGTGCTTATAGACGTATCACTCTCCCACTGAGCCGATGACGGCCTGGGGTTTTGGACCATGTTATCAGTGTTGTGAGAAAACTGGAAAAAACTCCCAGTCTTCAAGGCGACTGTGCGTGACTCGGCACATACTCGAGTAATGACGGGCGGCCGCCCATTTACCTCGGTCGTTTGATATAGGAGGCACACCGATCGAACCCTATAGTCTGAGTTCTTAAATACGATTTCATGAAATGGCTGGTCTTTCTCGCAGACGCGTTGCGGTAAACACAGACGCCAGATCTCAAGCCGCAGTTCGGTTGGAAGTTTGGGGAAGAGATGAAAGGTACAGCCTTGGGGAGATGACTGCGGCTCGTTCATGGTCCAAAGTAAGGACTTTTTCCCTGGAAAAGGATTCAAGCTGCGGTGTGTATGGTGTGTGGAGGTCGGATATCTTGGGGCGGCCGTACGAGTCAAGTAGTGCCCGCAGTAGCCCTACCGCGCTAAGTGAATGTACCAAAATTAATTAGATCCCAACAGCCCAGATGCATTTGTTTCTGTATAACGTATTGGCAATTACGATATTTAAATTATATCTCAGATTTAGTCCGAATTATTTTACCAAGAGTACCGTTAGAGTTGTCTAAGCCTTGATCGTAGCCGTCCTTTGTGAGAGAGATTACCGCGATTAAGAAAATCTGCGGCTGTTATTAATAGCAGCATGGGAGGAGAGCAGGTTATTATCGAGGATAGAGTAAACTTTCGGTGGTAGAATAAGAACTCTCCAGGATTTCTCCAACTAGGGCGATATCTCGGCTTTAGTTCATTTATCCATGGGTCTTCATATCAACATCCGATATAGTGTAACGGTCAACATAGCCGGTTTTCATCCGGCAGCTCGGGGTTCGATTCCCCGTATCGGAGTTTATTTTTTCCAGTTTTTTTGCACTGGAGATCACAACTGGCATTTTTTCCCCTTCAGGATATTATCATATTATTTATGTCCCGAAAGGCTACAATCCTATGAGAATACGGATAGAGTGCTGAAGATCCAACCCTGGTTCTACCCACGCTGATAGGGTATAAAGTTTCTCCGGAGACCCCTCCATGCAAAAACTTGCATACTATGTGGCTGGTTCAAGTAACATTTAATTACAGATCCGACAACTCAACTCCGTGAGGCTATGCATTCCTTCGCTTAATATCGTCCGACGGTATTCGCGAGATCGGCTATCTCCGTCTGGTAATGACCTGTTCACTCACCACATGCATTCCCACTTTATAGGAATATTGGCAATATGTCTAAGAGGACAGTTTCCATGTGTGTAAGGCCGCCGTACATGAAGTAGGTTCGTAAAGTTTGACCAACCTAGATGAGACGGAATGCTTCAAATCTTGGGTTTTTTCTTGGGTAGCCTTATCGAAAGCTAATATATGTCCAATAAAATATGCACTTCACTTTTGCGAAACAATCCACATCTGTTCACGAAGCAAGTACGGAGCCCATGGATATGATAATGAGGGTCGCCTGAAAAAGTCCAAACTTTCGGGTGAACCATGAAGATCACCTCGGATTATCTTTCCCTTTTTTTCGCTTTTTGTCCGGTCCAAATTAGTTTCCACGCATGCGGCCACTTTGATTGGGCTGTCATTGTGTCAAAGACTCAAACTACTGCAAAGGACACGGCGATGTCACTAATTCTGAGCCGAACCCTAACTATAATCGCCACTTCTAAACTCCTCTTGATGTTGACATGTCGATCATAACAGTTGACATATGTGGAATAATCTTCTTACAAGGTCGGTTAGCAAAATGTACAAGCTGAGGCCTCGTATTATATTATACATTGTCTTTCACAACATTCTCGTTGGCTGAAAATGTCACTGCCCTCCAGATGCCACCAATGCCCGTCTAGTGTACACTACATATGTACCTATGTATAGTGTCGGTAAAAATGGACCAAAGAGATTGCCTAGTGGCCAGTCGCTACTGCACGTATTGGCGCTTGGCCAAAGGAACATATTTCCTGACGGCTACTCCGTGCGCACATATGCTCCACATCCATACTGATGTCAACCTGGTACATACATAGTTCCTGATTGTCGTACATGATGCATGAACTACATGTACTCAGGAGCGCTACATACCTACTAATCAATTGATTCGCACCCCATCTCAGCCAGCCTGAAGAACTCAAGCCACGGATAGCTGAATTCACCCGATTCTGACGTGGCTAGCTTGTCAATTCTGATTCTGGCCGATGAGGGCCTTGCTATTTCAGCTGACCGCTACATGCACTCGTGCGATGAGCCACAATGTCCTGCGTGTGGACCTGAGATTGATTCAGAAATTTGGGTTTACTAGTCGACTAAGTGATATTTGAAGATCAATGCTTGTACATGTAATCATGAGCTATATAAACCCGTGTACCTCTCGACCGGAGAGGAAATTTTTTGCCATCAGTTAATAATTTATGTTGGTAAACAACAGGTCTATTGAGAAGGAAGAAATCGAGTAATATCACAAAATCCTTTGTGTGCGCGAGCGGTGCCATATTGGGATTCGTTCATGTGACCCGTTTTCACCACACCTTCGTCAACAATTTATTCCAGGGCGGCTTTTTGCGCATTATTATTATTATTCTCCTTCTTATCCTTCTTATCCAGTCCTCCTTCTTCTCCCCCTTCTTCTCCCCTCAACTTAACTTCACTTCACCTCACTTTTCATCTTCCTTTACAACTTGATCATGTCAACTCCCTCTCTCCGTCTCGCTCGCAACGAGCTGTTCAAAACACCACGTACCACCCTGACCGAAAATGAGATGATAAACCTTGCATACAAGCGCGCTCGCGTGGCTGCTCTTGAATACGGTGAGCTTTCCCAAATATCGCCGCGCAGAAACAAATGAACTAATTCAGATATACTTTCAAAAGACATGAAGCCCGAGGATGTGATGCAGCTCACTCCCAAATTCTGGAAATATCACCTCGATCTGATCCACCCAGCTACATCGTCTACATTTGTGCTGGCTACGATTCAGTACAACCTCGCCGCGGGCACGATTGGTGCATATTCCACTGGTAGACCTGATTTGCAAGAGCTGATGGACCGGATTATGAAGTTTGATGTTTCGTAAGTGGTCAAAGAATACGCCTTTTTATCAATCTGGCACAGAATTTAACAATTTTTCAGGGCACAGTTCATGCTCACCGAAATTGGCCACGGCCTTGATGCGAAGAACATGGAGACTACAGCTACTCTGCTTCCTGACGGCGGGTTTGATCTCCACTCACCGAATCCACGTGCAGCCAAGTATGGTCTTTCCCCGTTTATGATAGAGAAATAGTAACCTTTCTAACATTTTTGTCTTCCAGATACATGCCCCCAACCACCCCAATCAACGGCTTCCCGCGAGTCGCCGTGGTCATGGCACGCTTGATTGTCGGCGGCGAGGATCACGGCGCGAGGCCATTTGTTGTCTGGCTCAACGATGGTCAGACTATGTTTGATGGGATCACGTCCAAGTATGTATATTTCCCTTTCATCTAGCAACAAAAAGTTACAAGGCTGACTTCGACAAAGAAAACTCCCCATGCGCGCCGGCGCAAAACCCGTCGACCACTCCATCACCAGCTTCAACCACGTCCATCTTCCCAACTCCGCGCTTCTCGGATCCATCAAAAAGCCCGAGAGCATGCGCAGTAACTTCTTCTCTGTTATTTCTCGTGTAACCGTCGGAACACTGGCGTTGTCCATGGCCATGATCCCAACGCTGAAACGCGCCGTCTACGTCGCCGGAAAATACAGTCTGAGACGAAAAGTGCAAGGGTTCGATGGCAAGGCGACACCCATCATCGCATTCCGCACGCAGCAACGACCTATTCTGCATACACTCGCGAAAATCGCTGTGTTTGAGGCGTATGCAGAGGACAGTGTGCAGCGGTTTATGCAGCCGGATATGATGCCCCAAGTGCGCCATGGTATTGCGACAGCGCTCAAGGCCGTGTTCAACTCGGCTACGCAGACGGCGCTTTTTGAACTTGCGGAGAGGTGCGGAGCGCAGGGTTTGTTCAAGCATAATCATATCATTGAGAATCAGCTCGAGGCGAGAGGGAATTCGATTGCCGAGGGGGATGTCACGGCATTGTGCATAAGTATGCATCTTTACTCAAACCTTCCAAAAAGAGAACCCTTTTGGAAAACTGACATTGACAGGACTCGCCGCTGAACTCCTCCTCGGAAAATACGAAATGCCCCCAGCCCAGAACCCATCAAGCCTGCTCGCCAGACACGAACAAGGCCTGTTCAGCGAATGCCGCGCCGCAGCCGCTCAAATCACTACGAGCAGCGATAACCACCGCAGCGTCGAATTCAACAACGCCATCCTCCCACGCTGCCAATCCCTCATCGAAGCCATCGGACACCGAATGGCCTACGAAGCCGCGCTGGCCGCAGGCATAGACGCAGATCTGCTGGCTCTGTTCGAGGCAGACTGTATCCTGCAGGACCCGAGCTGGTACGTACAGAACGCTGATCTCCCGCGCGAGGCACAGTTTGAGCGTGAATCGAAAGCTTTGACGGCTGTTTTGCCGCGGTTGGAGAGTTTGTTGGATGGGACGGGTGCGGAGGAGTATGTTGATGCGCCGATTTTGTCCCAGACGGGTTGGGAGGCGTTTGAGGCGTCGTTGGAGGTTTTTGAGCCGGTGGAGAAGGATGTTGGGATGGTTGGGCAAGTGCAGAGTATGCTTTGAGGGAGATGGTTTGGTACATACTTTGACTGGTGGATGGTTGCTCTTTTTTTTTTTTTTTTCCCCCTTTTTTGATAGATGCATAGATGTTGATAGAATGGGTGGCGCGTTTAGAGGGTGCAGAGAAATAATAATTTTTTCATTAGCTCACAGAAATTGCTAGGGGATAGCCTTTTCACTGCGTATTGTTATTGCTGATCACTCGAGGTTCCGGCAGATTGGAAATTATTTCCTAAAGGAGAAATAATCCAACATACTAGCGGAGAACCTCAACACCACCTATCGAATGCAAACTTGCATATTGATACACCTTACCATGGAGAATTACTAGCAAGACACAATTGATCAGATATTTGCATGTCAATACAAACAACCAGCATCGCGTTACTACAGTCTGTCCTAATATTTCGTCACGTTGAAAACATTCAAGGCAAGCCAATCAATCATGATCATTCAAGTGGTATCATCAAGTCATAATGCATGCATGCATACTGTGACCCTGCTATGCAGTGAAAACAAAAACAATTCATACGAATCGACTACCGGCGTCGATCTCGTCTAACTTGATAGTCATCCTCTTCCTCGTCCTCTTCTTCCACTGGGGCTGGCGTGCGTCGCTCGCTTCGTCGCTTGGGTCGGCGCCGGCGGTTGGAGCTGATGTTGCTCGCAGAGTCGTCTGGAGCGAGCGACATGTCGTCGTCAATTCCGTCGTCTTCGTCAATTCCGCTGTTGTCCCACGGTCCCCCGAACATGGATGCCGGTGTGCCCAATCTCGCGTCAAGGTTGCCAGCGGATCCACGGCGTGCTTGGTTCGCAACCGACAGGCCAGCTCCCCGCTCGCGCAGTGCACGCCGAACGACTTCGGCTTTGCAGTGCAGCGCCTCGAATGCATCCTCCAGAGACTCCATGCTCAGATAGATGTCTCTCTCGATTTCAGCGAGCGCGGCAATCTCCGTCTCCTCGTCGAGTGCAATAGGAGCGCCGTACGAGGCGATAGAGGCTGAAGAACCATAAGGCTGGCTGACTGGTCGAAAAGTGGGATCCATTTGGAACGGCGTCGGTCCTCGAGATGAACCAGGTCGGAAAGGGGTGCCTGATCGGCTGGCTGTTCTCGGGGGAGCGGATGCTGTCATTGACGGGTTGAAGTTGTCCTCTGCGCCGCTTCGCAAAAATCCGTCAAAACGCCCCGAAACAAGAATATCCCATTCATCATTGCTAATCGCTGCCAAAGTTGCTAGCACGTTATGAATGTAGGGGTTGTTGAGCATGTAAAGTGCTGTTTCAGACTCGCGAGCAGGAGCTGAGAGCCGATAAAGACGTTGTATAGCGATAGATGAAGCGATTAAAAAGTCTGGACGAGATCGCGGAGCCGGCGTAGATGTTCCAGGCACTGGGGTTGACGGTCTTATACCAAGAAGCGCACGGAATATTTCGCGGTATTCTGAGTCTAGATGGGTCATCATCGCAAAAGTCAGAGTTTCATCGTCTACTTCCTCCGGCGGGCTCGTATCGGTTTGACCGAGAAGCCATTTGTCCACTGCCTGCTTGGTCTTGCGAGACTGTCGAACGTAGTGCTCGCGATACTCTTCAGGAACGTCAATGTCGAGTTTCTGCATTGGGATGTGCTCTTCGCCTGGGAGTACTTGAGAGTTGACCGAGGTAGTCATGTGGAATGGAGGCCAGCTGGGTAGTTCACGCCGCCCAGACACCAGCTCCAAAACCTCACCCCAGCTCACACCAGGAGAAGACATCTCACTGGGTTGCTCATCTTCGCACATGAGACATTGGCAAACTTCCGAGGATATGTCCCGCGCAAAAACAGCCTCTAGTCTGTCTAAGAGACGTCGAGCAACAGATCTGTAGCCTGTCGCGACTGCCAGCGATCCGTTCTTTGACATGACATGGTTAAAGTCGTCTAGCATCCGGTTGTAAGGCTCAAAGACCTCGACAATAGCAGTTTGCGGCTGGACAAGTTGCTCGGGCATATTCGGTGACTGTCCAGCACCTAGTAGATGCTTCGGCAGCGGATATGGTAAACCGCCATTTTGCAGCAGATAATCTACTCGTGGAGGAACAACCGGCATCTCTGGAGGTGGCGGTGGAGGTGGTGGCGGAAGTGGTGAAGACTGAAAGTTGTCTCCATTAATAACAGAACCTTCTTCAACAAAAACTTCGATTGGAGGCGAATGTCGTCGGCTTGTGCGATGCGAGTTGGAAGAGCGACTTTGCATCCGGGATGGGGGCTTAGGCTGGTTTGGAGCAATGGATGTCGCGTCAGAGTCATTGGTAAATTCAGAAGTGCTTTCTGTGCCATTTGTAACCGTTGAACGTGTATGAGATTTAGAAGAGTTTCGCTTCAGCGTATCAGACCCTTGGAGCGTAGATCTCGAATTCTTGTGGCTTGCAGAGCGGTGCGGCGTTGAGGACTCTCGCAACCGAACTTTGACTGGAGTACTCGAGCGAGGAGAGCTGTTACTCAGCGTAGATTCTTCATCCACCTTTTTCCCAATGCTAGACGTCGACCGCGATGGATCCTTTTCCTTTCGACTCTTTGGCTTGGGATCCCTGTCTTTGGTTCGATGCTCTTTACTACCCATCGAGCTTCCCTTTCTCGACGACCGTTGATCTGCTGTGAGAGGCGGGCTTGGGGGCGCAGCATTCCGGTGTCCATTTCGGGATGAAGACTTGCGACCATCTCCGCGACGATTTTCACCGTCGGCAACATCGGTCGGGTCCGGCGTAGGGATCTCGGCCTTTTTCGCATTGTCGTTCTTCTCCCACAAGGCGATTTTGCTATGTGTTTTCGAAAAGCTCGGATACGGAAGACTGACTCTGGACTCGAGAAACGAGGTCGCCTCCGACCTTGGAGCACTGTCAGCTTCCGGCATGGAGGATCTGCGAGTGCGCGTGTGAGTGCTCGATGTGGATGAATCCGTGGTGGAGGTTGCGGTTATAGCCGAGTCGCGATCCTTGGTTGGCGTGTCGGCTTTCTTTCCATGGGACGACCGATTTGAGCCTCCTCGTTTGTCCTTTGTTTTTTCCTTTTCCCTTTCACGGTCTTTGGTCTTGGTCGACTTTGTGGCTGGTTTTTCTCGCTCGTGATCTACATCCCGGTCGCCGAAGATGTTCCACGACTTTGGCTTGGAGGACATGGCCGATGCACGTCAGTCGGAAATAGGTCGTTAGGAGGGTCTCGGCTCTGGGTTTTCCATTCGCGGTTAGTTCGAGATGATCATAGTGTTTCTTTTTTCTTGGTACCTGTGTGCGAGAAAGAAGGGTACCCACTGTTGTAGGAGAGTATTGAGCAGCGCGTGGTACAGTGTCGTGTGTGTATGTGTGTGTGCGTTTGTACCAAGGCGGTGTCAATCAGATGTCTATAGGGGACAGTCGTGATTCGAATGCATAGTGCGGCCCAGACCTACACGAATGAGAAGCAGACAGCAACGGCCCTCTCACCGTCTTTGGCGATGTGTTGTTTGTGCTAGAACGAGAGCGGAGCCTGGAGTGACGTGGGCAGGCGGGGAAGAGGGGGCAGCAGTCAAGCTTTTGTCTTCTGTTCAGTGGGCAGAACCGTCCTGCGCATTCCTTGATAGAGAGGCTCTGAGAGAAGAAGCGAGGTCAGAGTGAGCGACTGGCAAGCATCGTGGAGGAAACAGGATGCGTGCCCAACTGGCAGTCACAGACGGACGAGAAGAGGCGATGGAGTGGCGCAGGTCGAGCGAAGCGCCTCACCGCCTGCCAATCGCATGGCCGCTGCTGCCGCCCGCGCTAGCCGCTGTGCCTGACCAGTGAGGCACCCCTTTTAGACAGTCCTATAACAACTGTTTCTCTTTTAAATGCTAATTACTCTATTCCCGACCTGCTTTTATTACTCTCGATCTGGGCTCATTTCGCCACAAGGTTTGGCGTTGCCTCGTATGTAACAAGGTTTGGCCGCTGTGGAGTTTGTCTGCTCTATAAATAGCACCAAACTTTCAATATTATACGGATACAGATCTACTTAAATTGATATCTCCCCATCTACATATGTATAAATAAAATACTATTTTGTCACACTTCTATGTACGTAACTAACATGTAAAGCATCTTTTCAGTCCTACTATTTTTCCATACTCCAGCCACCTCACCTTCTCAACCACCCAAGAATAATACAACCCACTCCCTAATCGGTTTACAGGCTCTCGGGGGTCCATCAATGTATTAAATTAGTACACACAGACAGACCTTGATTAAAATTAGAATATTCTCGCCAACATCTTAATCTTGTGGAACCGGCATGAAATTACAACTTTATGACCAGTTGAGGGCAGGCAGCGGCGTCGGTTCCATATCGAGAATCGGTGTCAACTGCTGCCTGCAAAGGCGGTCGCCCGTTTGCCCCTCTTCCTCAAATTTCTCTCTTTTTCTCTTCTTCAGCTTTCCTCTTCCTTAGCTTTCATCTTTCATCTTCTCAATCTCTTTATTCGGTTTGCATTCCAGCATCACCATCAACCTCTTCGTGTATCGCCATCATGTCCTCATTCGAGGACGTCATCATGTCCGAGGAAACTGATAGCTGGCGGGAGTGCCGCACCGTTGAAGAAGTTGCCAGATATTTTAAGCTTCCAGACAAGGCCACCGAAAGCTTGAAGAAGGCAGCGAGAGATGATCCTCCCTCAAGCATCCCACAATTTATGCTTGGTCTTGCTAGCGATTTTTTTACGCTCCTCATGACCCGACCTGAGATCAAGAGACGGGACTGGGATCTCAGAATCTTTGAGCTATCAGGAGATACACGGCACGATGATCACGTTTTCAACCTCTTCGTGCGGTTTTTGGCAGAAACCGGCTCACCCCAGTGTATACGGAGCAACGTCGCACAGTACGAGCGTCTCATGCAAGAGATTTATCCGAAACAGAAACATGAGGAAATGGTAAAGAAGTTTCAAGACTTGGAGCGGGTTTTTCATAGAGATCAACGGGGACAAGTGGATGTGGCGCAACGTGTTTATAACAACCTTGTCGAACTGTACCGAAAGTTCGATCCAATGCGGTACGGAAGTCCATACACATCCATCATCGGGCCAAGCGGAATTGGCAAAAGTTTCACGATTCAGTCAATAGCCAGAAAGGGACTGGCTTATGTCACATACGTGAGCTTTGTTCCCTCCAATTCAGTGGCGTATCCAGGTCCATCAACGCTGGTTGGAGAAATCGCCGACATCGCTAGGATTGAATACATGGCGCCAGGTGACGCAGACAAGCAACGAGCAACTCTGACAATTTACTTTGAGTGCTTCATCGCCGCCAGCATTTGCCACACCCGCTTGTGTAGGAAATTCAAAATCCACCCGGTTGATTTCTTCAAAATGCAGGTTCATAGTGCTGATAAGTACCATGAATACCGAGAAGGGTTGAATGGATATGTGGAGGGTCTGTTCCAAAGTTGTTCTGGGCATCCATGGGTGGACCGTCGTCGAAACTTTCGAAGCGATGACCATAAAGGGGCTTTCGACCACCGAGGCTATATTGACAAGCACATGGACGAATACGAAAAATTGGTAAGCCCCTTGTTCGAGAAATTTTCTAGAAAGGTGTCGCAAGAGGGCAAATTCAAGAACATAAGGGATCCATCTCTCGCCCAGCCATCTGTCTTGTTTTGCTTCGACGAAGCTGGCTGGCTGTTGAATTTCAACCAATTGCCATTTAACTCAGTTCGGCGGGCGCTCAGGCATCAAAGTCACCCCATACGCGAAGATGGAACCCGTAGCCCAGAGGATACTTTCTTTGGGGTGTTCATGGACACTAGCTCCAAGTATAACACTTTTGTTCCGCCGCGTGGCCGAGACCCCAGTGCAAAGCTGACTGACGTTCACGAGTTCATGTTCTCACCTATATTCAAGATTCAATCATGGGATATACTCGCGGATCCTGAGCATATTGCCAAGAAGATAAGCACCAAGGTTGATGCCAAAAAGCTTTTCAGACTCGGTCGTCCCAACTGGGCCTCCCAACTCGAGATTATCTCGGTAAAGGAATTGGAAGAATACGCATTAACCAAGGCTTACTGGTGGGGACAACACGCGAGAGCTAGATGACACAACGTGCACTGCACTCCTATCTTATAGGATGCAGTTTTATGTTAACTCCCAAGTGATGAGAGAACAACTTGTGGCGAAGCATCTGCACGTGATTCAGAGCATCAGTGATGATCGCCTGACCATGCGTATCCTTCAACCGTCGGAGCCGATTTTGGCGTGGATTTCACTGCTGGAAATGAAGCGCAATAAGGGTTGCCGGTTGAAAATCCTCCAATGCTTCCATAAACAATGTTCCATGGGCTCGATGAACAGCGGGGACATCGGAGAGATGGTTGCTGCACTGATATTCCTGCTGTCATTTGATGCAAATCAACCCGGGTATGCGCCAAAAGCCCAGCAAATCAAAATTTTTCTTGGTGCCCTTTACGGCAAAGGCCTTGTTAACGAGTTGACTGTCAACTGCATGGAAGACGAGGATATGAAATCGTTGCTCGAGGATGGGCACGTGTTCTTCACCCACTTTGCGCGTGTCGGCGCTAAAACTGTCGACGATTCTGTTCTTCGAGAGGCATGGGGCCGAGGGGCTGCATTTTTTGTGCCGCAAAATACTTGGCACTATGACATGTTGATACCAGTGGCTCTTCCGAAGAGCAATGCCATGTCTTGCATCGTAGTCCAAGTGAAAAACCGTCAAGATGACGTGTTACCCGGCCTCAAATTGCGTAAAGATGCCAGGGTTTGCATTCAGAATTCCCTTACAAACATCAACTTCGACCCAAAGGTGAAAGCTGCTTTGGGTATCTTTATGGCCTTACAGAACCTGAAAAAGCCAAGCGTCGAAATCCTGACCCCCAAGGACAAGCCCCTTTCTGCTCTAAGGCCAAGGCCTAGCACTCAACCCGGGCCTAGCACTCAACGCGCAAGCCGAATTCCGATGTTTAGTGGCTCAATTCGCCTAAAGACGAAGAGACCTCCCAAGGAGTCGAAGGAAGACGACAACGTCAGTTCCCTCACGGCCGCTGCTGCAGAGTCTCCGGCTGCAGGATTCCCCTTACCCGACCCACAAACTCTATCGTCGCAATTGGGAGATCCAAAGCACTTAGTGATTCTCTCTGCCGGGTTGGATAGAGATCTTTTCCCCAACCTCGGTTTCGGAAACCTATATAGCGAAGATATAGGGATTTACAATACTCTCAACAAGCTGGTTTACCTGCAGTCCGGCGCGAACCTGGACAACGATGACTATACTGGATCTTTTATCCTTGGAAATAAGGCAACGTAAGTTGACTTCGTTTGGACAATGTTCAAGCTTGTGGTTTTGAAGTCAATCGCTGCGCCCAAAGGCACTTTCCAATACGTCAACAAGTCAACGCATCCAAGGTTTTGAGACTTCCATGTTGCATGAAAGATTCCGCTGATGCAAGGGTCACGGAGTGACCTGGAATCGTGTCATATTAACAGCGTGTGATGTCAATTAAGGGGTACTGATATATTACTATCAAATGATAGGCAGTAACCCCTACTCTGATTATTATCAAATGATAATAGATTGGGGACCATGTAGTATCAAAAGAGGTACTTATATGACTATTAGATAATAGCTAGTAATCCCTACTCTATTTATTATTAAATAATAATAGATTTAAGGCTATACAATATAAATTAAGGTACTTATATAACTATTAAATGATAGCTAGTAACTTCTACTCTATTTATTATTAAATAATAATAGATTTAAGACTATATAATATCAAAAGAGATACTTATATAACTATTAAATAATAGTTAGTAATCCCTACTCTGTTTATTATTAAATAATAATAGATTTAAGGCTGTGTAATATAAATTGGGGTACTTATGTGACTATTAAATGATAGCCAGTAACCCCTACTCTGTTTATTGTCAAATGATAATAGATTTGAGACTATATGATATCAAAAGGGGTACTTATATGACTATTAGATGATAGCTAATAACCCTTATTCTGTTTATTGTTAAATAATAATAGATTTGAGGCTATATAATATAAATTAGGGTATTTATATAATTATTAAATGATAACTAGTAATCTCTACTCTATTTATTATTAAATAATAATAGATTTAAGACTGTATAATATTAAAAGAGATACTTATATAACTATTAAATAATAGCTAGTAATCTCTATTTTATTTATTATTAAATAATAATAGATTTAAGACTATATAATATTAAAAGGGGTACTTATATGACTGTTAAATAATAGCTAGTAACCCCTACTCTGATTACTATCAAATGATAATAGATCGGGGGCCGTGTTATAATATAAATATATTATAGCACGGTAGCCAGACGAACCTATCTTATTAGATATGTGCTCACACCTTCACGCGGTGTCTGGTGTTACTGTTCAACGAACAAACCAAGATGAGCTTAAACTGGATAATATTTATGGATATTTGGACAGAAATAATATCTACAGAAGAACATTGCATAACGGGTTACAGGCGCTTCAAAACTCGAAGGTAGGATAACCTCTAGGTACATGTTTGTCTATGGCTATAACTTCATTCTGTGCCCTAAATTCTTGACTGTGTGCAATTGACCTCGCGACAATACCGGTTTTCGCGGGAACGCGAATACCGTTCAGTAACATTGCGGCAACGTTGTGCGGTTTTGCAACGTTGCAAGAAATCTACACATATATGACCATTTCAAAGGTCACCAAGTATATAATTTTATGAGCGTAGTGACTTCCCTTAACATATCGGTAATGTCGCAACGTTGCAGAATTTGATACGTTTATATTTGTTGATACGTCTAAATTTCCTGATTGTTGCAGATTAAATTACAATCCACTTATAAATCGCTTGTATTATTGGTATTCTAAATACAAATTGAGAAGCTGCAGCGCGCTCTGCACCAAGCACTGCCTGCAGGACCAATAAAACAGCGTACTGAGGAAGCTGCAGCGAGGCCTGCAGGCCAGCGCGCAACCGATTTGGGCAATTGAGAAGCCTGCAAGCTGGTTAGTGAGGCCTCATAAAGCAGATTTGACAACGTACTGAGGAAGCTTGCAGCGATGCCTGCCTGCGTGCGTTTATTAGTAAGGCCTCAAGTGCCAGCTGCACATGCGGTTTGGGCGGATTGACGTTGGTGCCAGCGAAACGCGGTTATATACATATGTATATATATATATATATAAGAGGATGGTATTGAGATATATTTTTCCCAGGGGCACCCTCAAATGTTGTTGACACGGGAGACGCGTTGATGCGTTTTTGTTTTGTGGGTCCATCAAGTCAAAAAATCGATCTTCATTGGTTCCGCATATCAACTGTATGGTTGCAGAATGGTTACAAGACTCAAAACGTATCAAGATGATATCTTACAAAATTTTGGAAACGTCACAAAAATTGGTTACGTATCGAAATATGTTACATAGCGGTTATTTAATACATATCAAGACACTGATACGGTTAATAAATTTGCAACGTATCAATAATGTAACGGTATTATTACCGTTTTTTAATTATATTTAGTTGTAAGACCGTTCAAAAGTTACCAAGCCTCTCAACGTTCTCGCGAAAACCGGTATTGGAAACTCATATCTCTTTGCATGCATAGCCAATCACTCGTACTGTTCCAAGAATTAATGCTATCAGCTAAAGATAAATGGTTTGACGCCGGTGAAAAAAGGACACGGTCCTGATTGTGTAGTTCATCATTAGATATTGGTCCCGTTCGAATCCAGTAACTTACAACGAGGTGGTGATAAGGAGCGGAGGAAAGGAAGAGAAAGGCGGTTGGCGTTTATTTTTTTGGTGGCGATGATGTGTGAGTATTATTTCAGGTGACTTCGTAGACAACGCCAATTAGGGGCTTGTGACAGTGGTCCTCGTGGTTTGACCTCTGAGCCTGGGAGGCTCCTGAAGTAGAGGCTGATGCAGATTTCAAAGTCCTTCTACGCCGCGACTGATCTCTAGATTGAAGCCACGAGTTTCATTAAGAATTTGTATAGAGCAAGACTTGGGATCTACGACATGAATATGACCTTGTTCAACTAAACTTGATAACTGATATGCCCCTGTGAATTGCGCCATGAATAAGATGGCGACCCTACAACGAGGTCTACATACGAAAACGGGGGTGGCCCACCACAACCAGAAGACACTCCCCTGCCACGCCCCTGGGTTGCCCGATGGGCAGGGCAAGACCGTCGCTGGTTCTACGTGAATGAGATGACCGGTGAGCAGTCTTGGGAGCGGCCCTGCGGTGGACATATCTGGGGAATTACCAGGATATTCCCTGTTTAATCACCACACGTTAGTGGTATCTTTTCATAATTGGCTGTCACTCGCGTCTTATCGGTTCTAGGCGCAGACAGACTCGAGAGAGTGCCCCGCTATATTCAGGGCAAAGGTTGATCAGGGTGGTTGGCAGCTGGCTTCAATGGCTTCAAGTGGGTCTAGACTCTTATAAAAGCATGCCATTTGCTATTTTAAATGTTGGGGAAGAGAAATATCGGAGCCAAACAAAGAAAATTTTTTCTCTGTATGGGGCTTGTTATTATTGTAAGCCCATGATTCGCTATTGTAAACGTGAGGGTAGGGGTATGGGCTTTGGACTTTGTCAATGTCGAGGTTAACCACATTAGGTAAGGTGGGATTACACGCATGCCATGCTGCTGGACTTATTTTGAACCTCTTTTTCTTCTTCTTCTTCTTCTTCTTCTTCTTCTTTTCTCTCGGCGCCGCAGTCATCTTCATTTGCACACAACTCTCTTCTCTTGGTATGTGATATTCCTTCAACCACTCCTATCTAGACTTGCCTTTACTGTGACAGTTGCAATCGTCTTCATTTGATATCTTTGCTCTGGTGTTTTTTCCTCTGGTGCCTTTTCTCTGATGTTTGTGCTTTAATGTCTTCACTTTGGCATCTTCGTTCAACCGATAATCTTGACACTACGTTGCATGCATACACGCGATATTTGGATGGAAGCTAATCAGTTTGATACAGAAAAAGCCCTGAAACTCTTCCCCCCCGCCGCCGCAATGTCCGCCCCCCCCAGCCAAACAAGGTAAGAAATGAAGTCTTTGTGGATTATGGATACAAGCTAATCAATTGGATACAGAAGCGATCGCCGACTCCGCCCCCGATGACACCAAGCCTGACGGTAAGTAACGAACCTTTTTATTATTTCTATCCACTATAATGTCGCCTGTCAGTTTGATTTCCATGTTCAATATATCGATGATAAACCAATGAGCTCTTGAATACTAACATTGGATGTAGCCGCCAAACCCGCCCAGGCTACTGAGCCCGACCCTGTGCAGGAGCAGCTCGCCGCCCTCACCAAGGCGGTGGAAGATGTAAGTACTATGTGCATCTATCCAGTCCTAAAGTATGAGCTAATTGTTAAATCTAGCTGAGCAAGCGCGTATGATTTTGATACAATCAAATATAGTTGATCAAATGGTTTGCTGACATAATTACTATAGGCCCAAGATGAAGAAGGCCGCAAGGCCGAGGAAGGAAAACCTCGTAAAAAAACCAAGTTTGACGAGACCCTCCTGTCCGCGCCGGCGCGGGCATACGTGGAGTCGCTACGAGAGGAAGCCAAGGAGAAAATAGCTCTCCAAAAACAGGCCCAGGCAAGCCTCAAAAAGGCCGAGGAGGATGCCTTGCACTTCCGGAAGGTAATCGCTGATTACCGGAAGGAAGTGGAAGACATTCACAAGAAGGTGAATGCGGTGTTTGGGGAAGAGTAGGCAATAATTTTTAGCAGACGAAGATAATCTCGGTTATGATAATGAAATTACTTCTACTTCTTAGTCTTTTTCAGTATTGTATTTTTGTGTTGTTCTAGGCTTCTGGCTGGTGGAAGGCGCGTCGATGCCTCCTGCTAGTTACGTCAAGACTGGCGGGTTTTCTCCTTCAACCACTTCACTTTTCCCCCATCTCTTCTTCCCCTTAATAATCCCAATTCCTCTTTCATCCGTTTTGCCTCTTCAATCCTCTCGCATCTCTGGCTGTTTCCCTCAGCCCTCCTCCTGGAACCTAGACTTACTCACGAGTTGTGTTTCCTAAACAGCATACCTACTTCTCAGACGACGACCTAGTATCGAGGCATCCTGTTTGCCATGCGACCGTCTCTCTTTATCTTGAGTCCCGTCCCTGAGGCTTCTGTCGCCCAGCCAAGGCCGTCCACAATCCACGATCAGCCCCCTCAATACGAAAGAAATGGCGAGCACCCAGGGCTGGATGGTGCCAATGGAGACACTACACAACCTCAAAGAACAAACAAATTCATCATGTCAACATCACCAACGGTGGTGTACCTTGCGTTCGTGTCGTTCTTGTAACCCGAGGCGTGATGTATTGCTAACATCTTCAGTGTCCTCCTCGTTTTCTTTGTCTGCTCTCTTGAACAACAGACTAATAGCAGTTTGTTTATTTACGTCTTGAGCTATTTTTCGGGGCATGCTGCTATCGCTAATCTTGGATTGATGTCCAGTATTTGCAGCGGGGTGATCCATCTACATTTCACCAACGACCTCAAACTTGGTCGTTATTTCTTCTCATTCCTCTGGGCTGTGCTGTTGACGTCTTTGGGTATGAGTCATTCAAATGTACTCGTTATATCGCTGATGATATTTAGGGCTTGTCATCTTTGCTACTAACAAGTCATCGACGGCTTTTATCTGGGGTCAGGTTAGTGAACATTTTTTGGTGTCTGAAAACTAGCTAACTTCACAAGATAATATACTGCTTTGGATACCAAGGGTTGTTTTATGTTCTCGATGTCATAACCTGTGATATTTCGTCATTGGACAACCGGGCCTGGCTTCTGGCACTTAGTCGGTTCCCTTATATCATAAACGCATTTGTTGGTCCCAACCTCGCACAGGAGATATACCGGAAAGGCTCATGGCGCTCGGCCTATGGGATCTTTGCAGCAATTCTACCCGCCATGTGTGCTCCACTGGCTGTCATCCTCTTCATTGAGCGGCTCGAAAAACCCAAAACGAATGTTCAAGATACACCTCAGAGGACCACCTCTATGCCATTGTGGAAAGAACTTGGACTAATTCTGCTCAAATATGATCGTACGTTTCCATGTACAAAAAGGGTGCAACCATCAAGCTGGTCTGACCATAATATGCAGTAATCGGCACCTTTTTATACCTCGCCGGATTTCAGTTGTTAATAACACTCAGCTTGTCAGATTCACCATACCATGATAGAAGCCCGCAGAAAATACTCGAAATTGTCGCAAGTGTTTTGTTTTGGGTATCATTCGTTATATGGGAGGCGGCCTATGCTCGCAGTCGTTTCGCGCCCTTCCACTTGCTAATCAACCCTACCGTACTGGGGGCATGCCTCGCAGGTGCATCACTGTTTACTAGCTTCTAGTACGTGCGCACATCTGATACATTTGCGAGGAGAAGATGAACTGATATTAAGCAGCTGCTTGGATCCATATTTCCTTTCGTACATCCAGGTCGTTTATAACACCCCCATATCGCACGCTGGCTACATATACAACATCCACACCGTTGGTGCGTGTTGCTTTGCGATACTGGCTGGAATGTGAGGCTTCTCTATGGATTATACGCTTTTCCATTTCACTAACGTGGGTAGTTCAATTCGAGCTACTGGTAGATTTAAGTGGCTAGCATTTGGTGCCATGACATGGCATCTCATAGCAACCGGCCTTCTTCTTTATTTCCGCCAACCCAAGAGGAATATTGCGCAGATTGCTGTTTCTCAATTTATGATATCCATCTCCGGAGGGCTCTTGGGAATATGTGGACAAATGGCGATACTGGCAGCAGACACTCATACGGAACCAGCCACCATCCTGGCCTTGCTTATTTTATTCACGAGTTTTGGCGCGGCGGTTGGGCAATCAATAGCATCAGCGATCTATACCTTCTACATGCCCAGGGCGCTAGACAAACGCCTCCCTACTGACGTTAAGCCGTGGGGGAAAACCATATACGAAAGTATTATCCAGCAGCTGAGTTATCCGATGAGCAGTCCGGTTAGACAGGCTATTATCGAATCATACTACGAGGTCATGCGACACCTGTGTGTAGCGGGACTGTGCGCCCTGCCGGTTGCGTTGCTCTCGATCGCGATGTGGAAGAACGTCAACGTCAGAAAGGCCAAACAGGATGTCAATGAAGCTCCCTAGATAGCCAAGCTTCAACTCGACAAACGAGAGGTTTTGCTAGTAGCTATTTTTATCCACCAGTTAGTTTAATGCTGTTAGAGGGTATGGCAGGTTTTATCGCGATCATTCTTAGGGCTAACAATATTACCTTTATTGTCTGAACACACTACGAATTAGTTATTCAAAACCAGATTATTAATATCGCACCGATATTTCGTAACCACACCACGGCTGACAAACCATAGTATTGATTATTATGATATCGGCGCTACCTGAACGCGAGCCCGGGGGTTTTCGGCCGAAGTTTATTATGGGTTGCATCCACATAGTTAATTGTACAACCAATCAGTAGTCGCGAGGAACAATAGACTGGAGCACTGTTGCTGCTTTCGAGGTCGATCTTGCTGCAATAATGCTGGGGTAATATTATTAATCTTTAGGGCACCGGAACTCGGTCGATTTATTATTACATAAATTGAAACCGGTTAATGTGGACATTCCAGGCACCTGGGCATATTGAAATGTTTTTCAAACGAAGAATGGAGAGTATATATAGAAGGCATTGTGCCGTCTTTTGGGATTGGTTTTTCTTGAGGACAAGATCAATTGATCAAAGGCCGAGGAAAACATTCCAGCATTGAAGCATTCGGCACATCCCAATACTACATATACTCGCAATGGCAATCCAACCCATCAAACTGTACGGCGGCACTCTCGGCCCAAACCCGTTCAAAGTCAGCATCATCTTCGACGTGCTCGAACTCCCGCATGAAGACGTCGCCGTCCCCTTCAGCGAGGTCAAGAAACCCGCCTACGAAGCTATTAATCCTAATGGCCGCCTCCCCGCCATCTACGACCCAAACACGGGCATTACATTGTGGGAATCTGGCGCGATTACCGAATATCTGATTGAACGGTACGACACGGCTGAGCCACGGAAACTTAGCTTTACGCCGCGCACCCCAGAGGCAGAGCATGCGAGGCAGTGGCTGTACTTGCAGACGACGGGCCAGGGTCCGTATTATGGACAGGCGTGGTGGTTTCTGCACTACCACCCAGAGAAAGTGCCCACCGCGGTAGAGCGCTACGTGAACGAGGCGAAGCGCATGACGGGCGTGCTGGACAAGTGGCTGGCCAAGCAGAAGGAAGAGCACAGTAGCAATCTTGGGGATGGCCCGTGGCTGGTCGGGAACAAAATGTCCTATGCGGATTTGTCTTTTATTCCGTGGCAGAAAGCGGCGCATACGGCCCTCACAGAGCATGGATTCGAGCCAGAGCAGTTTCCGAATGTGGTGGATTGGTTTGGCAGGATGACGAGTCACCCCATTGTCAAGAAGACGATGGAGATCGAGGTGAAGAAGTTGGCTGAGGCGAAGGCTGCGCAGAAGAAGTAATTGCGTGGGTGTACTGTGGATTGCCGGCCATGGTATGAGGTTTGGCGAAGTACTCTCTGCTGTAATTAGATATATCAATTGAAAATTCTTTTGTCACGCTGAATGTTTTCATGAATGTTGCGATAAGATTTGAAAAAGGATCAACGAACACTCCGATGTACTCCGCTCCGTCGGATATGCGCTAACCATACGCGGGATAGCTGCAAGGGGTTCCTGCCCCCGATTGGCTCGTTTCTTATCAGCCAGAGATTAAAGCTGTCGATGTGCTCACGTGAAAACTTCTCCAGCTTTTCTCCTCCTTCCACAGGGCGCGTTGCTTTCGGCACCAGTATATCGAAGCTGAATCCCCTCTCTCCCATCACGCGACCCCTCCTGGCCCCTGGATTCGACCTCTAGTCGCTTTTTTACGAACATCTCGGGCATGGTCGCGGGGCAAACACCAAGAGCATTTAGCGGTCAAGCGATAAGCAGATAACAAGCAGGCGATTGAAAACTATAGGACGAAGATGGCATCATCCCGCGTCTTCATCACGGACTCGGAGAAGCAGGTACGTATCTGCAATCGGCAAGGACTTTTGCACAAAGCTTATCTTTTGAAAATTTCCAGGCTATCATTATCGCAGATGATACTAGTAGTATGACAGGGAAACGCCATGATCAGCCGCCGCGTCGACGCACAAGCTTTTTCAAGGCTCTTATCATTACATCACTCGCTGTCGCAGGCTTGTATATATACCTTCCTCGGCTGGGTTTTCTGTCGCCTTTGAGGAGGTGCGGCTCGGCGGCACACCCTATCAATAATGGAGATGACAGCCTGGGTGCTGTCGCGAGTGAGAGCTCGATATGCAGTGTTGCCGGGACTGAAATTCTAAAGCTGGGAGGAAATGCGGCGGATGCTGTGAGTGTTCTTGAATTCGATATCTCCCTGGCGGAGAAATTTCTAATTCGTTTATTAGATGGTTGCGACAGTGTTTTGTGTTGGTGTCATTGGTAGAGTGACCCCGAGCGAGACTACTATTGGTTGTAATACTGACACCTGTTTAGGAATGTATCATAGCGGTATTGGAGGTGGCGGCTTTATGCTGATACGATCTCCTGACGGCACGTTTGAGAATGTCGACTTTCGTGAAACTGCGCCGGCAGCAGCGCACCAAGACATGTTTGCTAGTGATCCACACTTGTCAGTTGCAGGCGGGCTAGCAAGGTACGTTTTTGCAGTCATATGTGCTGTATGTAGTACTGTGAGCTGATTTAAAATCTAGTGGAGTCCCAAGTGAAATACGCGGTTTGCAGTATCTGCACGACAAGCATGGCATTCTTCCATGGTCGACTCTTTTGCAACCAGCCATTAAAACTGCTCGTGATGGCTTCCCCATGACACAAGATTTGTACCACGCAACGCAGCGGACGTTGAAGAACGGCAAGGACTTTCTTGTGAAAGATCCATCTTGGGCCCAAGACTTTGCGCCGCATGGAACCATACTCGGACTCGGTGACACCATTTACCGAAAGCGATACGCAGACACGCTCGAGACTATTGCCAAAGAAGGACCGGATGCGTTCTATAGTGGACGCATCGCTGAAACGATGATTGACGCTGTGCGAGCAGCCAATGGAATCATGACGTTGGAAGACCTGCAAAACTACCAGGTCGTCATCAGGGACACTCCTCAGATAGACTACAGAGGCTATACCGTTACCAGCACGTCGGCTCCCTCTGCTGGAGTTATTGGATTAAGCATATTGAAAATTATAGACGGTTATGAGCAGTTCTTCTCGCCAGAGTCGACCCAATTGAGCACGCATCGGCTCGACGAGGCAATGCGCTTTGCCTACGGCCAGGTATGTTTTACGTTCTGGTTATCACTGTATTATTGATGCTGTAGATTATTCTGACTTTCCAACAGCGAACAAGCTTTGGAGACCCTTCGTTCGTCCATGGAATGCACCAGCACGAACAGGATATTCTTAACGACACAACCGTGGCCAGTATCCGCCGGCGCATTTCTGACCGTCGCACGCAGAACGTATCTGCATACGACCCGGATGGGATTGAGAGCCGGGACACGTAGGTCTAGCTTCTTACCAACACTTTTTCTCAGTATAGTTGACAATTGAGGTAGACCAGGGACATCTCACATTTCGACGGCAGATCGCTCCGGGCTTGCAATAACGCTGACAACTACGATCAACTTGTTCTTTGGTAGTATGGTGATGGTTCCCGAGACAGGGATCATCATGAACAACGAAATGAACGGTAAGACCAACCAACCTGCTGTCGCTTGAGACAATAATATCTGACTCTCTTGCAGACTTTTCGATCCCCGGGTCATCAAACGAATTCGGCTACGTCCCTTCACCATCCAACTACGTCCAACCGGGCAAAAGACCGCTGTCATCGATCACACCGATCATTGTAACCCACCCCGACGGCTCGCTATACTTTGTGACAGGCGCTGCAGGCGGCAGCCGCATCACGACAGCAACAGTGCAGAGCGTGGTGAACGTGATCGACCGAGATATGGGGCCCTATGACGCCCTCGCCGAGCCGCGCATGCACGACCAACTCATCCCAAATCAGGTTCGTTTCGAGTACAGCTTCAACAACGAGACGGTACGGTCCATGCAACGCCGCGGGCACAACGTTACCTGGGTTGCGCCCGGACAGAGTTCGGCGCAGTGTATTCGTTTGCTGCGTAACGGTACCTTTGAGGCTGCAGGCGAGCCGCGGCAGAAGAATTCTGGAGGATTCGCTGTTTGATATATACATATGTTCCGGATTAGACTTTTTAACGATACTGAGCGCTATGAAATGCATGTATAGAGGATACATATTGAAACAAAGACTATGAATTTTGTCAACTGTTAGATCTAGTTTTATAGATGATCAATGGCGAGATCGCGATTGGGATTGAATATTTGTATTTTCTCAGCATGTTAGCTACTGTACCAAAAAAGCCTTTGGCCTGTTTGGACAGTCCTTATTATCCAACATTGAACATATTTGACTACCACTAACTACTCACAGGCCCTCAAACACTGCATTCACTCTCTTCTTGATGTCGGTGATTTCCTTTTGGTAGTCACTGATCACCTTTTTGAGGCGCACGACCTCCTACTCGGCCTTTTGTTAGGGCTTGCCTGGGCCTCCTTCTTTAAAAGGACTTTTTGCTTGACTTCCTCACTTCCTCCCGAAGGTCTTTCACATATGCTAGCGCCGAAGCACTCAGCAGGGTGTCGTCGAATTTGGTTTTTTTATGGGGTTTTCCTTGCACGGCCTTGCGGGCTTCTTCGTCTTCTCGGGCCTATAGCAATTGTATCAGTAAACCACTTTATCAATTATATTCGATCGTATCAAGATCATACCCGCTTGTAGGCCGACAGATAAACCAATTTATCAACTATGTTTGATCGTATAAAAACCATACCCGCTGGAGGCCGTCAGCTAGATTTGATAATTAGCTCATGCTTTAGGACTGTATAGATGCACATAGAACTTACCTCCTGCACCTGCTTGGTTAGGGCAGCAACCTTGCTCTCTAATGTACTGTCGTGACAAAAACCGCTCTCACCAGGGGTGTTGGCCGTGGAGGTTGCAAGTACCACTATCTGGAGTTAACCTCCTTATGGTGGGCTGTTCAGTAGACTTGAAATCGCCATACCGAGTGTTGGCACCTGCCACGTTGAAGATTGGGTTCATTAAATGACCCATATTGTTTTCAAATCGGCCTTGTAAAGAAGCTTCAGTTCCCACTCTTACCTGTTCTTTGACTGAGATGGTGTGATGGTGTTGTGCTCTGGGCTGATGATCGAGAATACGCTTAATGCCCGCCCAGTGGGAGTTATCGCAAAAGTTTCGAAAGATTTTCAAAATTGCTCCATTGAGCTAACTGACCAACAAACTTTTTGTCGTGCAGCGAGCATGTCGAACGACCGGACATGGCCTAACCCTCGACAGTGAGTGACTCGACAAAACTTACCTTTGCGGGACCGTGTAAACATCAGGAAACGACGATGTAGGCAAACGAGGGCTGCAGAAGCGAATGGGAATGCGTATGAGGCCGCAAAACGAACGGAAACAGGCGTACAGGCCTGTGAAAGTAATATGGAAGCGCCTGAGGGGAAAGAACAGAGGAATAATTTGAGGCTGATCTAAAAGATAATTATTATGCGGGCAGCCCCACCCGGTCAGGAAAATCATCAGCTACGTGATCTAAACTACCGCAACACATGCTCAAAATTACGCAGCCCGAAGCCAGTTTCAAAACCGCGCCCAAGCCTGCCGCCGAGCGAAGCGAGGCCTGCAAGGCTTGTCTCATAGATACATATAGTACTTACTTCTTCTACCTATATAATGGTAGAATGAGATCTCGCATAGATTCTTAAATGTATCTTATTTTGAAGGTTCGAGTTCGAGAATCGAGGTCGGAGGTTCCAATCTTGGCTGCGTCGTCCTCTCGCCAGCCTCGCTAGATTCATCTTCAGTGGATAACCCAGGGCTCGACGGTAACTCGAGGTTTTCGCCGGAGTTACCCCCTATCTCGTTCCATCCAGCTTTACCATCGATACAGATTAACTGCATTATCGCTGTAGCCCTCAAACTGATCCGGTGTGGTTGAGTATTGGGAACATTCCCACCCTCACCTCCTCTTACCAGAGTTATATCTTCTTCCGCTCTTTGTAAGCTCATACCGCGAGGATATACGTATGCTCAGCGCTATGAAATGCATGTATAAAGAGGATATTGAAACGAAGACTATCGATTTGGGCAGCTACTAGATCTATACATAGATTATCAATCAAGGTTAGCTGACGCCTCAGTTTAAAAAAGTAAATGTTTTCAGGGGAAATGGTAAACTCGGTTTTTACAGCTGAGGCACAATGGTTCCCGCATACCGTCAAAACACGGCGTTTTCAACCGGTTTTGACACTGTATTTTATTCGTAGACGTTTTTCCAACAGAAATACATGTTTAACTGTAGTTTTGTGGATATGTATATAATCTGAAATGCCTCAGAAATATAAAGGCAGAGCGCCAGGTGTGTGGGTAAACAATAAACATTGTTTTGTTTATACTATTTCTATTTAGGAAGGAACGCATCGAAAAAAAAAAGACCAAAAAACCGGTTTATACTGAAAAACACCCTTGGAGACGTCTCCAAATCTCAATACGTTTTGTAAAAACGGGTACAAATTATAATATGTCTCTTAAAATATAGGATTTTTTGGTAATTGCACGTTTCAGCAGCGTCTTTTACCCTTTGATACGTGTACTCAACGTCTCCCTGTTTCAAACCGTTTCCACCACCAGGCCAGAGGTGTTCAAGAAACCCCATCTCCTGCTATTGCATGTTCAAGAAACGAAGAATACGAATTTTGTCAATTGATATATAGATCAAGGGCTTGCATCCGCGAACCCGATTTTGTGTGATGCGTCGATGATGCTCTGAGTCCAGCCCGACATGACGATCTATAACATGGGATAGGCCCGTCGCCAATGGCTGATCACACGAAGTACGTAGTGTCTTCGGAGATTTAGTCGGGGCCGGGTCTGCTGGAGGATTGAATATCCAGCAACGGGTTAAAGTCGTAAATTAGAGCGCTTCTTGATGCCTCATTTGGCATTCTTGAATGCAGGCTGGTGTTCCATGGTCTGCGATATAAACCCTCTCAGGGCTGCCCAGCGACTTGTAGTCGAGTTCGACTCGGTGGCATCAGATCCAGCCGTCTGCGGCGTTGCTGTGTTGCTCTCAACAGTATTCATCTGCGACATGTTCTTCATGAAGCGATCGCGCTCCAGCTGCTCCATTTTCTCTTTTCTCTTCATCGCTCCCGGGCGGTTCTTCAAGGTCTTGTGTTTGATAACGTGAGCCTGGCTGGCCAGCTCAGGTTGGTCCTGGTGTTCGGCATCGGGCAGGGCATCTGCAAGAGAATCGAGGGTGGCGACAAGCTTCTTGGAGGGGCGTCTACGCTTTGGTGTCGTCTTGTGGTTTTTCGCCACCTTGGCCATAAACGTCGAGTGTTTGATCACGCGCTTGTCTTTCTTCGATGTGCGCAGTTCATCGTTGAACAGACCGTGGTTGACCGAGCCTCGGCCACTGGACGCCTTGCGGCTTGCTGGACGGAGGGGTGCCTTTTCAGCTGATCAGCAGACTGGAGAGCAACATAAAGAGCGCATACATACCATGATTGTAGGATAGCCGGGTTCCAACCGAAGTGTAATAAGAAGCGTTGCGAAGTTGCAGTCGCAGAAGCACGTGTCAGCGGGAAAAAAAGATAGTCGGAGTCGCCGCAAAAATCGGGAGCGTCGATCCCGCCCGGTGAGAAAAGCCGACAACAACCGATCGCATTGGCTGGGAATCGCGACGACAACTGCGAAAGGCGACTTTTTCCTCTTTTTTGGTCACTGTGATATCAGTGTTTGTTTATTTGCTGTGATACCCCCTGCCGCCGCATTTATATGACTCGTCCACTGCTCACCACGAGACGAATCTGCATCTTCAATCGTTATCCCCAACGCTTTTTGTCTGCAAGCCTTGTCGCTGCCCGGTTGAATATCGTACACCACCGTCGCTTCGCCTCGCTTCCTCGTCCAGAAACCGCTTCTCTGCCTCGGTCTCGTCCTCACGCAAATATGTTGCTCTCGACCAATTCCCGCAAACACAAGGTGACGGTCATTGGGTCTGGAAACTGGTACGGTCTTGTATTCAATTGCATGGAGACAGACAGAGCTAATATTCTGGAGGGGCACTGCGATCTCCAAGATCGTGGCAGAGAACACCCTCGCCAACAATGACGTATTCCAGGAGACCGTCGAGATGTGGGTGTTTGAGGAAAAGGTGGAAATGTCCAAGGACTCGAAGCACTACGATCCGTCAGACCCTCTGTGTCAAGGTCCCCAGAACCTGACCGACCTCATCAACAAGTACCACGAGAACGTCAAGTACCTCGCCGACATTCCTCTGCCCAAGAACCTTCACGCCAACCCCTCGTTGGAGGACGCCGTCAAAGACTCGTCGATTCTCATTTTCAACGTGCCGCATCAGTTTATCATTCGCATCTGCGACCAGCTACAGGGCAAGATCCTTCCCTACGCACGAGGCATCTCGTGTATCAAGGGCGTGGACGTGCAGGAAGAAGGCGTTAGTCTCTTCTCCGAGACCATTGGCAAAAAACTGGGAATCTACTGCGGTTCGCTTTCCGGCGCCAACATCGCGAACGAGGTGGCCAAGGAACTCTGGTGCGAAACCACAATTGGCTACGACCCGCCTCACCTCGATTCCAAAGCTCCGACGCCTGTTGGGGGATCCCCTTCACAGTCTCAGGTCGACCTTCCCTCGTTTGAGCACAAGGATAGCTCCGGACACTTCTCCAAGGTTAAGCTCCGGCCTTTGCCCAACGACTACCCACCAATTGACCACGCCCTCTGGAAGACCCTTTTCCACCGACCATACTTCCACGTGCGCGTCGTCAACGACTCGGCCGGTGTCGCTATTGGAGGCGCTCTGAAGAATGTCATCGCCGTCGGAGCCGGGTTTGTCGACGGTCTTGGATGGGGCGACAACGCCAAAGCTGCGGTTATGCGTGTCGGCCTGGGAGAAATGGTCAAGTTTGGCACTCAGTTCTTTGGCAACACGGCCGAGAAGAAGACCTTTACAGAAGAAAGCGCAGGCGTCGCAGATTTAATCACCAGCTGCAGCGGCGGCCGGAATTTCCGGTGCGCCAAGCTGAGCGTGCAGCGAGGGGCTCCCATTGAGGAGATTGAGAAGCAGGAACTCAACGGGCAGAAGCTCCAGGGTACACTCACTGCTGCGGAGGTCAACAAGTTCCTGAAGAAACAGGGTGCCGAGAAGGACTATCCTCTGTTTACCGCTGTTCACCGTAAGTCCACGCGCGCATTCTTGTTCTTTCACATGCTAATCTCGGACAGGCATTCTGGAGGGCTCGTTGAGAGTGGAGCAGATCCCCGGGTTCCTTGAATCGAAACTGTAAATGCTATTTTTCTAATAAAGGGCGAATTGTGAAGCTTTTCGGGGTAGATGGTAGATCGGCTGGACAGGCTGGAGAGGCTGGATAGAGGAGTCGTGGCGGCAGCACGTTGTATACTATTTCTTATTGTTTGTCACGCGATGCGACACATACATAGATTATACTATTATAACAAGAACAGTATATGCAGCTGGTCGTACGTGTACAACAGACAGCACATTCGTGAAGAGTTGAAATAGTCATACTAAAGAAGAAATGAATGTGACAGCGATCAGATGACATCATCGGCAACCCCGCCAGCCGTTGCTCGGCGGGGCGGCGAGCTCTAGACTCCCTCCGCCGTGCCTTGGTTTCCTGACCACAATAGTCACTAGCTCGCCTCGCCCACTGCGACATAAAACCAGGAATGCTGCGTTGATTGACCGCAGTCCCTCAATTGTCCTGTCCGACTGAGCTGAGCGGACTTTTTCACTCTTACCTCTACCAGCTCTTCCCACCATGAGCTCCTCGCGCAGGGTCTACCTGCTGCCTCTGAAAGACGATGGCTCGCCAGATATCCCAGGAGGTTATATTTACCTGCCTCCGCCGACCAATCCGGCATACACTCTGCGCTTTGTGATCGAGGGCTCCAGCTCGATATGTCGAAAGGGCAGTTTGTGGGTGAACATCCCCGAGGAGGGCGCCGAGTTTGATCGGTCGACATTTCGCCAGTTCAAGTAAGGATATAAATATATACAATTATATACACACAAAAAGAAAAATGGACAAAGGGACAGCTCAATTAACGCGTATAGCCTCCAACCGGACTTCAACAAAGATATTCATATTGACGTGCCCATTACCCAGGCCGGCGCCTTCGCTTTCTACGCAACATACTCGCCGCTCCCGAAGTTCTCGGCTTCTGCTCTGCCCGCTGCAGAGGAGGAGAAAAGCCCGGTACACTATGTCGATGTCTCGCCGGCCTTGACTCTACGCGGCAAGGACGTGCCCTTGGACGCGCTGTCGATTTTTTCTGTTATTTCAAAGTTCATGGGCAAGTACCCGTCCGACTGGGAGAACCATTTGCGAGGCATCTCGCAGCGGAACTACAATATGATCCACTTTACGCCATTGATGAAACGAGGCGATTCCAATTCGCCGTATAGTATCTACGATCAGCTGGGCTTTGATCCAGAGGTGTTTCCGAACGGCGAAAAGGACGTGGCGGCTCTGATCGCCAAAATGGAGAATGAACATGGCTTGCTGGCGTTGACTGACGTTGTCTGGAACCATACTGCAAATAACAGCAAGTGGCTGGAGGAACACCCTGAAGCGGGATACAATGTGGAAACAGCGCCTTGGCTGGAGGCTGCGCTGGACCTCGACACCGCGTTGCTGAAATACAGCGATGACTTGGAGCAGCTAGGCTTGCCCACTGAATTTAAAAGTGTTGATGATCTTCAAAAAGTTACGACTGCAATGCGCAAGCATGCCATCGATGGGATCGACCTGTGGCAGTTCTACGTCGTGGATGTCAAGGAAAACGCCAGTCGTCTTGTCAACGCGTGGAAAAATAGTTCTGCTGTTGAGCCTATCAGTGACGCCCAGTCGTGGTCTTTGAAGAAAAAAGCAGACTATATTCGTGAAAACGCTCTTCAGAACGTATCTAGAATACTGGGGAGATTTTCGAGAAAGGTGGACGAAACAAAGGCTCTACCTCTTTTTGCTGCCCTTTTTGGGTCCACAGACGCATCGACTGTTACAGATGAAGTCTCGCGCATTCTTGATGAAGTCAACCTTCCATTCTACAAGGAATACGACGGCGAGGTTACCGTTATTCTTGACCAAATCTTCAACCGAGTCAAGTACATGAGAATCGACGACCATGGCCCCAAGTTAGGGCCAGTAACAAAGGAAAGCCCCCTCGTGGAAAGTTACTTCACTAGACTACCAGAAAATGAAACCACAAAAAAGCACAATCCCAGGTCGCTCGCCTTGGTCAATAACGGCTGGATATGGAACGCCGACGCTATGAAAGACAACGCCGGACCTGACTCACGGGCCTATCTTCGACGAGAAGTTATAGTATGGGGCGATTGTGTCAAACTGAGATACGGATCATCGCCAAAAGACAATCCGTTCCTCTGGGACTACATGACAAAGTATACCCAGTTGATGGCCAAGTACTTTTCTGGATTCCGCGTCGACAACTGCCATTCAACCCCATTGGTAGTCGCAGAATACTTCCTCGACCAAGCCCGCAAAGTGCGACCAAATTTGACTGTATTTGCAGAGCTTTTCACTGGATCGGAGGAAACCGACTACATCTTTGTCAAGCGACTTGGTCTGAGTGCGCTGATCAGAGAAGCGATGCAAGCATGGAGCACTGAAGAGCTCAGTCGACTGGTGCACCGTCATGGCGGACGTCCTATTGGAAGTTTTGAACTGGATCTTCCAAAGGCATCAGCTACTGCGTCAAAGGGAGGAGAAGTCATCAGTCATATCCGTCAAAGTCCGGTGCACGCGTTGTTTATGGATTGCACGCATGACAACGAAGTCCCCGCTCAAAAGCGAGACGCGAGAGACACCCTTCCCAACGCTGCACTCGTCGCAATGTGTGCTTCTGCGACGGGAAGTGTCATGGGCTACGACGAAATCTACCCAAGGCTGATCGATCTTGTATCGGAAACTCGTTTGTATGCCTCGGAGTTTTCAGACCAGAAATCAATTCAGGCTGGATCAAGTGCTGGGGGTATTGGCGGCGTGAAGAAGATATTGAACGAATTCCACACCAAGATGGGCGTCGAAGGGTACGACGAGACTTTTATTCACCACGACGGAGAGTATATTACAGTTCATCGGGTACATCCAAAACAGAGAAGGGGTATTTTCTTAATCGCGCATACCGCGTTTCCAGGCTACGGGGATGGGAACGGTGTGCTTGCACCGACACATCTGACTGGGACGCATGCAAAGCTCATTGGGTGCTGGAAGCTTGATGTTGACGTTGACGAAAAGTCTCAAAGTAAAGTGGTGGATGATGCAAAGTTCCTTCGAGGCCTTCCGAGTAAAGTTGTGGATTTGGAAAGCGCCAGTATTGTTATCGACGGCGAGGACACCACCATTTCGACATCGGAAAACTTTGTTCCTGGGTCAATTGCTTTGTTTGAAACGTGGATTCCAAGTGTCGAACATGCAGATGGTCTGGACTCCTACATCACGAGCGGTGCCGAAGAGGCATTCGCAAAGCTCGATCTGATTGATCTCAACTTTGCGTTGTACAGATGCGAGGCTGAAGAGCGAGACTCATCTAGCGGTGAAGACGGCGTTTACAGTATCCCAAATCACGGTCCATTGGTATATGCCGGTCTTCAGGGCTGGTGGAGTGTTTTGGAGAATATTGTCCGATACAATGAACTAGGCCACCCTCTCTGCGATCATTTGCGGGAAGGCCAGTGGGCATTGGATTATATTGTTGGTCGCTTGGAAAAAGTCGCCAAACAAGAAGGATACGCACGTCTTCACGGCCCAGCTGCCTGGCTCCGTGAGCGTTTTGATGTAGTCCGAAAGCTGCCCAACTTTTTGCTCCCGCGATACTTTGCAATTATTATTCAGAGCGCATTTACAGCGGCATGGCGGCGGGGTATTCAGTTATTCGACGAGAATATTCAAAACGGACAGCAGTTTATTCATCAATTGGCCATGGTCAGTGTTCAGCAAGTTGGATATGTCAAGTCTGCATCTGTATGGCCGTCAAAGAGTGTTCCCAGTCTCGCCGCTGGCCTACCACATTTTGCAGTAGACTGGGCTCGGTGCTGGGGACGAGATGTGTTCATTTCTCTCCGCGGTCTTCTTTTGTGTACTGGCCGGTTTGACGAAGCAAAAGAACACATTTTTGGATTTGCAAGCGTGCTTAAGCACGGAATGATCCCGAACCTTTTGAGCAGCGGCAAACTGCCCCGGTACAACTCTCGAGACTCGGTGTGGTTTTTCTTGCAGGCCATTCAGGATTATACCAAGATGGTTCCGGATGGCATCAAAATACTGGATGAAAAAGTTCCGAGACGGTTTTTGCCTTATGACGATACTTGGTTTCCTCACGATGACCCACGCGCATACTCAAAGTCTTCGACCATCCGCGAGATTGTGCAGGAAGTGTTTGATCGGCATGCGTCGGGTATTAGTTTCAGGGAATACAATGCAGGCCCTGACCTAGACGTGCAGATGAAGCCCGAAGGGTTCCAGATTGACGTCAAGGTTGACTGGACAACTGGCATCGTCTTTGGCGGCAGTCAGTACAACTGCGGTACATGGATGGACAAAATGGGCGAGAGTGTCCAGGCTGGAAGCAAAGGCGTCCCCGGCACACCGCGAGACGGCGCTGCTGTTGAGATTACTGGGTTGCTGTACAGCGCTCTCAAATGGGTAGATCAACTGCGCGCAGAAGGGAAATACGAGCACAAGGGCGTTGACACGGCCAACGGCGAGACTATTTCGTTTGCTGACTGGGCAGCGCGGATCAAGGAAAACTTTGAGCGATGCTATTACATCCCCCTGGACGCAGCTGAAGACGCCAAGTACGATATTGATCCATCCATCGTCAACCGCCGCGGCATTTATAAGGATCTATACAAATCTGGCAAGCCGTACGAAGACTACCAACTACGCGCACAAGTCCCCATCGCCATGACCGTAGCCCCGGACCTGTTCGATCCCACACACGCCCTACAAGCACTATCCATCGCTGACTCCGTCCTCCTCGGTCCCACGGGCGTCGCAACCCTCGACCCATCCGACCTCAACTACCGACCCGACTACAACAACTCCGAAGACTCGACCGATTTTTCCACCTCCAAGGGCCGAAACTACCACCAGGGGCCTGAATGGCTCTGGCCTAGAGGATTCTTCCTTCGCGCTCTGCTTCATTTTGACCTGTTGCGTCGGAAGAATGCAGAAGAACGCACCGAGACGTTTCAGCAGATCACGCGCCGACTCGAGGGTTGCAAGAGCGCATTGAGGGAGAGTCCGTGGAGGGGGCTGACGGAGTTGACGAATGGGGCTGGCGAGTATTGTGCTGATTCAGTAAGTTTTTGTCTCTGCTTGTAATGTTTTTGCTAACTGGATGCAGTCCCCAACGCAGGCTTGGTCGGCGGGGTGTTTGTTGGATGTGTATTACGATGCGCTGCAGGTTGCGTCGGGCTGAGCAGTATATTTAGTACTTTAGTAATTCGTACATATCTACTCACGAGCCATGACTTTTGTTACAAGATATAATTAAATAGATGAATATCTTATCCTATTGGCTACGCCTCCACATTGCTACCATAGATATCCACCATGACTGACTACGTACATATCTACTCCACACATCCCACCTCCCCTCGAAGATACATATACAATATACACTACTACTGCCCCTCAAATACATTTATTAAACAATGTCCATCCCCGTAATCCTCATAGGCAAAACCAGCACCATCGGCGCCACCGTCGCAAAACACCTCGCACCGGAATACGAAGGTGCGTCCTTTTCACCTCCTTCTTTCACCTCAACCAGATGTCACTAACAGGCAAAAAAAAAAGTAATCCGCTTCATCCAATCCCTGCACACCGCGCAAACCGAGATCCCACATATCCTCACCAAACGCGCTCCTCCAAACCCCAGCACTCCTCCTCCCAATCCCACTGATGGCAGTGGTTCCATTGGCAGCAACGACTACACCCGCGGCGCACGCGCCGTGATCTTCGGACGCGCGTTCACACTCGGCCAAGTCGAAGAATTGCGACGGAATACTCTTCAGTTAAACAAAAACGGGCAAGATGTTGCGTGGGTAGTCGGCGATCCCAACGTCGACATGTCAAGTAAACCCGCGCTCGGCGCTGGGTATGCCGAGAACGCGGTGGCCGAGCTGAAAACGGTTTTGCAGAGAAAATTGGGTAAGGAGGGGGGGATAATTCTTTATTGATTAATTTCCACAGAGTTGATGTATGTAAAGTCACTCAATATTTAAAGTAAAAAAGTCTTATATATATATGTACATGTGTTTTTATCATCCTACATCTTTCTCATCATGTCTTCGTCATATCTCATCAATCAACACAGCACGCGTGTCGACGGGTATACATGTTCGCTAACCAAAACGGAAACAGAAACAAAAAAATTATCGCCAGCGTCCAGACGGTTTCGCAGACGATGTAGACCACACTGTATAAAACTTTCTAATTTCTGACGGATCGTACGAGGCAACGTCGTGGAAATCGGGTGTTGGAGCCGATACAGCTGCAGCAACGGTAGTAGAAGTAGAAGTAGAGTCGATCCAGCGGCCGTCGCGCGGACCGAGTTCAGGAATTTTGAGGTCCATGATGCATGCCGCAAACGATGTGCGGCGGTGTCGTCCAGCAGAGCTTGAAGATGGTCGAGAGGAGGGGGAGGTCTCGGGCTTGTGATGATCAGCGTGAGGAGGATCGCTGGTGTTGGAGTCGTTCCACATGCTCAGCAGTTTCCGGTCGAATGGCGCTGGCTGGCTCAGTTGCTTGCGCTTGCGCGTGGCTTTCACAGGCAAAGGCGACAGGAGGCCGGACTCGGCGCGGTCCACTAACGAGGCAGATCCAATACTGCCATCAGATGCAATACCCAGCGACTTGACAGCCACGTCAACGGCGCGTCTCGTCTTAGAAGTGTGCGTGTCGATATCAAAAATGCGCGCTTCGCCAGACGCACCAAACGCCCAGACCCGAACGCCGCCGCCAGACGTCTGCACGGACAGCTCGACCACCTTGTCCATGCGCCCAATCTCCTTGCCAAAGATTTTCAGCGGCCAGAGCATGGCGGTGGGTCGGTAGCTAACGCGTAGGAGAAACTCCCAGTCGCCGTTCTGGTTCTGTGCGAGACTGCCGCGGCGAGTTGAGTTGCGCTCGTTGTCGAGGAACCAGTCTCGCATGAGGTCGCTGTCGCCCATCACATCATCGCCTTGTCGCTCGCGCTCGCGGCGGAGCACGTTGTATACGTCCACGGGCACGGTGTATAGGACAAGACGGTCCTGGTATACCGCGACCACGCGCAGACCCCAGCTCAGGTCTGATCCCACAGCAAAGACAGTAGGCACGCATTCTTCTTGAGATTCGACGCCGTTTTCAAATGGCGGGATGCAAATCATGGCTCGCGTGAGATTCGTCGGTCCGCCAAGGGGCGCGTCCGAACCGATGCACAAAAGACCAGAGACTGGCTCAATGAACAGTATGTGCAGCCCGTCGTTGACCGGGATTGCGCGATAGTGGTGGCAGTGTGTCGCCTTGACCAGACTCAATCGCCCGTTTCTCCGCGGCGTCCAGTGCGTGAAAGAGTTGACATCCGAGGACAGATGGAACTGGCAGATGACGTCCTCGCCATTGGCTGCGCGGTGGCACTGACAGCCCGAGGCACCTGGCCCGGCCAAAGACGAAACAAGTCTCAGCTTTGAGATGTCGTCGATTTCGATCCGATTGGGCAAGAAATGGAGCACTTCTGCCGGTTGTGACAGCGGGAACAACTTTCGTGAATCCTCCTGTGTACGTTCATCAAACCAATGAAGTTCGATGCCGGATCCGCATCCAAAGGCCACGCATCGACGGCCAGGGCAAATCGACACACTCCGCGGAGGGTCCTCTTTGGAACAAATATCGTGAATGTATTTCCTCGGTGCGCGGGTTAAGCGGTTCATCGTTCGGCGGGTGGACACGGTGCGAGGAGCCATGGGTGGCCGGCCATCAGGGGTCGTAGCCTGTTCGATTGCAGCGCTGGACGCAATAGCTTCGCGGAGTTCGTTCAAAGCCGACGCCTCCTCGCTTTCTGGGGCGTGTTCAACAGTCGAGTTGTGGCGCAAAAAGGACGAAGATCGGTCGCTTGATGGGTGGTGAACGGGGACGCCTTTGATGTCGCAAATCATGCCGATACGTCCACGCAGCAAGGCGGCAATGACAAACTTGGGAGTGCTGGTGTCGATTGTCGCAGACAAAACTTCGTATGGGCATCCAATGCTAGACACAGGCAAAACGTCAAGATCATTATCTCCAGCCAAGTCCTCCACCGCTCTTCGTCCGGACAAGCGGTGAGGCAACGAGTCGCCGCTCTTCCTATTTCCAAGATAGTATACATAAATCATACATCCCGTCGCGGCCAAGACATAATGGCCACAAGCACTGACACTGAACTTGATAGCACGAGAGAAGGCAGGGTCACGTAAAGCGGCTGTCAGTCTCGGAGCTGGACCGGTGAACATGTCCCGCGAGAGGCCAGGGGTTTCCTTGGGAAGCGACTCGCGAGACAGTTGGCCGAAATCCACCATACCAGTCGACAGAAAGCCGCTCTTCTCGACGTTGTCCTTTCGGCCAGAGAGCACGCACTCGGTCGAGAAGCGCTTGCTCAGTCTCCATACAACGCTCTCCTCGACCCCGTCGACCGGACGATAAGTCTGGCAGTCCTGCTGCCAGGCGTCCCACCAGCCGGCTCTCTTCATCACGCCTTCCAAAAGCTTGTGCTGCAAGCTGGCGCGCATCCATTGCGAGCAGGTGCGCCGGGCATTATCAAAATCGCGGGGACTCAGTATAGTGTAGATTTGCGTCAGGATTTCGGGTGGCGCAATATTCGCCGCCGACGGGCGCGGCGCTGGGACGTCTGTCTGGTCTTGCCACCCAGACTCAAAGGACGGCGATTCGCTGCCCGAGTGTATCGGACTGGAGCTGCCCGAGGTTGAGCTTCCATGTTCCGAGAGGCTGGTATCTTCTGAAGCGCAGGGCGAGGATGAGAAATAGTCCTGTTTGTCAGCAGGGGGGACGACTGTCCCAGGGGTTTCGTCCATGCTCAGCGCCTGTGTAGAGAGCTCTGGGAACGGTTCGGTGGTGTCCCAGTGGTTGGACCAATTCAGCGGTTTTGCGTGGTTCCACCACAAGGGGAAAGGTGTGCCACTCATGGCACAATTGATTTCTGTGTATACAGAGGAGTAAAAGTCGTGGTGCAGTCGCGGTATATACTAGACGCGGTTATGTACAGTAGATCTAGACCGCTATCGTGAGGCACTTGGCGGTGTAGAGTCGATAGATCGATCCAAGGCCCAATTTAGCCTGGACAAAACAGAAAAGCTGCCAAAAGACACGGGCTCTGCGCTGTCATCTGTTTTGTCTGTCTCGCTTGTCTGTCAAGGAGCGTAATCGGGTTACGTTTCGCTGGTTGAGTGTCGAGACTCAGAATCAGCAGGTCACGCGTACCAGATAGCGGGACGCCGACAGCTTAGCCTGGCATTAGCTCGAGAGCTGGAGAACTAGGTTAACTGGAGATGACTGGAGGCGACGAGGATCGCCTGGCGTTGTTTGAACCTTGATGGAGTTGAAGGAGGATTGCAGAGGGTGGTCGGTTTGTCCATGGTCAAAGCCAGCAGCAAAGCCAACAGCCAGTGATCAATATATATCGCAAACGGCCATCGATGACAAAGACACAGGCGGGCCACTCGGGTCAACAAACCACAGAAAACTCAGAGCGTCGAGCCATGGTCCGGCTGACGTCGATGGAGCAGCCGATGGGCGAGAAAACTGGGGATGTGCAGCGGGCGCAGCGGCGAAGCCTTTGAAGCGAGGACGAGGCTCCACCCGCGGAATGCTCTTGCTGATCGTGATCTCATCGCCCCTCTTCAACTTATCTTTCACCCTGATGGTTGACTCTGCTAACTGGATTAGTGAGTACCGTACTCGACTCTGAATGGAACAGAAAATTGATTGCCAACCGCTGAGCCACCAGTGAAACACCAGAAACACCATGCGAGGGACGGCGCTGAAGCATCCGAGGAATGCCACCAAAGCCCGACAAGGTTTTCTCGCCTGATCTAGAACACGTACGTCCTATCGTCTGTATCAATTGATATGTCTGTCGCTATTTGTTGGTGTTGTGCTCGCTGATCGCGAGTATCCGATAATACTAAGGAGAAGTTGCAACTTGCAACTTGCAACTACAGCAACTGCAGCGCAACTGCAGACGTGGCCCAACAAGGCGATTCCGGTCGAGCACAGACTGTATACTTGTTCGCCAGCAGTGTTTGTATCACCCTGGCCAGCGCTAGCCTGCAGGTCTGACGGTAGCGCGCGCCACTCTGATCGTATCTGCTGTATGCTGTCTCAATCCTGCCTCAATCCTTGGAAATGGACATGTCAGGTTCGCCATTACATTGACAAGCTGGAATGCGCATGTGCAGCTGAAACATCAATCGAGACATATCTCCGACGCACACCGGAAGGTAAAAGCACAGAGTAAGCTGTCACGCAAGGTCGCCTACTACTACGAGAATAGTGTACATTCCGCATGTCGCGTGCGGCGGATAAAAGATACTATGTACTACTAGTACTAGATAAAAGATACCTTGCATACTTCGGAGTTTGACCACACTCCTGGAAGAGCCGAGCTATAACCTGAGTGGCAATATAGTAGTATGTATGTAGTTTTCTGGATAGGGAAAAGAAAGCGACCTCGTGGCATGCCATGTGGACTCATAGAATGCGGTGGCATAGTATATAATTATACGTCCAGTATGCATATTCATTGACCAATTGATACTTTATACTATTAATGATGCAACAATAAACTTGTATCTCTATACTCCAAATGCCGTTATCAACCAGCAAGAATATCAAACAACTTACCCAAATCTCCCTATTAACAACTGCATAGTACTACCACGCTACAAAAACAAATAACCAGACACTCTCAGCCAAACGAAGCGAGACCAGTAAGCGTGTATTATATGCTATGACTCGGCCTGCACGAATAAGTTTTTTTTCTAATTAAATCGTGCATCGACACAAACTGTATACGGACTCAGCAAAGTCGGGAGTGACGCATATATCAATCATTATTTAGTGGCATCAGCAACCAAAAGTGCCCGGTTTCTTTCAATTGGTAGAATGTCAGACTTTTACCCTTGGAACCTTAAAAATCTCCAAAAGATGCCCTGAATTGATCCTTCAATGTTGAATCTAGGGGGTATAGGGCTTTCCCTCGCCGTCTACGGTAGATGATAGTGACCAAAGGTGCAGTTTTGTTTTGCGCTAGTAATGCTTATTGCCACAAGTTTCTTCTTTTTATTTCCAAGTAATTCCCACGATATTTCGACTTTTTAACACACGCGTTAATCGCTTTTAAGGTGTTTAAGAATTACGTACTCATTTACTTCGCAAATTGAAATGGTTTTTGTTTGAAAATTGTTCAGAAATAAGAAATATGAGGCGTGGTTAAAACTAAAATGCGGTGTGTCTATATAATGAATGTAAAATACCGGCTTTGCATCCAAGCGCTATTTCGTCCGCCGTAGGCAGATTCAAAAATTCAATTAGCAAATATGGATTCTGCATCTAAGCGCCGTTTCTCTGCCGTACTCCGACGCACATATTTAACAACAAAAAGACGCATTTTGCAATTTCGTCTGTCATAGTCTGGTAAAGAAAATTATTCGTGATTTTTCACTCAAGGCTGCTTAATCGCAAGAACGCCTTCGACATCAATTCCCTTGATTTCATGGTCAAAGACATCCCAACCGTTATGCTACAAAAGCATTAAGATGAAGATCCAGCAAGCTGGTTAGCCTTCCTTATTAGGTACAGACCCCATTCTGGACCAGAAGTTCAAAGATTCGCAAAAGCCGACGGGCAAAAGGATCGCAAATACGATCGTCAATATACTTGCTGACAACATGTCTTTGGAGGAATTTGCTAAATTTCCACGACAGTACACCCGGAACCGGTTAATCCATATCAGGAGAAACCCGCGAGGCATGAATCAACCAGCGCAGCTTTTATAATTATCATCATCGTCATCAATGTTTATGAAACAATGCGCAAACTCCGTGTTTTTGGTATGGATGGATCGGGGTTAAGAGTATCGCCGTGGTTGTTGTATTGATGTATAGAAATTGGGATGTAGGAGTATACATGCGTATATAGTAGTATCTTGTGACAGTTCAGACAGTTTATTGATCAATACACAGAAAGTCCTCAACTATTGGGAATACTCTGCTTTGGAGAATGGTCAATACAAAAATTTTCCTTATTTCCTTAAGAAATATGGCCGAGATGTTGCAAGATTCTGATGTACTACTAACATGTAAGAACTGGTAATGTATCGAAATAGATTACATTTCGTTTTCTATAACGTACTCATACACAATACCGTTCATAAATTAGGTGCGTATCTTTTGATTGACGGTAACAATACCACTTTATATCTGTATGACTGTTACCAAGCATCCAACATTGAATACTGCAGCAGCGTCATCTCGTACATGTAGACAGCGTCATCCAACATATCAACGATCTGCATTCTCGGTTCAATCTTCTTATATCCATTCCTTTATATCCGTTTCCTCTCATCTATAAATACAGCCAATCCATCAGTTCCCAACCATGCAGAACCCCAATCAATCTCCATCATCTTTCCATCCAACCATTAGGATACAATGCCAGACACATACACCCTGCCCCAAAAAATCGCCCTAATCACAGGCTCCGGCCGCGAAAACGGCATCGGTGCCGCCATCGCCCTCGCCTTTGCGCGCAATGGCGCTTGGGTGGTGATCAATCATGTCTCCGCATCCAGTGCGTCTCGCGCGCAGCGAGTCGCCGAAGAAGCGCGCAAACTCGGCGGGAAAGCAATTGTAGTTCAGGGCAGTGTGACCACGCGCGAAGGGGCAAGGAAGATTGTGAAAGAGACGCTTGATGGGTTTGGGCTGGGGAGGATTGATATTTTGGGTATTCTTTCCCTTTTTAAACAACTGATATGGGATGTGCTGATGATGGAGAGTACATTATGTAGTGAATAACGCTGGCGGTCCGACTATGCACCACAGCACGAAACTGCTCGAGATGGACTCCTCTCAAATCCAAGATGATTTTGCGCTTAATTATCTTGGGCCGCTGTACATGATCCAGGAAGTCGTCCCGTTCATGCCCTCTGGCGGACGAATCGTCAACATCGGCGGCCTTGTCTCGCGCATGTACGTTCCTGGAGCGCCTGCGTACGGGGCTAGTAAAGCAGCCATGGACCATTCAACACGGGTTCTTGCTGCCGAGGTACGTTTCACTCAAACCAAGTCAGACCCCCAACTAATGTGATGGTAGCTCGGGAAAGAAAAAGGCATCACCGTCAACGTCGTCGCTCCGGGCGGCGTCATGACAGACGCGCTGCAGGCACTGCCACAAGCCGAGCTGGACAATCTGCAGGCACTGTGTCGGCAGCAAGCCAAAGCTGCAGATCGCATGGGCACGGTTGAGGATATTGCTGATGTGGTGCTGTTTGTGGCGTCGGAGAAGAGCCGGTGGATGACGGGGCATGTGTTTGCGGCGGGGGGTGGGATTAGCGATTTCTAGATCTTGTCCCTTGCAAATAATTACTTCAGGGTATAGAATGAACATTCCTCGACTTTGATAAGTACCCCTTCACTGTAACCCTTGTAGAGAGAGTCGTTGCATGTGCCAGTGAAGGGAGGAAAAGGGAAAAGGGAGAGGCGAGGATGCATGCAAGGGACATACAACATTTGAAACCATCTATCAAGCTCATTTAACGCAATCAATATATTATTCTGAAATCTGAACAATCGATATATCGAGTGTTTATCTGGGTATAACAACGCTGAACAGGACGAGGTGGTATCTCAATCGACGCATCAACAAACATTATAGACAGGGAATTAGGTGAATAGTAGGAGATTTAGTATATCCCTTAAACCAACACAAATGAAAAGGGGGACGAAACTACTCCGTTTCATCTCCATACGTCCCCGGCCGAATCATAATCGACCCATCACTACTCGGAATCCACGGTCCGTCCAGAGGAATCGTGAGATTCGGGTTCACGTACTTTTTCAACCGCAGGCCAATCTCACGCCCGCCAATCAGTATAGGCAGCGAGTCACGGTCAAGGCCAGACGGAGGCGACACCAGGGTCGGCGAGGTAAGCGCGTTCTCCGAGTCGTTTGGCCGGTCTTGGTCGATACTGCGCAGCGCAATGAACTTCATCAGCGGCTCGTACGTACGCGCGAAAAAGTAGGTGGACCAGACTGTGCCGCCCAGAAGAGGCACAAGGAGCAGGGATTTGGTCACTGCTTGACGCAAAGCTAGAGATCCGATCACGGCAAGCTGGAAAAAGACCAGTCCCAAGAGAACTCGACTGCAAATCATCGGCCATGCTCGTCCGGTCGAGTGTTGCTGGTGGTCCATGGCATACAGCAGTTGGTACTTGTAGATCAAATGTCCGAGGAAGAAATATATCAGCCCGCAGAGACATATCAGCCACGAGCTTGGGAACACGCTGTACACGATGCAAATAATAAGAATAAGAATCGTCTGCGGAATAGAGAATCCATAACGAAACATGGGCGGCGTCGAGAGTTCCGCATACTCACGTGGCGTCCTCGCCGACAAGACGTGGATCGGATACATAATCACCGCGCCAAACTCGAGCAGCCGGAAGGGAAACAGCCCGAGGCCTTGGAGAATAATCAGATTGATATAAAAGCGAGACAGATCTTCCAGTGAGCTGGCAAGTGCAAAGGCGATTGTGGTTGCATCTTTGAACGTATCTTGCAGGTGCTTGAGCAAATCCCAAAAATTCGACGCGGAACCAACCACTGTGAAGTAGAAGAACAGGTTGAAAAAGGAAAAGAAAAAGTTTTTCGAAATAAGGGACAGTTCCATGTCACCGCGAGACGTCATTCCTTGGAGGTCGGAGAGCCCTGCAGAAGTTAGTATACACCCAAGAAAGAAAGAGAGAAAAATGAAAGAAAGGCCTACAGCTATAGAGAAATGGCACGGCCACAGTCAGCAACGACCAAGAAAGAGTCGGCAACCCAGCCTGCACCAAAGACGCCGCAAGTGGATGGCGCGCCAACGCATCTGCTAGCCCAGGGATGGCTTCGTGCAGTGTGCTCAAGTTCAGCAGAGAAACAAAAGGCAGCAAGAGAACAGACCAGAACACGGTCAAAAAGCAAATAACTGCAGTGATGAGCCACGACCGGTAGACCCGGTTGGAGCGTGAAATATACGTGTTCTTCCAAACCACATCCGCTGGAGCAGGCGCAAGCGTTGCTGCCATTTGCATCGGGTTTGGGTCGAGGATCGCTTGGACGGCCATCTGGCAGGCTGCAGTAGACTCCATGGTGACAAACGCAAGACCAGTGGTAGCATAGTCCTTCTGACGTGCTGCTACGATTCTCTCATCTGTGAGACGCAGCTTTTCCTCGTAATAATCGATCGAGTCGATGTTTTTATACCGCAACTTCAACGGGCCATACCACATCCGATGTTTTGGCCGTCCATCGTCAACTGTCCTGGTAGGAACTCTTCCATTCTCGCTTCCAAGAAGCTGCGAGTTTTCTGTTCCTGCTTCAGACTCAAAGCTCGGCGATCTGGCGCGCTCTGCCCGTACCAAGGGCAGCGTATCGTTGTACCTCTTATTCTGCTTGTATCCAAGATGCTTTGTCCATGCCCGCTCCAACTGCCGTAGTATCTTCTTGCGCTCTTCCATCAACGTATCAAGCTCATGCCAATTCCGACACAGCGAAACAGTCTCCACGTTTCCGATTTGCATGCTTTCAATGTATTCTTTGATTCCTTCTTCCGACCGCAACTCCGGTGGAATACCCGCCAGCCGGATTGTGCGGTCTGTTGTCGATGTTTGGCTTCCCAGGTATTTCTGCCGTATGTAAATGATCTTGTGGGTCTGCTGGATGAGTAGGTATATTGCTATTCCAGTAAACAAGTACGGAAAGATGACGTAAATCCACAGATAAGTCGGATCCTTCTTCAATTTCTCGTCGTCATCGCGAGGCCGGTCCACCCCGGGGATTCCGGTTTTACCAAGGTATCGCCAATGCAGCGGACTGATGATAATCGCGACGCACAAGAATGTTGCAGACAGAAACCGGAGGGCGAATTTGAAGAACGAGAGAAACTATCAACAAGGACTAGTTAGCGTGGAAATATAGTCACATCAGGCCGACTAACAACATAAGCGTCCAGCCCTGCAGAATTTAGAATCTGCTCGTCGTTGATTTTATACAGCACCGGGATCCAGCCAAACAGCGTATCGGGGAGATCAGGCAGCGAGGAGGCCGCATTTCGTCGCCTGCGTCTCGCGGCATAGAGCTCGGCCCATTTAGGCCGGAGGAACTATAAATCCATGTCAGCGAGATAGAGAGCAACAGGAAAAAGGTAAACATACACAAAAAGAGAAAAAAGCGATCAGACCGAACGAAATACTAATCACAAACTGCGTCGCCAAGTCCCGCTTGCTCCCCGTCTGGGCTCCCCAGTCGTTGCCGGGTTCTGTCGAGTTGTCGGGGCTTGTCGCGCTATGCAAAGCTGCATGCAGTATCGGAGTCGCGACGTCCTCTACCGTCGTGTTAGCGAGGACATATTCCATGGTCAGTCGACGTCGGCGTCCGACTAGAGACCGTTTCGAGGCGAGGTTTCGGTATTATGACGTCCCGGAGTCATGCGGCGGGAGTGGTGGTTCTGCTTGCGAGGGCGAGAACAAGAAATATACATTCGCAAGCAGTGCTCAAAAAGATCAAAAACAAAAGCAGCTTGCAATAATTAACCAGTTGTCAATGAGGGACGACTTGGAGCTCTGCTCGTAGTCGATGTTGTTGTTGCGATGATCTCAGCGAGCGGGACCGGGACTTCGGGAGTACGTACCAGACGCTAGCCGCTTTCGTCGATATAGAGCGTCGACTGGAAAGGCCGTTCTTTATTTTCAAAAAAGAATATTGGTCATTAAATGCATAAAGATCAGCCTCAAAAGACAAAGCTTTTGGCAAGATATGAAGAGTCATTGGTACGTCAACTGGTATGTCTTAAATAGAGTACTGAATTAACCTCGATCGACATAAACACTAAAACTACTACTTTTGGCCGAAATCATAGGAATCTTAAACGAACTTTTGCTCAAAATTGAACCAAACGCAATGACATATCTTTCGAAATTGAGCATTTTCCTTTCTTCTGTGCTCACTGCGCAGCAAGCAGCTGTTGGCGTTTTCGGACAGCCTGGGCAAGTCCTTCGAGCACCGTCTCGGTGTCTTCCCAGCCGATGCAGGCATCGGTGATGCTGACGCCGTACTTGAGGCCAGCCTTGCCCTCTGGCGGAACTTTTTGGTTGCCTGTTGCTGTTAACTCAAGAACACAAAAAAAATTTACTATAGACTCACCCTCATTGATGTTGCTTTCAATCATCACTCCCATAATACCAGTCTCGCCAGCAGCAATCTGCTCGCCCAGCACAGCGGCCACCTTGGGTTGGTTCCTGTGATCCTTTTGCGAGTTTCCGTGCGAGCAGTCCACCATGAGACGCGGTTTCAGACCGCTCGACTCTAGCTTTTTCTTTGATTCGGCAATGCTCTGGGCATCAAAGTTGGTACCCTTTTTACCACCGCGCAGAATCACAAAGCAGTCCTCGTTACCAACAGTCCCCACAATGGCGACAACACCGGGTTTCGTGACAGACAGGAAGTGATGCGGGTGCTTGACTGCGCCAATCGCATCGACGGCGACGTCCAGAGATCCGTCAGTGCCGTTTTTGAATCCCACAGGGAAAGACAAGCCCGAGGCCAGCTCGCGGTGCACCTGGGACTCGGTGGTGCGCGCGCCCACGGCGCCGAGCGACAGACAATCAGCCGTGTACTGGGGCGAAATGGTATCCAGCATCTCGCTCGCAATGGGCATACCCTTGTTGGTCAGATCGACAAACAGCTGGCGCGAGGTGCGCAGGCCCTTGTTGATCTTGAAGCTGTTGTCAATGTCTGGATCGTTGATGAGGCCCTTCCAGCCGACCGTGGTGCGCGGCTTTTCCAGGTAGGAGCGCATGACAATCAGCAGGGCGTCCTTGTATTTCTCCTTGAGCTTCAGCAGCCGGTCGCAGTATTCGAGGGCCATTTCTGGGTCGTGCACCGAGCAGGGGCCGATGATCACGAGCAGGCGCTGCAGGGGATCGGTGCCCTGGACGACTGCGGCGGCCTCGGTACGGCCCTGCAGCACGGTGGCCTTGGACTTTTCGGACTGGGCGATTTCATGTTGAAGCAGATTGGGGGGAGGCAATGGGTTGTATCCTCGGACTGTTTCTGTTAGGGCAAATTTGATGAAGTCTGGTGGGGGGGAACAAACGTACTGCGATGGTCTTCGGGGTTTTCAGCGTTGCCGACATTGGGATTGTCAATGAAGAACTAGGGCCGTTAGAAGAAATACATATAAATCATCTTCAATTGCGTCGAATTGAGGATATTGCTTCATGGTGGCTAGTGACTCACCGACATGATCACAGCGCGGGGGCTAATGAAATCTACTGGAAAATCGCTATAGCCACCAATGAATACTGCTGCAGGCCAGAACGGGGGACTTTGCAGATGGCAAGTCTGTCAGGAGTAGAAAATCTAGAAATTCTAATCGAGCTACCCACAAAAATGAGTCACAATCACCACGAAAACAATCGAGAACAAAATTGGTGACAGCGACCTCGGCCGCCCGAGTCTGCCGATCCGCCCCGCCCCACGATCGCCGAGCAATGACGTCCTATCACTATCCCCACGCCCTATCACGCCCTATGCATTTACACACCCTGCTTATTTTGTGCAACACCACGTCCTCGTAATCTTTGCTCCATTCAGAAACTGCACACTTTCTTAGCGATAGAGAAATCACGCCCCCTGCTCTGGGTTTTGCTGCTGCAGTATGTCGATCATCTTCTGGTATTCACTCATTTCCTTTTGTAGCTTCGTAATGTATTCGCCCTTGAGAGTCTCTACCTTCTGCTGATGCAACGCAAAGATTTCTTGGGCGATCTCGTCGAGCTTGGCTTCGACATACGAACTAGACCCTGCAGGGAGGCTTCCTAGAAAGGTGCTGTTTTTCTGAGCGATGTCGTTGGCCACACGCTTATCAGTTAGTGACATTGGCCTTGAAGAGTAGATATCTGGTATCTGCGTACCTTGCTTTCCGTGGACAGTCTTTGAACAACGCTCTGCCGATCACTGGCTTGCACTGCAGAGGCAGAACTGGTCGGTGTATTAGACTGTCTCGCCGGCATAGTCACTTGCGGAACCAATTTGGGGATACTCGGACTCGGAGGAGTAGGTTTCTTTGGAGAAGCCTTGACAGTTTTCGGAGATTTTTTCGTCAGCTTTTGCTGAGGTTTCACCGTCTGTGGGACAAACAGAGGACTGTCCTGATCTTTCTCGATCGACTGAACTGGCTGTTTTGTACCAATATCTCCAGGTTTGCTTGCCGCAACACGTCGACGCTTTACGCCAGAGTCGTTGTCGTGAGTATTGCCTCCCTCGCTGGTATTTTCGTCTGAGCTGTTCCCCCTCAAAGAACGAGGTGCGTAGGACTCTTTTGCCCGCTTTGGGGGTTGGCGTTAACTGCTTCACTGCAGAGCCTGCTTCTGTCTTTTTGGGAGTGGTTACTGCAGCTGGAGTGCTTTGCTGTTGGTGAGTTTGACTGTTTACTGTTACAAATCAGTCAGCATGTCTCTCTAGTTATTTGGTAAACACACCTACTGGTAGCCTTGGTTTGGTTTCCAGGGGTTTGCTGTTGGTGGGTTTGGCCATTCACTGACCCAAGTTAGTGAGTATGTCTCTCTCTAGTGAGTTGGTAAAACACACAGTAGTTAGGCTTGGCTGGGTTTCCAGGGGTCATGGGATGCGGCGACATCGAGGGGGGCCGAGGGGTTGCTGCTAGGTTTTGTTTGCTGGAGCCCTGAAAGGCCTGCAGCAGGCATGCTGTTTCTTTTGATAGATGGCGCGAGCCCTGTGGCTTGCTGGAGGAATTCATTGTGGCTGGCCAGGTCACACTGCTGGTAGTCCTGGTTGCCAGAGAGAGGGAAAAGTTGACAGAAATTTCAGTGTGCTGGCGGTGGGCGTCAACAAAGAGTCAACTGTCCTGGCAACGCTTCCATGTTGTGGTGATGACATTGAATCGATACCAGGCGAGCCCATAGTGGGTGCTACCACTGCCATTGTAGAAGAAATTAATAGATGTCAGTAACTTCTATCAATTGACTCATTTGTTGATGTTTATTTGGTTTCTTAGGTCGGTTGGTTAATTTTGAACAGTTTTCAATGTTCGAAAAAATTGACGTTCATGGCATCGGTGCCGGTGTGATAAGTGATGTAGACAGCAAGAATATATAGTTCACTTTTTGCATATCAACTAATCAATTGATGTCACCAGGCAATCAATTGATGAGATCCACTGCTGAACATCAATTTTAATTGAACCACATCAGAGCCCATAAATTTAGAATAAAGTATCAATTGATAGTACAAAAATAAAACGATGAATAATCTCAGTTGTAACTCTGGACCAAAACGGCCGAGATCCGGGCCCCGACGTCCGCGTTGTGCCGTATGAGTCAGTCTGAGCGTGCATGGTTTCACTTTTCTTTAATAATATAAAAGCAAAAACCCCAAATCACGCCATTTGACACTGAAGTTTGCACCTTTCTTATAATTGGTATACAAAATGGCGTGCCGTCTTCCTCGCATCTCGGCCGCGCGCATCGCCGAGAGCACTTCGACCGCGTCAACCGAGGCCTCAGCCGATCTCGACAAGAAGCTCACTTCCATTCCACCTTCACTTTCCGAAGAGAACGAGAGTCAAAAAGAAAAAACAGTACTCTACCTCGCCTACGGCTCAAACCTCTCAACCCAGACCTTCCGCAAACAACGCGGCATCAATCCGCTGTCGCAAATCAATGTCTACGTGCCCGAGCTGAAGCTCACGTTCGACCTCGCGGGCATTCCGTACTTGGAGCCGTGCTTTGCGGGAAGTCGGTATCGGTCGGAGACCAAGGTTGCTGAGGAGAAAGCGTCGAGACAATACCGTGATGAGACGGATGCTGCTGAAGCGTGTGTTGCGAAGGCATGCGAGCAGACGTCATCATCGCAAGGTGGTGACAACGAAAAAACACCGCTCGTCGATAAATATCACGGGCATGATTACCACAAGGACCGCTGGCACAAGCCGCTGATTGGCGTCGTTTACGAAGTCACGCTGAAAGAATACGCACACATCATCGCCACGGAGGGAGGAGGGAATGGGTATAGGGACGTCTGTATAACCGTGTATCCCTTCCCAGACGACTACGACTCATCGCAACCCACCCCGGACGACACGCCCAAAACCACACCCTTCAAAGCGCGAACGCTGCTTTCCCCCTGGAAACCCGACAGCACCCACGACGACCCACGCATGCGCCCAGACCCATCGTACGCACAGCCATCGGCACGGTATATGCAGCTGTTAATGAACGGGGCCCGCGAGCTGGATCTTCCTCAAGACTACCGGCATTTCCTGGCGAATATTCGGCCATACACAGTGACTACGTGGAGGCAGACGATAGGCAGAGCGCTGTTTTTGGCGCGATGGGCGCCGGTGGTTATGTCCGTGTTGGGCTTGCAGCGCGCGTTTGCGGATGATAGAGGGATTATGCCGCCGTGGCTTGCGAGAATTCAGAATAGAATCTTTAAAGCGGTTTGGAGGAGCTACGATCACTCGTTTCGCAGGATATTCGGGGACGGCGAGCGGACGATCGGAGATGTATAACACAGAATACTAAAGTTTAATAAAACACAATACTTAACATTTAACAATAATGTAATTGAAAGAAATAGTAAAGTGCAGTAAATCGACAATCAAGTTTGACAAAGGAAATCTAAGCCCTCAAGTAAAGCTATTTTAAGTATGTATACAACGAGTACAGGTCACACCCAATGTATACCTGCAAAGAGAGGTGTTTGTCTTGTTCCCTTTTTTATCAATCGCTTTGTTTCAAACAAACCTTCAAAAAAAGGAGATATCTTAAAGTACAGATACAGAGATTCTGAGCGATATCAGCTGACATAAGACAGTTGATTTGAGCCATCAATTGCATGTGTTCAATGGCATGTTATTCGTCTAGCGTCGCACCGGGGGGTTGTAGACAATCTTTCTCGACTTGATGGCGGCCCACTTGTAGCGCTTGACCCAGACACTGAGTGCGAAAAGACCGGCCGAAATGGTCAGGGCCTTGAGACCCATCTTCTTGCGCTCGTCCATCTCGGGTTCGGCGGCCCAGTTGAGGAACTCGACAACGTCCTTGGCCATCTGGGAAGTGGTGGCAGGGGTGCCGTCCTCGTATTCGACAAGGCCGTCAAAGAGGACACGAGCCATACCGATACCTAAAGAAATTAACTAAAATTCAAACAGGGAGATCACACACGTTTATGTACGTACCGGTACCCGGGAAGTAGGGGTTAAAGTTCAATCCTTCCTGGACCGAGGCTCCAGCAGGGGGCTCGTCGGGGTAGCCAGTCAGAAGCGAGAAAATGTAGTTGCAACCACCGTGACGGGCCTTGACGATCAAGCTCAGATCCGGGGGCAGGGCACCGTTGTTGGCGGCACGGGCAGCCTCGTCGTTCTTGTATGGGGCAGGGATGTAGTCCGAGAGCTTTCCGGGACGCTTCTCGATCTCACCCTCGTCGTTGGGCTCGGTGTCGTATTCGTTTTCCTCGGCCATCACCTTCATCTCGTCGACGGTGTGCATGACACCGACGAAATCACGCCAAGGCACACGGGTGAGGGAGTGGCAGCTGGCGCAGACTTCACGGTAAACCTGGAAACCACGGCGGAGACTATTTTCATCAGTCGAGTTCCTATTTTTCGATAGAGAATACTCACGCTTGGTGGTCAAAGGTCTTGGTCCACTTCTCATGCTCCCAAGGGTATTGGGTTGCATGCAAACTGTTCAGCAATGTCAGCGATTAGCCCCCATCTATCACACTATTCTCAGCAGCGAATATGCAAAAAGGCAAAACGTACCCCTCCTCGGCAGGAGTCATGGCATAGGCCTCCTGGCCGTACAGATGGTAGTACCAGGCAGCGGATCCGATCGTAGCGATGGTGGCAGCGGTCGCGGTCGCGGTCAGGTAGAAGGGAGAGCTGGCATTCTCAGCAGCGGATGTCGTGGAAGCAGCTCGCTGGGTAAACAGTCAGTAAACGGTCTTGAGACGACATAATGGCAACGGTAGAACCCATTGCACATGCGCCACGGGCCCAATGGCCTGGCTGGCGTGGGTGATGGCAGCGTACCGAGTTCTGACGGAGGCCCTGACGAGCGATGGCCCGCGCGGGCGCGGTGCGCAGGACTGAACGAGCCAGCATTGCTGCTAATGGTAGGCGAGAGCCTCCGTTGGGTATGCAGAGGCAGGGGAAGTAGGAGCCACGGAGGGTGGTGGAGAGGGGAGAGGAGCGGTAGAGTAGACCGGTCGATGGCTGTGAAGTGAAGTTGAAGTCGACCCGGAGCTTCGGCCTCGATGGAATTTGCTCTCGCTGATTATCGCGCCGCTGATTGGCCGGCGGGTGAGTCTAGCGGCTCCTGCACGAAAACACCACGGAACGCATCACTTGAGAGTGCTGTGTATAAAATTTGATAATCCGTGGTTTTGACAGGAAAATATTTAAAATAATGGATGAAAATCTAGGAGTAGAGCCAATTGGTTATGGTAATTCACCAGTTTTACTGTGCTGTTGCTGGCTGTGGACTGCCTGTCTGCCAATAAGGAGTTGATTATTACGCATTAATTCCTTTTCATCCCCAGAGCACATTGGTAATGTTATTACAAGGTGTCCAGTGATTTTAATTGCAGCTCAATTGCATTAATTAACAATTCGAACGTGCTGCTGGTGCATAATCATAATGCCTGCACTACGATTGGAGCCAGCTTATTCAGGCATCCTGATTCTGCCACCGCCTTGGCGCCTGCCATGATTGCCTCTGTTCTCTCGTCGTGTCGCCTCTTGCTCAGTCGTTCTTCCTTGACGGCCTGACATGCTCCTGTCATGACACAAAGACCTTTAGCAGCGTCTATATTCTAGCTGCCTGCACTCCCGCCCATGTTGATCTAGCAACATGTCGAAGCCGAAGAAAGGGCCAGTCGCCGCTGGCCCTCCGCGGAGGGACATCCTGGCGTCCATCAAAATGGCCTCGATGGAGATCGTTGAGCCCGTTCTGCCTGCGGGTATGTCAAGCTCTCCGTCCAGTCGCGATAACATCCAGTCCAGCTAATGCCACCAGAGTTGATGTCGCAAGCCTTGGACTATGTCGACCCGGTCGACCTCATCAGCGTCGCCCAAACATCGAAACGCATGCGCGACATGGTTTACGACGATTCGCGATGGGTGGTACAACTGCAGCGGATGGGCTGTTGGAATGAGGAAGAAGCGAGAAAGCATGCGGACAAGCCCGTCCAGCGGCACACGATCTATCAAGCAGAATGGAGGCAGGATATCCCCGTTTCGAACGCCGGCAGAAGGCGATCAAGCGCTCGCAAAATGTCCACTGCCGATGGCTTTGATCCTATATCCGTATCGTCCGGCGACGCTGAGAAGACGGGGAGTGCTCGGGAACAGGGCATGGATGTATTGAAGCAAGTAAAATCAATACGCGGAAGTGCTCGGCAAGAATACGGCAAAGTCCACGCTGTCCTGGCACCCTTGTATAACAATATCATAAAAAACGGTAGCTCTACCGAAAATTTGGTCTTTCAGCGATATACCGACCCGGAAAACCAAGCCAAGATGCTTGCCCAGCTGCTCAGGTTTGCAAAGACCGATATATCTAGAGGCTCCTCTGAGCGTGAAGCAAGTCTCGAGGACGCAGTTCAACTATTTGAGACTGCCGCTATAGGAGAGCTACGAAATGGATACGAAGCTGATAATATCGACGGGCACATGCGCAAGTATGCCCACGTGTTGTGGCATCTCAACGGCGGCCATTCTGCGATCGACTTTTTCCTGCAGAACAACAAAGTCGAGACCAGCAGGTCTCATTTTGGCAGTGTGATTGATTGTATTGATTCCGGCGCAGGGGACGTGAAGCTAGAGCATACGCAAGCATTTTTCACGCGATTTGGAGTTGCTTATAACGACGAGATTTCCACTATAGATCGAGCCTTCCCAGAGTCTTTAGATGTCTTCTCTCCGTTTTTAGAGAAAACAACCCGCGATGTCCTGGCGCCTTTTTTCACAAACCTATTCGACGAGCTGCATCGGGCCAACCTTGAAGGCTACTTAAAGGCGGTATCCGGAACGTTTGTTCAGTGCGTAAAGTTCATGGCTGATCTAAGAATACCTCGAAAGTCAGAAGAGGAGAGACAAGATAGTATTAGAAGTATCCTCGGAAAGATATACGAACCCCATCTGGATCTTTATCTAGCGGAGGAACTCGATTTCTTCCGCAAAGGCTGTGATGCAACAGTTGGCGATTGGGATAGACAATTGTCAGAACAGGCGGCATCCACCGAATCGTTCCTCATGTCCAATGTCAATCGACAGGCAGACAAGAAAGACTTTTTAACTTCTTTTAGGAAAGTGGTCATGATGCCAGTCATGATTCTTCCTCTGCCATCGTTCTCCAGCAAGCCGCAACAAGCAGAAGACGAGGAAGCCAAGAACAAAGAGGCGGCGCACAATAAGAGCACAGCCCGATTTTCGACGGTGGCCCCTCCTACACCTACGCCTCTCACAGAGGCTCCTACTGACGAGTTGGCCGCAAAGGCGGCATTGATGAATACGAAATTAGAGGGTATCAAGTCTCTTTTTAGCATCGAGGTAGCTTTGGGCTTGGTCCAAGCGGCAAAAACCAGTCTTGAGCGAGCGATACAGTTTATAAAGCTAGGCGGTGCATGGGGAAATGCTACCAAACAGCAATGCGAAAGTATTTTTATTTCATTGGTTACGAGCCTCGGACATCGACATGTCATTAACGGATTCGACAAAGCTAATGACCATCTGTCGAACTACCGACCACGCGAGCAAGGCGAGCGCGAAAAGGGTGGCGTAGAGCCACTTGTGACGTTTCTTGAGCTTGTCAATGTCGGAGATCTTATTTTACAAATGCTGGACGTCTTTTACGAGCAGGAGCTCATTGCAGGAAAGCTCGTCGACCGAAGCGACTTCCTTGATCCTGCCGCCAAAGGGAAGAAGAAGTTTGAGCAAATGCTGGATGAGCGCGTGGCTTCAGGCCTCAATAAGGGAATCGATGTTCTCATGGACGAGGTCGACTACATTCTGGCGACACGGCAGTTGACGACGGATTTCAACCCAGACGCCAGTATCGATTCAGTCACGCAGATGCCTGACATCGGCGTAAGCGCAGCAGCGGTGGCGATTGTTGATGTAGTTTCATCGCATATCTCCATGCTGGTGGGCAGCACTGACAAGAGCACGCTAGATGTGTTTAATCAGGAAGTTGGACTGAGGTTATTCGGAGCGATCTGCAAGCACCTCAAACGGCAGCGAATCAGCGTGGACGGGTCTTTGAAGTTGATCAGGTACGTTGAATATTTCGATCAATGTATACTTACTTGCTAACTAAAACAGTGATATGAACCACTACTTCAAATACATCCAGACGCTGAAAAACAGCGAGCTGCTGCTCTACTTCAAAGCCCTGCGCGAACTCTCGCAGATCTACCTGGTCGCCCCATCTGACGCCAAGGAACTGGCAACCGTCATCGCCGACAACGACCGCTTCCAGGGCATTTTCCGTGCAGAGGAAGTCTACGAGTATGCTGAGCGACGAGCAGACTGGTTCCAGATCCGACGCGATGTCGAGCGAGCCATGTATGGCGTGGGGTGTAGTGTGATGTAATGAAATCACACACATGTACATACGTTCATGTTTTATGTGGTACATATTTTGAGTTTCTGGCAGCTGTAGATAATTACTAGATATGTAGCAACGAATGAATCATGAAAAATACTTTTATATATCTTGGCTACATCTATTATTTTAAGCTTTGGTTTCTTCAGCATCCATGGATGCGGACTCCACCCCGGCGCGTACTGAGACAGCAGCAAGACCAATCATGTTAGCCGTGCTACTACTCTACAATAAAACATTGAAGAATTGATTGAACAATTGGATGCGGCGAGTGTAAATAGAATTGTTTGAGAACAGCGTTTATTTTTGTGTTTGATAACTCGCATTGGCTGACTGGGTATTTGTTTCGAAATGCTGTTTCATTGTGTCTCGATTTCGGATGCTCGCTATGACATGGAAATAAATCTACAACATCCATGTATTCTAAGTGCTAACACCCAAGTGCTTAAGCAAACAACAGCAAAATGAAAACCCTCTTCCTCCTCATTCTGCCATATTCCCTAATCAACGCCGTCTCCAGCAGCCCAGCCCTCCTCGCCAACCGAGATATCATCACCGTCACCGTCACAGCTTCTACACCACACTCAACCGCCTCTCCCTCCTACACAAACCCAACACTCCTCCAACACTCCACCCTCAACCAAACAAACACATACCGCCGCCAACACAACGCCAGCGCCCTATCATGGAACCACACGCTAGCCGTCTACGCACAGAACTGGGCGGATCGATGTCTTTGGAAACACTCCGTATGCCCCCTCTTACTTTTTTTTCTTAAAGGACATTGGTTAATGGGTGTATGTAGGGCGGCCCTAATGGCGAAAACCTCGCCGAAGGCTTCAGCAACACGACCAGCGCCATCGCCGCATGGGCACGGGAAAGTAAAGATTACGATTACAGCAAACCCACGGGCTTCAGTGAAGAGACGGGCCATTTCACGCAGCTTGTGTGGAAGGCGACCACGCAGATGGGTTGTGCGGCTGCGAACTGCTCGAAGAATGACGATAGCTTTCGTGAAAATGGAGACGAAGCGTTTGGATGGTTTTTTGTGTGCGAGTATTGGCCACCGGGCAATGTTGCGGGGGAAGATGAGGATCGGTATTTTGAGGAGAATGTTGATCCGGCGGTTTCGGGGGCGATTGGTGTTTCGTATGGAAGAGGGATGTGGCTGTTTGTATTAGTAGTGGTTGTTTTGGTGCAGGCTGGGTGGTGAGAACGGAAAAGTTTTGTTTTATTTCATTAATCAGTCATTATACTATCAATGCCTCCATATCCTCACTTTCTTGTCCGCACCTCCACTGCCGACTCGCTCGCCGTCCGGCGACCAGTCGACCGCAAACACCTGGTCTTCATGGCCAGGAAGGTCCATGACCATCTTGCCAGTGCGCACGTCAAAGATCTTCAATGTGCTGTCCTGAGACGCGCTGACTAGTAGTCGAGAATCTGCCGAAAAGGCGCACTGGTAGACGGAAGCGACGTGGCCGCGGAGTGTGTTTATGAACCTGATTCTGTTAATATTTCATATGTGTCAAGTAGGATTGATGTAAACTTACTTGCCATCCCGTGCATTCCATAGTTTGACATGGTTGTCAAAAGAAGCGCTGCATCTTCATTAGATGTAAACTTTAACAAAGCCTCTCGACTCACCTGGCAATATGAGCTCCATCCGGAGAGAAGGTGACATGGTTGACTGCCTTTTGATGTCCCAGCATCCGCGCAACAGGTTTCGTGGAGGATTCTGGATCCCACAGGTACATGGTAAAGTCGTCGCTGGCCGACACCAGTCGTTCAGTGATTTTTCCGCTAATAGTAGCAGCCTTTTCAAACCGCTTTTTAGCGACTTCCACTTTTTCAGCCTCTGAATCGGGAACTTTATGCGTGTGGTCGTGATATGCAGTGCGAAGTACAAAATCAGTCGAGAGAGCTAGATGGTTGACTCGATGCGTGTGCGCACTAAGCGCCGTGATAAGCGTGCCGTCTTTGGCAGACCAGACTCGCACGGTTTTATCCAGAGACGCGGTATAGATCTTTCCAATGCCACCCCAGCGAACACACGTCACCGAGTCTTTGTGGCTAAGAACCATCTCAATCCTCTTGTTGATCACGTCCCAAACACGCACTGTTGTATCTTTCGACGCAGACGCCAGTCGCGGCCGTCCTGATTCCTGTGTGTGATACGGCTCCCATGCCAAGCTGTTGATCCACCGGCTGTGGCCTTTGAGTGTTCCCAAAGGCTTGCCCTTGGCAGCAGCCCAGAGCCGGACAGTCTTATCTTTGCTTCCTGTGGCAATAATTTGCCCGTTTGGCGAAAACGACACGGCCAAAACCCAATCCGTGTGTCCCTTGAGTGTCTCAATGGGGGTCCCTGTATCGCAGTCATAGATCCGAGCCGTGTTATCACCGCTGCCAGTGACCATTGTCGAGGACGAAACGGGGGAAAAAGCAATGGCTAGAATAGCTGACCCATGACCCGCTATTGCTGCAGAGCATCGCGAAACGGCTTTCACGCGGAACACTGCCTGTGGTGTGTAGTTGAGACGAATGACATCTTCGGTGGTCTTCAAGCCGGGTTTGAGCAATGCACGGTACAGATCAGATACAACATCAATTGCCTGTCCATCTTCGCTGTCCGGTTTGTATGAAAATCTGTACGGAACTCGGTCGTGATCATCCTGTAGAGGCCAAACACATTAATTCTTCAACACCCCCGCGGCTCATATCCAAGGAAGCCTACCTACATGCTCCAGAATACTGTTCAGAATAGTTTCCAGCTCCTTGACAGTGGTATTTGCGACAGGTATTTTGATCTCGCCTTTCGTAGCTTTTCCGGTCGATTCGTCTATGAATTGCACGACAATGCTGCCCAGATCACTTGGTATCACGTCAATTTCTTGCTGCTCTCGAGTTTTCTCCGCCAACTCGCGCTTCTGTCGTTTGCTCGGGGGAGGCAGTACGGTCGCCATCTTGTAGTAAATGGAGAAACACAAAAAACCTCCAATAACAAATTCGTAAAGACGACCTCAACGAAACGGCCAGGGAACAAGGTCTGAAGCGTTCGTCATTGCGTTCGGCGGAAAATAGAAATTTTGAGGGTGCGCTAAACCGCTTTGGGATTTTCTTATCTTATCGCCCCGCGCCTGCCTTCCTAAAAGAGAAATTATTAGGACGCGCCTTCCTCTGCTTGTTTTCACTGTCAACTGGACTGGATTTTCTTTCTGTTGATGCTTCAAAACTGAAACTGAAATGAGTGTCTCTCAAGATGTCGTCCATGCTCTCAATGCCCTCTTACGCGCCACACCGGCGAGCAGCAACAAGGGATGGTCCAACGAGGCCAACAACCGCCGCAACAAGCATTGCGTCCCAAGAGCTGGTTTGTGCTGTCAGCGAGTCACGCGGAGTATCGCCAACAGTCGGCCTGGCGTTTGTCAACTTATCAACATCTGAAGCAGTGCTCTGCCAAGTATGCGACAACAATTCGTACGTGAGAACAATCAACAAGATAGCGGTGTTTGAGCCAACCGAACTGCTCTTCATGAACACACCAAGCGCCAAGCAGACAAAGCTGTTTAGCGTCATTCAAGAGAATATCCCCGATCTCGTTGTCACTTGTGTCGATCGTCGGTATTGGTCGGACAGAGCTGGCCATGAATATGTAGACAAACTGGCATTCCTCGCAGAATTGGATTCCATCCGACCGGCATTGGAAAGCCACTACTTTGCAGCATGCTGTCTCGCCGCAGTAAGTTGAGATAATACTCTTCATCAGACCCGGACTGACACCTCAGGTTCTAAAATACGTAGAGCTTCATCTTGACCTGACATTTGCGCCTCATACTCTACGTATTAAATTCGAGGCTTCGCAAGGCTCGATGCTGATTGACCTCTCTACTGTTGCCTCGCTAGAATTGATCCAAAATCTCCAAAATTCAAAATCCCGAGATTGCCTTCTTGGGCTACTGAACGAAACATTGACGCCAATGGGTGCTCGCCTCCTCAAGAGCAATATCTTACAGCCACCTACCGAACCTGAAAAGATTATTGCACGGCACGATGCTGTCGCAGAACTCAGTAGTAAAGAGGAAGTTTTCTTCGCTACAAGAACAGGTACGCTTATTTGGACAGGTTTTGACGAAGCTAACACGAGGACCTGTAGCACTCAAGGGATTTGTCGATGCCGACAAGGTCTTGACTTCGGTAGGTGAATATTTACGTTCCAGTGAATTATCTGACAGAAAAGATTATTCTGAACCCAGTCAAACTTTCAATCAATTATGTTGAGCAGTCGGTAAACCACGTTATCATGTTGAAGTCATACGTATATTCAATCAACGCTGTATACGAAGCACTCGTAGGAACGGAGAGCGCACTTTTTCTCAAAATCAGAGATGTAAGATCTCCCCAAACATTTGTGGATGGTCGATGCTAAAGTTTCAGATGTGCGCTCCAAGTGTTTATCGTCAAATAAAAGAAGCTATAGACGGAACACTCAACGAAGATGTCACATACCAAAGCCGACCCCTTGATCTTCGAAACCAGAGAACCTATGCAATCAGGGTATAGTTAAAGGCCTATACGTGTATCAATACTAACTGAATTCAGACTGGAGTTAACAGTCTGCTCGACGTTGCACGCCAGGCATATAAAGAAGCCAACGCAGACGCCAATGAGCTAGCTGCAGCTCTTTCTGGTAAGAAATTATCTCTTATGGCAGCTTTTTCTAACCCTGAAAGAGCAACATGGACTACAGTTGAATCTCAAATACGACAGTGCACGTCAGTACTATATCAGTCTCTCTGCATTTGAAGTCGATGGACCCCTGCCTGAAGACTTTGTCAATGTTTTCCGGAAGAGAGACCGTATTGAATGCCAGACATTAGACCTGGTGAAGCTGAACCAGAGGATTTCAGACTCGCACCATGAAGTCATCAACATGAGCGACCAAGCTATACAGAATCTGATTGACGAGATATGCGAAGATGTTTCCTTACTGTTCAAGATCAGCGAGGCGATAGCAACGCTGGATATAATAGCAGCTTTTGCCCATCTCGTCACTATCCAGGATTATACGCGGCCAGAAATCACCGACGTTCTAGCCATCAAATCTGGCCGCCATCCAATACACGAGAAAATCCACAAAGAGAAATTCATCCCCAACGATACCTATGCCGCTCAGCTTTCACGCTTTCAGATAGTCACTGGCTGCAATATGAGCGGCAAGTCAACCTATATCCGGTCAGTTGCGCTCATGACCATCATGGCTCATATTGGCAGCTTCGTTCCTGCAGATTATGCCTCGTTTCCCATCATACACCAACTGTTTGCACGAGCAGCCACGGTCGACGAGCTGAATGCCAGTGTGTCCACATTTGCAGCAGAAATGCGCGAGATGTCGTTTATCCTCCGCAATATAGACGCACGAAGCCTCGTCATTGTCGACGAGCTTGGCCGCGGCACAAGCTCAACGGATGGTCTTGCCATCGCCATCGCCATCGCAGAAGCTTTGGTTGATAGCCACGCTCTTGTCTGGTTCGCAACACATTTTCGCGATCTTGCGCTCATAATGGCTGAGCGGGCTGGCGTCGTCAATCTTCGTCTAGCGGTGCAGCTTTCGAACGCGCACAGAATGACAATGCTATTCAAAGTCGAAGAAGGCCATGCACAGGAAAAATTCTACGGACTTGCGCTCGCTCGAGTTCTACCATTTCCTCCGCAAGTGCTGGAAGTCGCGCAAACAGTTTCCAAATATCTGCACGAGAATGCAGAACGGCGTGCGTCTAGCTCCAAGGCGCTGGCAACGGCTAGAAAGCGGAAACTGGTTCTGCATCTGAGAGAGCAGTTGTTACAAGCGTACAACGGAAACATCGATGGCGAGGAATTGCGTTTGTGGCTGCAGAGATTACAGGCAGAGTTTGCGATGAGAATGGCAGCAATAGAAGAAGCCGATTTTGACGAGCCTCACGCGGGTGAGTTGGGGGTTGATGACAATGAGGGAGAGCGTGGGGATGAAGATGAAGACCGAGTGTCTGATGACAGCTCTTTTGTGCCTGTGGAAGAGATGGAGTCTGTCATGGAGGGAATTTAGTTGACGGTATTCTACTGTGTTATCTTCACACATAATTTAGGGGTTTGACTGGTATCAAGATGAATTCAACATTGCTTTAACGTCTAATAAACGCTCACACGCTCCATTCCACAATAAACAACATCTCAATCAGAAAAAAAAAAAATTAACCGAATTGAAACAACACTTGTTTCCCCTTCTTCCCTTTCCCCTTTTTCCCACCACTCGAACCAAACTCATCAATCTCTTCACCCGGCGTAGTCGCAGCGGAAGCAGACGCACTACTACCATTCCCCCAAGCCGCCTGCGCAGGTCCGCGACGGTTAGCATCGTCCCAACGCACCGTTCCGCGCGTAAGGCCTGCCATTAGGGTATTCGGTTTTGGAGCCGCAGGCAAAGCCGGGAATGCGTTTCGGTCGGTTGTGCGTGGCAAAGGACCTGTCTGAGCGCGTGGTGCGGGGCGTGAGTATGATGATGTTGTTGAGACTGTTGGGCGAGTGGCTGGGGTGCTGGTCCAGGTGGGTATATTCGCAGAAGAGGAACGACTGCTGTTGGTGGTTGTCGGGGCGGATAAGGGTGGGAAAGGGTTGCTGGAGGAGGTGGACGAAAGACTGCCGGCGCGACCAACTGCAGAACGCGAGGATTGTGCTGTAGAAGACTTGAGACGGAGAACGCGTTTCCCGCCGGAGCCTGTGGTGCTGGAGGACATGCCTGGTAGGATACCGTTGGGTCCAGGCAGGGCAGGGTAGTCTTCGTTGATGGCACGCCAGTCGTTCCAGGCTTTGAGTAAGGTGCTCTTTTTGTTGTCGTCTTCGTAGATGTCGGCGAGCTCTTTGATCAGTTTGCCGAGTTCTGAGCTGGGCGTGTCGAAGAGAGTGAAAAACGCATCGATGAGTTCGGTGGCGGAGATGAGGGATGTGCGGTAGTTGGATACTTTGGTGCGGAATTCAGAGGTTTTGGTGGCGTCGTTTTGAAGCAGGTTGGAGGCCCGTTCGACTACGGCAGCATGGCGAAGTCGACGGGCCTGGTCTTGCGGAGAGAGAGAGGCGGTGTTGAGATTGAGGTTGTCCATGGCGGAGACTGGGGCTGCGGGGGTGCGAGAAGAGGAAGTAGTATTTGTTGCAGCGGCAGCCGCTGCCTGGGCAGGTGTTGGCCCTGCGGCAGCGACGTTTCTGGCAGGAGGCGGATCTCGAGGAGTGAGTTGTCCGCCAAAGCTGCGCGTTGATACCGACTGTGCCGTTTGGACTGCCATTTGCCTCTGGTATGCAATCTCGTCTCGTCGCATGGGCTGGGCACTCGAGACAGGCAGAGCATCGGCATTGGGATCTCGGCCTCTGCCCGCGCCTCGACCTTCTCTGCGTTGTCGTTGTTGTGGTTGATATGGAGACCGGTAGTCAAACGTGGACATGTCTACCAAACGAGCATCCCTCCGGGCATCCTTGGACAGCCCATTTGGATGGGATTCCAACTGGTGGCCTTTGAGATCCATCTGAGTTTCAAAAACAACAAATTTTTTGTCCAGACATTCCTTATCCAAGCACAGAAAGTGGTCTTTTTGGAAATGCTCCTCAAGAGCATCATAGTTGATATAATACTGCTGCTTGCGGTTGCCCGCTTGTCGATCACAGATATGGCATCGCTCATGCTTGTCTCGACAATGGGCGTAGAGCTCGTCGTCTCCATAGAAGCGCTGACGGCAAAATTCACACTCGGGATGTCCCTTGAAACCGCTTTGGTCGATAGCACCGGGGTTATCGTCGCCGAATTTCTCGTGTTTCCGAAGCTGCGCTATGGTGAACAGTTCATTTTCGTGAGTGAACGCTTTTTTGTTGCGTGTACAGAGATCGCTGTTCAAGAATATCAGCACTTGGATACGAGTACTCAAAATCGAGGAGGACTTACCACATAGACTTGCCATGTTTGCTCTTGACATGACGGTGCAAATCCGGCCATCCAAAGCAGGCAGTATCGCAATCGCGGTCCGGACAATTGTACCTCAGCAGAATCACTGTGTCTTCGAATATTTCATCTTTTTCGTACTTGATTCCTAGATTGTCGTCGGTCCGGACTAGGTCTGCAGCTGCAAAGTCCTCGAAACGCTTTACCGGATCGTCCGTGAAGACAACAAATGGCGACTCGCTCTGCGTAGTTATTAGTCTTGCCCGACGGAAAGAGGCTCTGGAAAACATACCCGGCAGTGTGCACATGCTTTAGTCTTGTACAACGCCCGCAGCCTCAACGCACAGATATGGCACGTCCTATGGTTACAAGGCGCAACAGACGTGTGCTCGACTTTGGAGGCGCAGATAAAGCACACCTCGCCATCGTCAGGCTCGTCCGTGGCCGAAGCAACCAATTGCGTGCCTTTCGCTTCGCCCTCTGTGGCATTTGTGGCATCTCCGACCGGGCGATCACCGGAGGTGCCAGGACTAGTATTGTCGTTGATGTCTGGTGGTTGTCCGCCTCCTCCCCCGCCGTCGGTTGTTGCTGCCTGCGCTCTGCCTCCTCGTCCTCGACCTCCTCGACCTCCTCCTCCTCCTCCGCGGCCTCGTCCGCCTTTCGAGTTGCCATCATTGCGGCCTTCGTTTCGGCGATCAGTGTTGCGGTGGGAGGCATCGCGTCCGCCTCGTCGTCGCCCGCCGCCTGGGTTGGAGTTTCGCGGTCCGGTAGTTTCGTCAGCCATGGCGAGAGAAGAGAATCCAAAAAAAAGAGAGAGAGAGAGAGAGATCGGAAGGTGAAAAATGCTACAAAAACAGCAAAAATAACAAAATCGTTATCGTGGTGTCTCCAAGAAAGGGCAATGGGATGGGCTGTTCTGATGGTGGCATGGGCCGGGCTGGTGCTATATTTGAGACTTTTTTTTCCGTGGCGGCTGCGGGGAGCCTCAGGTGGCTTACTTTACCACTTTCTACTAACTATGAATTATGACTCCTACGTAAGACTGCTGCGACGACAGACTACTACTCAGCGTGTATGATACAAGCATGCTCAATTGTCTGCTTGGATTCCCCTTATGAGTCATAGTGATTCGTCCTGACTGATATGCTAAGCATTTCTGACTAGGCGGCACCGCCACTTTCCAGTACTTAGTACTACTTACTCGACAACTAGCCTATACCTAAACGTGGCCAAGCTCATGTTTATTTTATAACCAATATTCAAGTCTGCATTAATAGCTACCACGAAACGCGCTTTTCGCCGACTATCTGTAGCGGACACTTCTCAAGAGCGCCTGAAGACCATACACCCGCTAAAGGAGGAGTAGAAAACAAAAACCGCTGAGGAAAATGCAACAACAAAGCAAAGAAAAAGGAAAGGGCAACATTCCAGTACCAAAGTATTGAGCGCCATGCAATTCATGCAGCCAAAGATGGTGAGTGTAGATCCAGTAAGTGATGGGTTAGATAAATAGTATCAAGTCAAGTCAATGGGCAGGGCTGTATCTCCCGGCATCAAAGTCGTTATAAATAGCCAGTAATTCCAGCCAGGAGGTTGGAGGCATTATTCACCAGGGTCGTACAAGTTCTGGTTCAGAATCTTGGTCATGGTGAACATGTGGACGCGGTCCTGCTTGAACACTCGTCGCATTGGGTCATCACACCTGATCTGCCGGCGATCTGTGGGATCTTGTAGCTCGTTCATTTTGATGTAATCCCAGACCCGCTTAACCGTTTGTGGTCGCGACAGCTGTTCGTGTCAGTCTTTTGACTCAGAAGGATACTACAGAGCAAGATTCAAAGCTCACCTGAAGTTCGCCGCCCAAAAGCTCGGAAAGAGGGCCGGACAAGTTAAGCGGTTTCTGCATAATCAGCCTATGGCTCGTAAAGGATAACTTCTTTCTCTTCACTCACATGGAAACCACTGGAACGATTGACTTCCCTTTTCCGGCCACCCTCTGAACCAGAATTAAGATCCGAGTCATCTTCTGCGTTTACCCTCTTGGCGGTCTTCGACTTGGACTTTTTCTTTGCTGGTGCAGTCTTGCGAGTCGCACTACCCCGGGTCGGCCGAGCGCGTTTGTTCTCTTCTGCCTGCAGCTTCGCCGCAAAGACAGCGTCCGCATCGACATCAGGGCCAGTTCGTGGTTTCTGAGTGTCGGGCTCCTCCAGATCGTCACTTTCTGCTGCGCGCTTCCTGCTGGGCGTCGAAGAGGGAGTAGGCGACGCATTGTCGGTGGCTGGCGCACCGTTGGAGCCGTGGCCATTTGTTGTCTCGGTAGACGGGAGGACATGCTCTGAAGTGGTTGACGATTCGTCGTCTTTTTTATTTGCGAAAATGTCAAATCGCTCCATGATGAGCTCCTTCACTCCATCCTGTTTGACGTCAGCGACCGCTGCTTTCTCTCCTCCCTCAACCACCCACCTTGTAGTCATTGAGGTCATAGTCCACGGTCAGTTGTAGGCCCTGGCGGATTCGTTTCGACGAGATGGTATGAAGATCGCTGGCAGCCAAGATCGAATCAATGACCTTGGTGAAGGAGTCGCGCTGCTCCGAAGACACTTTGCAAAGAGGCTGGTTAGCGGTGGCCTCTGATGCGCCATTTGACTCGTACACTCACACGACATCTTGTCAAGGTTCCAGTAAGCGATGAGGGGAACAGGCGTTGAAATGCTGATGTGGCGCCAGTATCAACGAGCAGTCCAGGATGGAATTAGAGGAATTCAACGAGTGATCGCAGTTCAGACAGAGCGTTGTGACTTGCGGCGCTTAGGATGATAGGTGGGGCATCGCCAGGAAGCTGAAGCTCGGACTGCAAAGAATCACCCTGCGAAACGGATTGCTGAGCAGTGGCGCGGGAGCAGAGGGCGCGCGGAGAGCCTATTGAAATGCGGGAATTGTATAGACAAAGGGGTTACACAGCATATCGTTTGGCACAGCGCATGGCTCTAAGTGACATGCAGGAACTGGAACTGGCTGGTCATTGGGAGGTCGCCCAGACGCATGTCAGAGTGGAGACTCTGGAGAGGAAAGCGTGACTTATGAGCTAGGCCTTTTGCAGACTAGCGCACAATCGCCCTGTTTGTCTGTTTTGCCTGGCTCGCATGCATGACTAAGCGGCACACAAAGAGCGGTCCCTCCAGGCGGTGCGAACGGCTGCGAGATCGAGAAACAAGACTCGGAAGAACTTTGTCCAGCGCAATCTTCGCCTTGAATAGAACGAGCAACGGAGCCCTCGCTGCTGCGCACCTCGTCAACATGGCTCCCAGCTACGACAACCTCTCCGACGACGAGTTCGATGTCGATGACATCAACTTTGATGGTAAAAATTACAGAAAAATTTCCCCGGCTACTACCCCTCCGGCCGCTGACCCTGGCAATAGATCTCAATGAACAGTTTGAAGTCCGCCTAGAGTCTGGCTACGACGCTTTTGTGGTTATCGACGGCCTGCCTGTTGTTCCTGGTATGTTACCAAAAAAAAATACCATCTGTAAATACCTGCTGATTGCGATGGACAGAGGATAACAAGGACAAACTCGTCAAATATGTCTCCAAAAAGCTCTCCACAGCCGGCCGCGTGATCGACTTCTTCATGCCCATGACCGAAGCACAAAAATCCGAAGGGTGGGTTGCGTTGTCTATGCGATTCCATACTGTACCTGTCTTAACGATTTTTTTTATAGATTCGCGTTCGTGGAATTCGAAACCCCAGAACAAGCCACCGCCGCTGTTAAATCGCTGCATGCCACCCCTCTTGATAAGAAACACACCCTCCTAGTCAACAAGCTCACAGATATCGAACGGTACGGTCGCGAGGGCCGCGTCGACGAAGAGTACAAAGCACCCGAAATTCCACCATTCCAAGAAAAAGAGCACTTGCGATCATGGCTTGGGGACCCGAATGCCCGGGATCAATTCGCCCTTTTCCGCGGCGACAAGGTCGGAGTATTCTGGAACACAAAGAAGGACGACCCAGAGAATGTCGTGGACCGCCCGCACTGGACGCAACTGTTTGTGCAGTGGTCGCCACAGGGAACGTTCCTCGCTTCGATGCATCCTCAGGGTGTGCAGCTTTGGGGTGGTTCCTCCTTTGGCAAGCAGAAGCAATTGCCGCATCCTTTTGTTCAACTTATTGAATTCTCGCCCAACGAGAAATACATCACGACATGGTCGGCTCGCCCTATTCAGGTTGAGGAGGGCGCACCAGGACCTCTCACATACGAGGAAGATGGCAGGCACATTATTATCTGGGATATTGAGTCGGGGAAGCCTCTTCGATCCTTTGCCGCCCACGATATTGCGGGACCCGACGTTGATGCCGCGCCCAAGAAGAAGATCCAGTGGCCGGCTTTCAAGTGGTCCGCTGATGAGAACTATGTCGCGCGAATGCTCCCTGGACAGTCAATTTCCATCTACGAATTGCCGCGCATGAACCTGCTGGACAAGACGTCTGTCAAGATCGACGGTGTTGTAGACTTTGAATGGGCTCCTGCCACTGTTACCCGAGAGGGCGTCAAGCGCTACGAGCAACTGCTATCTTTCTGGACCCCTGAAATTGGAAGCAACCCAGCCAAGGTCGGTTTGATGAGTGTGCCGTCGAAGGAAATTGTCCGTACGCGAAATCTGTTTTTGGTCTCAGATGTCAAACTTCACGTGAGTACTCTTACATCTACTTTTTTTTTTTTTGTCTAGACTTCTAACAATCTACAGTGGCAATCTCAAGCAGCCTTCCTCTGTGTCAAGGTCGACCGTCACAGCAAGAGCAAGAAGAGCATGGCAACCAACCTGGAAATTTTCCGCATCAAGGAAAAGGGCGTCCCCGTTGAAGTCGTCGACAGCTTGAAAGACACGGTCATCAACTTTGCATGGGAACCCAAGGGTGACCGATTTGTCTTGATCACATCTGGAGAGAGCATTGCCGGAGCAGCCACTGCGCCCAAGACGGCAGTCTCCTTCTTCGCACCGGAAAAGATCAAGGGTGCCGGCATTGGAAACTTCAAGCTTGTCCGAACGATCGACCGCAAGACCAGCAACGCAATTTACTGGTCACCCAAGGGACGATTTGTCGTTGTTGCCACTGTCCACTCACAATCCAGCTTCGACCTAGACTTTTACGACATGGACTTTGAAGGCGAGAAGCCCGAGGCCGAAAAAGACCTGAACGCCAACGTGATGCACCTCAAGACCGCCGAACACTATGGCGTGACAGACATTGACTGGGACCCCACTGGCCGGTACGTAGTTAGCAGCGCCAGCGTGTGGACTCACTCAATGGAAAACGGCTGGAACATCCACACATTCTCCGGCGAGACACTTGCCGAACACCCGACTGACAAATTCAAACAATTCCTCTGGCGACCACGGCCCGCATCCCTTCTGAGCAAGGAAGAGCAGAAGCAAGTGCGCAAGAACCTGCGCGAATACTCCAAGGAATTCGACGAGGAAGACAAGTACGCCGTCGACATTGCCAACACGGCCGTTGTCGAGAAGCGCAAGCGTGTCCTGAACGAATGGCTCGCCTGGGCCCGCCGAGAAAAGGACCTCCTCGCCGAGGAGAAAGAAGCAGAGGGTATCCCCGAGGAAGAAGAAGCTGCAGATCGTCTCAAGACCGCTCCCGGCGCCGAAGCCGTCCAGGATGCTGTTGTCGAGGAGATTGTGGAAGAAATTATCGAAGAGACGGAAGAAATCATTGGATAGATAAGCCTTTTAATTTTCTTTTCTTCTTCGTTTTTTTTTTCCTTCTTCGATATGCATTTCTGTGGATCTTGTCTTTTTCTTTTCTTTCTGTTCGGTATTGGGGAAATTTCTTTTTTTTTTATGTCGTTTGATGACGCATGTTTAAACAAAAATGCACAGGATAAATTCAAGTTGTCCACCTGCTTATTCTTCAAGAGCTGTCAGATGAAGTCATGGAAGTTAATGAAAATAAAAATGCATGCATAAATGATGAAGTTCACCCTTTTTTCCCCTGTCTAGACTGATTACAGGGAAAAGGATATCTGGAACAAAGAGGCTGGCATGGTTGATTTCTTCATGACTGACTATTCTGTGACCATAGTGATATTAAGCCTCAAGAATCCCTCTAATTAGTAGACGCCTGCTAGCAAGTCTTTTTAACTCCACAAGCAACGCTCTATCATATTGCATAATGAGAAAGAAAAAGAAAAGAAAACAACAAGCATAAGAATAAGAATAAGAATAAGAACAGCAGACCCGTGATATCTCGCCCAATCCTTAACACATAAAAAAACGTAAATAGGATATACATGAACATCTTTTGTTGTCACCCGACAGAAACGCCTCTACGATCCGAGAAGACATAAAGGGAACCGACTCCGACGCATAACTAACCAGTTATGAAAAAATAAGGGGAAGGAAAGTGGATCATGTGGTAAGAATAAATAAGAAGAAGAAAGGCCCGAAAGGAAAGAAGAAAGTCGACGTCTCAATCGTAATCGTCATCGCCATCCCCGCCTCCTCCTCGGCCCTTGACGCCGTCCTTGCGAATGGGGATTTTGATACCTTGCAACGCAAAGCATTTGCTCAAAGGCGTGCTTTCGATCACACCCGGGAACTTTTTGGCAGAGAAAACCTGGAACGGATCAGAAAAGACGGAAGCTAATACTGGAGCCGAGCCGTGATTGAGAATGGGTGCGCCGTTGGCATCCGGGGAATGCGTTGTTCCGACGTTCACAAAGTTCATCTTGAGCCTATTGGTTGTTAGTTCCGTTGCTGTTGCTTTCGCTCGCTATAGTTGTATATCTTACCGGAAAGTCCCTTCGGTTCGAACACTCAGATCCTGCAAGATAAACCACACACCGATTTTGTTGTCGGGGTCGGTTAATCGGAAAGCACTTGCGCTGAGACTGCCGATAAGATTACGTGTGAACATGCCCCCGGGGGCCGCTGACTGGGCAGATAAATTGGACTGCTGCATGCCTTGGTAATAGCTACCACCGCCGTAGTAGGGGGCCTGCGGGTTGCCGTATGGGTTTTGATACATCTGGTTTTGACTGTAGTAGCTGACCTGAGGATACGCCATCTGCTGCCCGTACGGATTTTGGCCATAGGAAGGATAGGTAGGTGACATGTTCTGTTGCGGAGGCGGAGGATACGACGAGGACGTGGCGGTGGAGATGGACGGGGAGTTGGCGGAATGGCGAACCAGGTTAACCTCGCTGGTCCCTTCGGCATTCCACAAATCGACCGTGAGGACGTAGAAGGAAGTATCGATTTCGTTGATGTCGATCTCTTTATCCGTGCTGGCATCCTTTACCACGAGCCTGATACACGGAGGCGGCGTTATCGGTCGTCGGTCCTGCAGAAAGCTCAGTCAGCCAATTTTTTCTTCAACTTCACCAACCAAGAAACTGACCTTATCACCAAAACCACACATGCGTGCTCGGATGGGTTGCTGGACGACATGCAGCGACCAGATGCGCCCGTCGTGGACGGTCGACACGGGCTGGAGATGTTCGGTAGAGCGCAGCGGACCGCCGGGAGCAGTTGTCGGGTACACAGGCGCTGGGGGAGGAATGCGATCCATAGAAAGCGGCGGCGGTTGGTGAGGCAGCGGCTGGGACCTCTCGTGCTCGACGGCGGCATACATGGTTCAGACGAGCGGGGTACCGCCGGTGTGTTGCAGGTTCAGATGAACGTGGCGTCGGACAGGAGCTGCAGGATCATGTATATATATAGGACGAAAGGAACTGTCAGGCACTCCACACGTCACAATTCGGCATGGGACTCTAGGCAGTCTGCGCAGAGGAGCTCGGTCAAGGGTGCTCGTTGACGTAATGCGCCGGAGAGCATGAAAGCTTTCGTTCTTTTCTTGTCAAGCTGGAAGAGATAGAGAATAAACGATCAGTGAATAAAATATAGGTGCGCAACAGCAGATAGAGGCTGTTGCTAAGGCTTCTTCATCGAGGGATGTAGAGGGGAAGAAGAGTCGACGTGCTGGGGCTCTCCCCACCTATAAAGCGGCGAGTCAGGCTACGGCGGGCGGGGCGACCGCGTTGGGCAAGACGCTTTTGGCAGCTGTAACGCACTGACATTTAATTACGCGAAGATTTATCTTATAATGCTTATTATTATACGCTGCGCTTTATAGTGTCCTGTTCGGGTAAGCATCTTGATAAATATGATCTACAGAGCGCTAACAGCAGATCACACCGCCAATCTTCCTAATGCTAGCTTCTTCTCTGCTGGAGACTCGACAGCAGTTAATTACACGTGACCGTACAAAACGGCGGCTACCATAGTAGAGCCAAGCGCCCGCCGTACCTGCCACTTCTTCCCCGCATACGCTAGGGATAAACTTGAACCCTTACAATTCGCGACAAATTCGCCATTTTTTTGTCGCTTTGGCTTACACTACCTTTATCACCTTGTAAAAAGACAGAGAAACCCGCCGACCAGCCCGATCATGTTGGGCCTCCATCTGCTGTCGCTGCAGCGATGTCATTGGCGACGGAAACAGCTAGTGCAGCGCTATGCTGTTTCCGGCATGCGTCCAACATGACTCATGCGATCAAGTCAACCTTGCGACGGCGCAGTCGTGGTTCATGCCCAGGGGTTACCAACCGATAGCCATGGTTCTTAGTATCTCTGTAAATATGTTGATGTGAAACCGCCACGGCGTCAGTTGCGATGGTCCTGTTCATGCAAAACGCGCTCAAGTGCTCAGTTCTACTATTTGCGGGATCGAGGCGATTGGCCACAGTATACACCACCGAAGAACTTGACTATTCCTGTCGCGGCGACTACTGATCGATCTGGCATCCGAATGCGGACGTTACAAAAGAGAAAGGAAAAAAACGAAAAAAGGGCGATCAGGGTGTCGACAGTCACGCAACATGCAGATCATTGGATTGGCGCCAGATCGTCCGCGGTGGACCTATAGGCTATTCGGCTGTTGGTCAGGCAGGTGAAAAGCCCTAAAAGCGCGGCGCCAAGCAGCCATGACAGATTGATCTTCCGATCTGTATCACACTGCTGCATTGGTATATCACTTGGTTACCTGGGTGTGACTCGCTGTGAATCTCGGGGATTTGGTTCATGCAATTCCACAGCGGTTTATTTCTCGCATATTTAAGGCTTCGAGGATCACCGTGTCGACATCTGGACAGTGGAGTCTAGGCACACGACCGTTGTACCCATAAACTAGACTGTTTTTACTAGACTACGTATTGTCTAAAATTTGCCTCTAATCGGCCCTTCCATGATATTACAGAGCCGTGCGTAGCACCATGGCTTCGGAATTCGTGCAGTTGGTAGTCAACCAACATTATAATGCAGTTCATCAACTGTAAACCGAGACAGAACAGACATCTAAAATAACCAACGTCGCAAGATACATCGATCATTCTGTGACTCCTTAACATCTGACCAAAGTCCAGAAGTTGGCCAGCGAAGCGAATATAAAAAAGTCTGCCTACTCTAGCAACATTGACCTATGGTGACATTCTACTTAGCGCTGACTACGGCTGTGATTTTCGGCATTTTCCGCCTCAATACATTAAATGTTGAAGCGACAACAGATACCACCAAGTGAAGCAATATTAAATATTTGTGAACCTTAAAGGAATTCTAACGCCACCTCGGAATAAATTTACCTTTTTAGCCAAGCTCTTTTCTCGCGATACTTTATTAGAAGCCAATAGCCTCTTGTCAAGTTATTTCCCAAAAGGGCAACTACTGCCTCTGAGACCCACATTAAAAGTGTGAGCCAATCACAACCAGATTCCCATTATTGAGAATCTATTAGCCAATTATATCTCATGAACTATATTCAGACCAACACAATTGATTGGCTGATAAAATCACCGTAGTCCATTTAAGGTTAGTCAAATATGCACCTTATTCCATCACTCTCCCATCACCTTCTGCCGCCTGGCTTGGATTATCATGACAAGCTTGTATGTAACCCTCTGGATGTTGGGGGGGTTTTTCAATTTCTTATCCGTTTGAGGCTCAAAGCGCGTTTCATCTTGTCTTTTATAGTCAAGTAAATAGTGTAGGACTTCTTTGTACTCCTTTGAACAGAGATTACCAAATATATCTACCACCTGTACAAATACTTTTCGCCGCTTTCTTTTATTCTCACTGCCACTTTCAATCTTTTGCTCCACACTCTAATCCAATCTATCGCAGCACATGGTCGTCTAATAAATTTATTCTTTTTTATATTAGTTAGTTTCTAATTTACTAGAGCGTGTAGCAGCCAATCAAAACCTGACAACGTGCTTAGTAACCCCGACTCGTCCAGTTGCAGTCGATACTTCTTGGCATTACGTAGCATATCTGCTCCTCTTGGCAGATAACTACTCTCTGTATTGAGGCTCCTTGCTTAGTGTTGTACATTTTGGAGACTTGTTTGAAGTATCCTTTGAAGGCAGAATCTGGAAAATACAGAAATAGATAATTGCTTCAAATTAATATACCTTCATTAGCATTGCCTTAGTCTCCTACTGTAATGACTGCAGAGTATCCGGTGAACCCAGGATGATTCACCAAGGCATTATTTAATTGGCCCTTAGATTCCTGGAGGAAGCCAACACCGACCCCGCATTTCCTATCTCAAGAACTCTCGTTGCTCTTTTTCACCACAAATGACGGATATCGATTCTCGGTTCGATAAAAAAAAGCCAGGAACCTGGCCTGTAAGTTGTTCTGTAAGATCTAAGTAGTGATTAAGGAGAAGCTTACTTGACATCCTGCTCAAAAAAAAAAAAAAAAAAAAAACAAGCACCCCAAAACGCCGCCATCCTTGAGCGCCTTCATAACGGGTTTGTGATTGATTCCAGCTACCCCCTTGTCTCAAGCATGGGACAGATACTTATTCTACTTAGTGGATTGGACGGGGAAGACGGGTAAGCTTGTCGCGAATGGCCTTTTCTGCGAGCTGCATGGCTGCAAGTGCTATGATGCCCACTGTCGAGGCGTTGAGACCGGATAGAAGAGTGTACACAGGCGAGGGAAGCCTTTCACTAATCTTTTAGGCACTGAGGGAGAGAACGTACATGCCCATGGCTCCAGGAAGGCTGTTCGAATTGTGATTCTTAAGGCTGTGAAGTATGAGGCAGAGATGTAAGAATTATTAGTCACCTCCACATCAAGAACACAAATAGCGCTGGATTGAAGCCGGAATGTAATAGAGCCAGGCAGAAGATCATTTTCGTGCTGCCCGGCCCCGGAAGGCCCTGGCAGATGGCGAAGAATTCTTGATACTACGTCGTACATCAGCGAGGTTATTTTCGAAGCCACATTACCTTTAGCATGATCCATTTACAATGACCACGAAAGTGAAATGAGGTCTCCTTGGCGCCAAGAGAAGCGCAGGGAGGCTATTTTTGCAAGCATACGGATACTCTGGGTAGAGATCGGGGTCCATTTTGAGAATAGCGCTAATTATTCATCTGCCAAAAGTTTCACGCAGAAAAATGTCACTACGGCAACTTCATTGGCGGTTTGACGAGACCTCCTTGGGAGCGACCGTGCGATGGCCACTCCATCTTTAGACGTGCTGAACCGAGAACCGCCTTCTCATCCACACTGCATTAGCTAACCTTGGTGCAGCAGCCAATAATCAGCCCGAAAACAGGGTTTAGTGGGTTTCAGCCCAAACGCCATGCGTGTCGTGTTCGAGATTAATGATTGGTCGAAGGTTGACAACCATAAATCAAGACAAAAAAGAAAACAAAATCATCGGAAATTTCGTACTTTGTTGAAATCTTTCTTCTACATCCTCTCTAGTATGCATCGGTGAACTGAGTAGAAAAGATGCATTCAACATCAATTACGCAGAATCTGTCCGGTCTTAAGTCTCTGATCCGTCGTCATCGATCAAGACGGACAGCGAGGGCTGAGACTCATGGCGAGGAGTCATTGATAAGTCGTCTTTTGGACGTCTTTTTGCGTACCTGGGACCTCGGCTTTACAGCTTTCGGAGGTCCGCCAGTCCACTTTCGCATTTTCTATCAGCGATTCGTTGAAGGAAAAACGGGGGAGAAATGGGTCGATGAGCAGACGGTGAGCCTTTCTTCAATCCGGTTCTAATTCCTTCAGCAGCGCTGATGGAGTGATAACAGTACCAAGAGTTGTTTGCGATATGTCAAGCACTTCCGGGACCCGGGAGCACGAAAATGCTCTTCTGTCTCGCATTGCTGCATGCCGGCTTCATTCCTGCCGTAGTAACCTTCTTGATCTGGAGGCAAATAATATTAATGCAATGAGTAAGAATACCGCTGATCCCAATTATAGTCTTCCTGGAGCTATTACCATGTACGCCTTAGCCCTCGGCGTCCAACACATCAATGAAATCCTTCCCGGACCAGTCTACGGCCTTCTATCCGGCATGAACGCCTCAACAGTCGGAATTATTGCCCTTGCAGCAGTCCAATTAGCCGACAAAGCTATCAAAGACAGATTCTCTCGCATTCTAGTCGTCTTTGGCGCCTGCGCAGGCATGTGCTATAATGCGCTATGGTACTTTCCTGTTCTCATGGTAATTGGCGGTATTGCAGCCATTATCTGGTACAGGTGGATGTTGCAGAGTATTAGAAAGTTGAAGGCCAAGGTTAAGCGGAGAAAGTTGAATACAGAATCTCAGGTCGAAGAGGCTTCGGTTGAGAATAGTGTTTCTTTGGAAGAACGAGCTGAGCCGAGTGATACTTCTAGTATTCAGAGGAGGAATGTTAGTGCCACAGCGACGCCAGTTCCAGGCTCGAAGCTGCCGCAGAATTCGCAGCCAGAGCAAGAATCGCAACAGGTTCAACCAGACCTGCACCAAAACCATGTGATCAAAGTCCGTGTGGGTATCGTTATTGCAGTGGTATTCTTTGGTAAGTCCTTGCACTACCACTGTTTAGCGGTAGAAAATTTCTGACGATGATATAGCCTCCTTCATCGGCGTCCTCGTCGGCCGTGGCGTAAAGGCATCACCCGATATCACTCTCGACCTCTTCGCTAACATGTATCTCGCTGGTACCATCATTTTCGGTGGAGGACCAGTCGTCATTCCCCTTCTCCGCTCCTACGTTGTAGGTCCCGGCTGGGTCTCCGGTCGAGACTTTCTCCTCGGTCTGGCCATGATCCAAGCCTGGCCCGGCCCAAATTTCAACTTCGCCGTCTACTTGGGTGCACTCGCACTACGTGCTTCGCCTTATCCAACTGTCCTCGGCGCAATCCTGGGTTTCTTGGGTATTTTCATTCCCGGAATCACGCTTGCAGTTGCTGTGCAAAGCTTCTGGCGTGTTTTGCGCAAGAATAAATGGGTCATCGATCTCTTACACGGCCTCAACGCTACAGCTGTTGGGTTGGTGTTTACGGCCGTCTATCGTCTGTGGAATATTGGTTACCTTACACCTGAGACGACGAGCGGCCAGTCTCTAGCATTGGATCCTTGGTGGGTGGTTGTTGCGACTGTGACCTATACTGAGAGTGCGTGGTTTGGAGTTCCGCCTGCTGCAGCAATTGTCATTGGAGCTGTTTTAGGGCTCTGTTGGTATGGCGTTGTGAGTGCATAGGATAGTTATCTCATATTCCGTAATTATCAGTGTCTTTATGTGCACGATAGAGCTCGGAGAATGGGACGCTCTACATGTTTTCCTGTATTTTAGTGTTTAGACAAGTAGATAAAAAATAGTCGGCGCATCTGTCCCGAAAATCCTCTTCCAGTGCACAAGGTTGGTCTGTGAATGGGCGGCACCTTTATAATATTAGATTTTCTAGAAAATAATCACACAACGCTTTCAGTATTAGTAGCGTTATTATCTATTATTATTTAAAAATGTTTAGCAGTGCTTTCATATCTCTAAATTATTCAAGATTTAATTAAATATGATAGACTGCTGTGCGGCTATAATTAGCAGCACGCGCAATCTAAGATATAGGCTCATTACTTTTAAGCATATCGTATATAAGCTAAATCTTTGATCGTGTAAGGGGCGGGGCCATCGTATACTATAGTACAAGGCTTTACTATGTTCTAATAACTAGAGAAGGAAGAAACTGAGAAATAGCAAGGTACTACGTTTAGACAGCGATAAATGTAATTTACAAGCGTATCATATGTGCGCAAGCGCAATACGTAAGGACCAAAATTACACGAGCGAGGGTTATTCCAGATCAAGCCGCATGTAGACTAAGAAATTCCTAGCGATGTTTCAGAGGAAAGAGAAGAGAGTGTTAGTTGTTACTCTGAGGGTGCAAACTACTGTACCCCGGAAGAAGAAGAAGAAGAAGAAGGAAGAGGAGCTGAATGTTTGGGAGTGCGGCTACTCGGCTCAATGACTCGTCAATGTACTGAGCTCCAAAAGTGAACGAGTACATTGATCTCGAAATGGAGAAATGGAGAGAATTGAGCGGAATCCTATAGAGAGGAATTACCTCAGGTCTGCAATTCTCCGAGTCGCACCGGCAGCAAGTGCCATGTGAGACGGAACTGCTGGCATAAATATTAGCTAGACTGGTCTTTTTGGCAAACGGAATGCAGCAAAAAATGTATGGTGGGAATTTGGTTGTCGACCTTATACATTCTCACAGGAGGGTCAGGGGAGAGTAACATTTTAGCCCCAAGCGTATATGTTCACAGAGCACATTTCAAATCTAGCACAATAATTCTGTCTCAAAGAACCAGAGAATAGTAAAATTCTTTTTATTCCCATCTATAGTTTCGAGTAGCGTTCATTTGATTGTCAAGCTGATTATGCAACATTTTGAACTACTGTAACACACCAAAATATCACTGATTTCATCTGAAACGTGAAGATACATCTCGCAAGGATCCGAAGTATATAAAAATGACAAAATAATCGAGTTTGAGTTGCTTTATACTATGCTATCTAAAGGTATAATATCTATAAAGTCGAGGAATTTTTAGCAACTGAAAAAGGCCCATAGGACAAAAGTAGTAATTAGGCCAATCCAATTCAAGTAAAACCACTTGTGATTCTATAATTATACTAAAATCACTACTACAGCGCACGAGAAGAGCCAACATTTTAAGGTTACTACAAATTAGGAGCCGCTGAGACATATCACTTTAAAACATGGCCCAAGAAGAAAACGATCGAACAAATGCCAAATTGATACTGTTCAGGATTGCAATGTAACCAGACGATATAGACACAATTTCTTTTGTAGGAATGTCAATTATGATTTACTTCAAGGAAGTCTTCAAAACCGCATATGTAGCATATATATACAAGAACGTCTATAACACATTAAGCTATAATTTTCATGTCATTCCACAATTTCTGCATTCCTCAAGAAGGTTAAACCAAATACAAACGCTGATGTACATGTCGGGAGGCTCAATTCCAAGCACGTTTGTACTTCCAACGCGCATTAAGGCATCGTTTCTGTCTATATTTCCCTTGTCTAGACAGCACAAAGCCTAAATTGATGAGACTCTGAAGTGTATCGGGATGCTTTAACCCAAGTATTTTTTCATGTCCTTTGAGTGCTCGTCGATGCATCTTCTCTGCCTCTTTATGTTTCCTTTGGTTGCTAAGTGCATTACCAAGGTTAAAGAAACTTGAAAGTGTATCAGGATGCTCTAATCCAAGTATCTTTTTTTGTTTTTTGAGTGCTCGTCGATAATTCTCCTCAGCCTCTTTATGTTTCCCTTGTCTGTAGAGCACATTACCGAGGTTAGTGACAGTTGCAAGCGTATGAGGATGTTCGGATCCAAGTATCTTCTCTCGTAATTCTAGTAGCCATTTATATACCATCTCCGCCTTTTTATAATTCCCTTGCCTTTTAAGAAAATCGCCCGCGTAACTAGCAGTTGTGAGCGTGTCGGGATGCCCAGGTCCAAATATCTTCTTTCGAGATGAAAATGCCCGTCGAAACATCGCGTGTGCCTCTTCATGTTTTCCTTGCAAATCGAGCACACCGCGCAAATTATCGACAGTGTTAAGCGTAGAGGGACTCTCTAGTCCAAGCACCTTCTCTGCTATCTCTAATGTCTGTCGATATATCATTTCTGCTTCTTCATATCTCCCTAGTTTGGAAATTATATTTCCTAGGTTCAGGGTATTACTGAGCGTTCTGGGATGCTCGCGCCCAAGTATCCTTTCTTGTGCTTCTCGTGCCTGTCGATATATCGCCTCCGCCTCTCTGTATGCTCCCCGAAGGCCCAAATATGAACCATATTTCAATTGAATCGTCGCTATATTGAGTAGATCGTCGTCCTGAGGCTTAAAAATATCCTTCAAAACCTCTTTGACATGGGAAAGGAGCACTCGAAATCGACGCAAGTTCTCATAGTCTCCGTAGGGGAGCCTTTGCGCCATGATAATCCAGGACTTCTTTCGCCACAGTGCCAACTTGAGGTGGATCTTCACCCATGTCCGAACCGACAGCTGCACTAATCGGTGCATATTGAAAAACGTACCGTCAATTTCCACATGAACGAGAGAATAGCTGGTCAATGGCGCCAATGCATCTTCAAACTGTAGTTCATCATCGTCTTCGCGGACGAGGTCTTCTGGGATCTTTTGCCGGTCGAACATGCTCATCAATGCCAGTAAATCTGTTGCGGCCGGGTGATCATGGCGGATTTGCTCAAACGACAACTGCCATGTAGTAATAATTGCATGACGAATATCCGGGTCTCGCCGGAGATCTTTCGCATCTTCATGCTGGAGCAGATGCGCCTGGTTGGATTCGCTTTCGTGGAATAGTTTAAGGTACCGGGAGACCGTGATACGAGGAGATCGATTCTCAATGTAGGATCCAGCCTGGGTGATGGCCAGTGGCAGGTATTCTAGTGCCTTCACGAGCACCTTCTCATCCTCGGCCGTAGATTGCCTGGTCGGATTCTTGGTGTGCAAGAGGGCGAGCGATTCGTCTTCATTCATGGGTAAAATATCCACCACCTGGCCGTCTCCGACCAAATTCCGCGCCGCCAGCCGGTTCCGCGATGTGATTAAGATGAATCCATGCGTTTTTTGGGGAAGAAAGTTCACCAGTGGGGATCGTCCTTCCTCCTCGTTACTGTGGAAGAACATACTGTCATCATCCGCATTGTCCAACACCATCAACCAATGGCCATTGCGTTCATCGCACAACCACTGATAGACGAGCTGGAAAATGTTTGTCTTCGGGTCGTCTCGTCCGGGAATATCGGCCACGGTAGCAATCTGCTGGTAGCCCTGTTCGAATCGAGTGACCTTGCTCGCATGGATCCAGAAAACCCATGTCGCCGGTGCGGATTCTCGCACGCGATAGGAATGCTCGATGGCTGTCTGAGTCTTTCTGCAAGCGCGGTCAGTCACGTATAAGAAATGCATCTTTGCAAGACCTTACCCTACACCTGCCAAACCCACTAATGCAACTCGCTCATGGCGCTGGCCAATGGCCTGATACCTGTCCTGAATCTTTGCAAGGGCTTCTTCGCGTCCCACGAACATCGGGTCCTTCTTAAAAGGCACCGTTGAACACGCCGGGGGTCGGTTATGCGTCTGCGCTGGATCGATTCTGCATCAGCTAACGCGGAGAAAACGGAGTATGTGACTCACCAAACCGAGCTGCTACCACCTGCGGGGCTTCTTTTACGAACTGCTGCAGTTTTTCAAGTGCTCTACGATACGCATCCGCGTTACGTGTGCCGAATTTGACAATACTCGAATGATCCGCATCCACCGGCACTTTGCCCTCTATATGGTCGGGAAGATCGAGCAGAGCCGAGCCCGCGTCAACGGTTGTGATGAAATCTCCAGTGCGCCTCCATCGTCGATCTTTGGAATCCTGTTCGGAGTGTTAATAAATGAACCCGGTTGGGATACAAACTCCTACGTACATAGACTAACTGCCGGGTTTGCTGGGTCTCGTAGAAGCTGACCACCTTTCGATCTCGGATCAGGTTCTTGAAATCAGCCAGTTGATGGACTAGCACATCGGACTTGCTGGATATCTGCTGCAGTAAGTGCTGCCGCGGATGGTTTCCATCCTCAGCCAGCATCTGCTGGATGTCATTCACGATGAGGCCTTTGTGCGGGATACCAAAAAGCATCATGCTGTACGTGGCTGGATAGAGCGAAGAAATTGCTGGATGGTCTTCCTCCATTGTCTGAATTGCTCTCACCAGGCACTATGACCCTATATCAGTATATACACCACTCATATTTCGCTGTCAACCTACATGGGCCAGAATAATCCCTCCAAAGCTGTGAGCGATGAAGAAAATGGGTCGCTGCCGGAGCTGTTCACAATGTCAGCCTTGAGATGTTGCATAAATTAGAATAATTACCTCCTTAGTGTTCCGGATCGTCTTGATCCCCTCCATCAGCCCCCGCCCGTATTCGAGGATCGTATCGGTCCCGCGGCTCGACAGCTTCGAGTTGTATCCGTAGATCATCGTGCGACATTGAGGTAGATCCTTTGATAAGAAGTCGCGAAGCCACATCCGACCGAGGTTGCCTCGTCCCTGCCATGATCCGTATGCGTGTCCGTCCAGTCCAGCGATTGCGATAATACTATACGGTGCCGTCGGTCAGGATTCATCTTCATATGTGAATATAGGTATAGCTCCTTACTCTGCGATCACCGGTTCTCCTTCCATGGTTGGATAAAGCTGCGTGAATCCGAAGAAGTGACAGTCAAAGTTAATGTCACCGTCTTCCGTCTCGACTTGCCAGTCTCCGAGAGGGTCGTCTCGTAGATCACTGAGGAACTGAGGTACCTCACCGCGAAAACGCACCAAGGCTACTCTCTCAGTGTCAGACTCATAGCAAGAAGGTACGATGGTAATCTCTGCCTGGGTTTGAGTTTTTTCATAGTCATTGAAATTGTCGTTAAGAACATTCTGTAATGCGGCCTGGAGATCTGTGTCAGGCTTGTCCCTCGACAGACACGTCACGCGAAAGACGTGCGACTTTTTTTGGTTAGCCATCGTGATGTGCGGTTATGGCCAATGTTAAATGATACTCTGAAGGAGTAAACAAGAGGAGATGGCGTCTTATTAGACGGAGAGCTACTTCAGCCTTGTCGACACGACCAGGCTAGCGCGGGGTGTCAGCCTGCACTTCGCAAGTCTCGCTACTGACATTTCATACTTACTTCATGCATTTAGCTATCAGATTTTCTTGGTAGTCATCTAGAAGAGAGCTGCAAATGTTTCAAATGTTAAGCTGAATATGTAATTGATTTGTCGTACAGCAGAGTGTATAGGGATCTGGGTTGTGAATCTTATCCCACACTAGTGTTTCAGCTTATACTAGCTTAACTTCCACTGGAATTACTAATACAACGAGAAGAGTCAAGTTATCAATTGATATTATAAATTAGGAGTCGCTGAGATGCGTCGAATTATTGCGGTGGAAGAATTGAAGGCATGCTACAGTGTTTTGAAACAATGATCAATTCATGTGCGTGTCGTGATGCCCAAATCTAGACACCTTTGTACTTCTAAAACCCATTAAAGTGTCGTTTCTGCGTCATATTTCTCCAATCTATCCTGTTTACGTTAATCTAAGAGCATTCATTGGACTATCGACCTGCTGGTATTCGATAAGACAAATAATGCCAGGGTCAAACATAAAGTAACATTGAAGTAGCCCTCGCAACATTCCACTTCAAGTAGGTAAGCCACCGAACAAGCTGTTCAATGCTGTCACCATTCTTTTACCTTGCATTTTTAGAACTCGAACTATTCTCTATCTTTGCTACTACGATCACACTCTCTGCTCGTGCGTCGATAGCTTGCCTCTCTCTAAGCCGTTGCAGCTGTTTCCGCTTATTTTTCAGCCGGAATAGAACACTGATAGGCATCGTCCTCCATGAGACAAATAGACGAGGATAATCACATTCACTTGGTCGATCGACTGTTGCCCACAAAGTCGAGTCAGAATTCCCAATAGAGTACAATTCCATATGTTTCAAGGACCAAGGTATCGATGTCTGCAATAGCTGATCCTCTCTCTTCTTGTGAGGCAAAACAGCAGTCTCAAGCAAGGAACTTGTATTCTGCCATATTGCTGCAGGCCCACGGCATTTTAGTGCATGAGTCTCCAAACACTTTGAAGTAATATACGCGAATGTAGCGCAATCTTCAGAATCCATAAGAATCCGTGCCCAGTAGCTTTCCTTCTCGCATGGAATCTTAAAACATTGGAAAGGTTTATTTGGCTGTATCCAAGCGACGACCAAGTTCTCCCCTTTCCTATCAATTCCTGTAAATTGCAACACGGAAAGAATATAGCGCACTATGCGTGCGACTACCTCTTGACACTTGGGAGGAAGTTCACATAGCCATGTTTGTAGGGAATCACTTCGAAATGCATCAATAATTCTGTAGTCCACCTTCAGACTCTCCCATTGCTGTGGGATTGGGAAAAGAGACTCAACAAATGCTGGCATGACATCGGCAATGAGCTCACGAAGCGGTACCCTTCGACCAACGCCTGTACAAAAGCTCACTTGAAGACCCCATGGAGACTGCAAAAATGGAAGTAAGTGGTCATCCGGGAGACTCAGCTGAATTTGCTTCAAGTGCTTTCCTGGGGATTTATTCCAAGTCTGATTGAACTGAATGTTGACGTACTGCCCACCCTGAATTCCTGCCTGCCTTTGTGTTGATTCCCACAAGTGTCCGAATGCACCCAAGTTTTCCAGAAACTCATTACAGTCCAGCCAACGTTGGCTCTCATTGCAGTGGCAGTTCTCATTCAAAATGATTGTAGATCCAATCAGCATCTTTGCACGTATAGGAAATGGCCTCGTAAAGGGTGTAAAAGGCTCTGTGTCTCGACTCCAGTGGAATCTCGTATCTTCTTCATTGACTGCGGCAATAAATCCACCACCTATGCTAATAGCGCAGAGTTCAGCTTCTTTGGGCTCAGTCAATGGGTGTATTAGGAAATTGCCTGGGCCCCATGTATCCATCAGGTCTTCGGGGGACGCGAGCAGATCACATCTCGAATCAGACGGAACTTGAAATGCGCCATTGTTCGCACTGAAAGCAATTACAGGTCCTTGCAACATATCGCCCATACACGTAAGGTCAACCAATTCAACTGTGATTCTTGGCCAGCTTTCCATATATTTTTGGCTTCCGAGGAGCACAATTTTTCTAAGAGGGGTATCCAAGAAGAATGGTTGAATATTGCCACTGTGCCCTTCGCAGTATGAATAATATCCCAAGCACAAAACTTGCGCAGCAAATGAGCATAAATGAAGAGTGTCATCCACGGTTCCTTGTCGATTTATTTCCGTCAGCCAGCTATTTTCACAGAGACCATCGAGAATCTCCAAAGCAATGGACTTGCAGTCTGAAAGATCGCTGGGTGAAACCTCATTCAATGATTGAAGTCTACTTAGTTCTCCCAAAAGTTGAACCGAAAGTCCGGCCTCTACCCTAGACATTTCCACGACTTGGTTAGCACTTGCAACATCTTTCCGAAGTATTGTGAAACAGTCACAACATAATCGAGCTCCCTGGACGTAGCCAAACGCCTTGCAGAATCCTTTCAAGGCATTGTAGACCCGTGAGAGTAAAGGAAGCGTCTCAGTATCGCTTTCAGCTCCATTGAGATCATAAGTTATGTACGCAGTGGAGTTTTGGTCTTCAAAGAAAACACTTCCGTTCCATTTCTTCAAATCGCGAGAATTTGGTGCTACTCCAGCAAGTCCACAAAGTTGCTGTACTCGTAGCTTCACAGTGTCTCCGTCCATCGGCTCAGAGAAGCTTGAATGCACATGCGTTTGAGGGACCGAACCGATCAACGCTGGTGTGACACTAAGGTCGCGACCACCACCGTGGACACATTCGTCAAGATGGAGTCCGGAAACTACTTCAGGTCCTGGAACTTCTTGGCATTCAAAGTAAATCCAAGGAGCATCGTTGTGTTTCTCTAGCAAAAGCTCTGCAACTTCCTCCAGAGAACATCCAATTTCAATGAGTTCATGTACCCAAGGGTATTCATCTTCCACAAGATGATCAAGGTGATCGATGTTCCTGGCTAAAAGATCCTTCACCAGCTTTAAATCATTGTAAGATAAAGCTTGTTGAATGCTGTTAGGTGGATTGATAAAGTGGCGGAGGTTTTCCTTGAAGCTATCAAATGAAACGCCTTTTGTAAGGAAATCGACTATGGCAGACAGATTATTGCCTTCCGAATCATCCATATCATGAAACTCATCGGAATTGGCAATGCTTGTGTCGGTATCGCTTCCGCTGTCAGCGTCGTTTGAGCTATAGGTCACAATGGATGACGATTCTTGCGTCTGTAGAAAGCGCTCTAAGATGAGCTTCCGATTAGGTTCTTCTGGATTGAGTCCTAAACTCTTTCTGGAATCGGTAAGATGGTTAAAGATCTTCTCCGTAATTTGTTTTCTTTGTTCGGTTCGGCGAAGGAATTGAACTGATCGTCGTTGTTGATCATTGCGAATCTCTGTTCCAAGGTCGATAAAGTACTTCTTAAGGAGGCGATTGTGATTCCGCATAAACCTTTCTGGGCTTAACTTTGACAAGGCAGTATTATATAATGACATTAATTCGGTGTCTTTAACAAAAATATCTGCCATATAATAGGTTGCCGTATGATAGACCGATCCGAGCGAGGGGTTGGTATCTAGTGAAGATACTTGTGAAAAAACCAGTGAAGAAGCGTCCGATGCGACAGATTCATCATCCCATAATTCATCTAATCTCTCATTCAATTCGTCCTCATCCAATTCCAAGTCCTCGATTGCATCTCGTGGCATGTCACGGAATCCGAGGCGGATCTCCAGATCTGGTCTGCTGGTGATAAATATCTGCAAGCTTTGTGACCATTTATTCCTCGTTTGCAATAAAAGGCGAATGAGACTGTCTCTATCTTGCGCACATTCATCCAAGGCGTCAATGACTATAATCAGTTTCCGGGCTTGGGGGGGATGATGCCGAATTTGCGACAGAGGCCGAGAGATAAGCTTCTCAAACTGTTCCCCCATGGATTTTTCTGATATGTTGGGATCGGCATCAACCGCCATTTCGACGTGAGTGATCAATGACGGAATCTTTACCAAGAGTTGGGCACAAATTGAAGTAAAAAGCATAGCCACACTATTTCGGGCAGCATCCCCTCGTTTGAAGAAGAAACTGGCTCCTAATTTTCCTTCCTTCTCAAAGGCTTCGGCGACTGTTCGAGAAATGGTTGATTTTCCAGTACCAGCAACTCCTCTTAGCCAGAACATCGACTTTCCTTGTCCATTTTCTGCCCATTCTCTAATTTCACGACGCAGGTCAATTCTTATGTCTGGATGGCATCTTGGATCAAGAACCTCATTAAAAGAGTCGAATTTGAAGAACTTTGCATATGGTAGTTTTGCAATTATATTCTCACGCCGTTCATCACTACAGAGATATTTTATAGCATGTGTCTGTTGAATAATTTTTTGCATGACGTTTATGCTCTTCTTAACTATTAATTTTGTTAATCAAAGACTTGTATAGTATTCGCTTGGGACTAACCTGAAAAAAGTACGTCACCGATTCTCTTCTCCGCTTCCACCTGACTTGGCTGAATGCGAGAGAGGAGGTCTTTTGTATAGGCAGCTGCAGACATTGCCGCATATCCTTGCCATTCTTTATTCTTGTGCGAGTCGGCATAGTCACAGATACCCCGTATAACTACACATGCACGTTGGAATTGGTTTACCAGCCCTGCAGCCCCCATCTCGAAGCAGAGGACATCCTTCTCAGAAGAAAGCTTGTCTCGAACCAAGGCATCCTTCATCAGCTGATTCGCAGACGCAATCAAGCCATAATGAATCGCTGGTTTGCCATCGTTGTAATGTCGGTTCTGTCGTACAACCAGCATCGATTTGTCATCTCCACACACTATTCCACAATCTCTTTCGTCATTGGATGGATGTACAATGTGTGATTGATATAATCGGTCGCTACTGAAATCTGGCCGCTTGTACTTTCTCCCTATTCTTGGCCGCTTTTCAAACAAGCTATTAATTGTTTCGTCAAGCTGATTACCTTCCATTACATACTTCTCTTCAATGTCATGAATTGCGGAAAAAAGCAGGTCAGAAGGTCGATCTAAGAAACCTGTAGTTCGGAATTCCTGATCTTGTATGGTTTTCTCAAAGTCATACTGGAACAGACCACTTTCTCCATTATGGGGTACGCTCACCACAACATCTCCGAGTCGGATATCATGCTTTTTACTAGGTGCACCACCACCGATGCCAACCATAAGGCAAATCCTGATGTTGGGAAAGGTGCGTACCATATCTCGCGCGACCCTTGCTGTCTCCACGATCCCATACCGCTCCATTGGCAGCTGAGCGATCACCACGTTGTGCTTCCCCATCTCGCCCACTCTATAAATGGTGCCGTCGATGGCAAATTCATATGGTAGGATTCCATGCTTCTTGTCGAGAAAGGCTTTCGCGGCAATGAGTTCTGTGGCGATGGCGCAGATCCATCCAATAGTGTATTTTTTGCGGTCTTCCATCTCTGGTAAAATCATATTCACGACACACGAACTTCGACTTGATTTGAGGGAAGTGCTGGAACAAGAGACATGAGAAGAGTGTTAAACATAAGAAAAGAAATCTCTTCGAAGTTCAGCCTTGTCTTCATAACCCCGCCCACCACGTGACACCTTTCTGCAAGGCTGTCACAAATCGCGAAGCTTATACTACTGTTTCTTGTGTATGAACAACCAAGCTTTGCAGCATTATAATGTGTCTATATAAAGCGTTGTTTGCTTGCTCTCAAGGTTAGTACTCAGTTTGAACAGGATTCGGAGACCAGTCTTTCGCTCATAATCTTACTCTGGGTTGCACCAGGTAAATAGACTGATGGTAACCCAGTTAACACTTCCAAGAATTGATAAAGGAAGATCGAAGTGGGAATAGTATATCTATATTTGTTAATATAGGTAAATATTGGAAATTCAACGGATCTCGACATGGCTGGTCAATGGCTGGTCATTCCACATCTTCATCAATACTCAGATGTGTATAACTTGAAACATGACAAAATTGAAGATTTCATATTTCAAATCTCCATTGCAAATTAAGTTAACCTTCGTATGGAGATCGTACTTGCTTTGAGGATATATATACCTTCAAACGTTGAATTAAGGTTGTCACGTGGCTTTGATACCCTAATCTGTTAACTGGCATTTATATACTCTACGTATGTATATTTTGAAGCATCAATTACTAATCCTGCACATGCAGTATTTGAAAAAATGGTTGTTGGCACCAGGGCACTTAAACATCAATTTACTTCCAAAAAGTCAATCAGTATCAATTGGTATCAATCGATGCTCATTGTTCTACGCCTATTTTTGTTTCAACCTCAGCGAAATTTTGACGTTTGTTGGAAATATACTACTATTTTAAAATAATACCCTCAGATTTTCCTTATTAAACGCAAAAAGACTATCAAGAGCCGGAGTAAAGCTCTTTGTACCCCCCCAACAGCCGCTTATTATTTGTACGTCTCGCCGCCTACATCGGATGCCTTTGTGGTACATTTCGGTCAATTACGGTCTCAATTTCTATGAATCGATCAAAAGACAGAGGACAATAATGGACTGAAGTGATGGAAGTGTCCGAAAAATTGAAGCATCATGTAGCCAGGGCCTAAAACATAAAAATTTCCACCGCTCATCTTGATCATCTTCCTTTCTCAAACATCAATTGATACAACCAGTTGACGCACTTGCACACACAAAGTCGAACACTAAAGATCCAAAACCACTGCTCACTTCTTCTGCACCACTCGAACGGCACAACTTGAGTCCACCACTTGATAATACCTTCAGTTCTGAACAACCAAATCCACTGAAAAAAGATTTTGCAAACATGTCCTCGCAATACACCTTGGCTGATATTCAGCGCCGCATAACTGAGATTCGTGTAAGTCAAGAATGCCGCAATAAAGTCAGAACTGAATAAAAGACTACTAACACAAACACAGACCAAGATGGCCAGTGGTAATGGCAGCTTTGAATTACTGAATGTAAGTCACAACACACTTGACTACCATGAGACCAAAGAACAAAAAAAATGAGAGCTAATTAGAAATGGACTGAAGGGTATATTGGAGAAGCCAGAAGGCCAAACGAGGGCAGAGTTTGACAAAGAGACGAAGAGGCGACTTCATCTTCTCTGGATTTGGTACGAGCATCGTGCTTTGGTTCTTGACAAAAGCTACAAGAAGCTTGAAGCCCAGCGTGGTCAGTCTCCTGAAGCTGAGCAGTTTTATGGTGATGTATATGCTGATATTGCATGCATCTACCATCACGGGGGCGGCTCTGAGGACCTCCTACATTCATTCTTCTGCATTTATGGAGTCACATACGATTCTGTCCAAGAAATGCTCAGCAATTTCTATAGCTTGCCGGAAAAGCTGGTTGACACATTCAATATCCGTGGCACGATCCAGTCACAGATACCGTCAAATGCAGGGGAATTGCGCGATGAGATGGTGAAAATGCGCCGGGCTTGTGACGACCTTATCAGTAAGTGGGATGGGGTGACAACTGGATACTGGGTTAGACCGGGAATAAACTCGCGTCTCGATTCTCTCCGCGAGAAAATGAAACGCATGTTGGGACGGGATTGAGCGTTGTGTTTCGTGAAGATACATGGTCAGAAAGTCTGACAAGCAGGGATATTGTTAGAATAAGAATACAACTTTTAAAACAAGGATAACCCTATTAATATTAATACATTTGATGGCCAGCGAGATGCTAAAGTAGCGACCTTCAATATTGGACCATCATGGAAAAGACTAAAATTGGATTTGAGCAGCCATAAAGTGGCAAACAAACTCTACGTTCTTCGTTTGCAAATCAAAGACGCACAAAACCTTGATACAATCAAGTTTAGTCTGTTGAGAAAAAGCACCCCTGCAAACTTTACTGTCTACCAAGTCTCTGTACACAGTCACTATTTGCCACGAGGACAGCAGTGTCCAATAGTGATATGACCGAATTCGCTTATCCTTGTTTTTTGAATTGCCTCGCAAGCCTGTCGCCAAGCTGATAATTTCGTTGAATTATGACCCTTGGGATGATTTATTACGCTGTCTGTTTTCTTGGACTGCATAAACTGCTGTTGCTTTTTCTAGTTGAGCTCCTGTTTTCTCAGTTGACCCTAGAATTTATTGTATAGTGACCCTGATTTTCTGTCAAAGTCCGTTAAAACGCTACATAAACTTCATTTCTGCCTAGTCACTTTGAACATGAGGATTAACAAATACCTTGGGCAACCTATCCCCATCCTCGCTTATCGGAGACCAAAAAAACCTGCCCTGCCCACAGCGTTCATCAGCCCAAAACTCCGCGATACAGTTACCGACAAGTTCCTTCCATGGCATCTCCATTCCCAAAGCCTTGGCCATCATGTCACACCGAACTAGCACTTGCCAGCAATATGTCAAGTACTGAGACAGTTCTTTGCGATTTGACGGATGGAACGGATCATGAGGCGTGGCTAATCGTCCTACCGGCTTGTAGCTAGCGAGCTGCATGATGTCCAACACCAGCTCAGCCGGCAGGCCTTTTCGATATAATAAGTCTTGAACAAGTGTCACATCAGACTTGCCAGGCTGATGATTCGGCAATGACTCATTCTCCAACGTGAGAAACTCGTCAATTGGCACTTTTCCATAATGATCGATCGGGCGACGATAAGATTCCGTCTTCTCGTCCGTCCATCGCAGCCAGTGATCTTTTCGTATCTTGGGATACCAGAATTCGCCTCGAAACTGATCGTCGCTAATCCCAAAAAACTGCCGGTGCGGATACGCGCTGACTTCTGATGTCTGGCCTGTGCCTGTGCATGTTCGCAGCGTATATTGGTAGAATTTGCTGTTGCGATAGTCCTTTTCTGCGCTTCTGCCGGATTCTTCGTCCCATATGTTGGGGAAGCAGTATATCGTGTTCAGACATATATAGGCTCTCAGCGCCTTGATGCATATTTGGTCCCATCCAAGAACCGGGTACTCACACTGGCATTCGCTGTCTTGCCACCAGAATTTTAAACTGATACCCGGAAGCGCACACGCGCGCAGAATAGCGTCCATCTCGCCATGCAAAAGGAGCGTTTTCACCACTTCGATATTGAAAAAAGCATCACTGTTGTCGTCGAAGAACTCGTAGCAATGCCTCATACCACGCGGCCTCACAAACGCCGCGGCTTTCCTCTCTTCATCCGGAATCGGAATGCACTGACACTCTGCCTTGTAATGCGCTACTTGACAAACACCGCTGGGACATTTCCCTTGCAAGCCATAGCCATAGCTACGCCATTTGCGCACCGTCAGTGTGATTTTCTTAACAACGGCGTCGTCCAGAATATACTCTGTTGGAGGTGTCGGGTCATATGTGTCAGAATATTTCTTGCGCTCGGTTGCCGAGTGCTCGTTGATGGTTCGCATGAAGGCTTCGATGAAGTGCGTGATTTCCTTGCCTTGGTTGGGCTTCATCCTGGGGCGGAGGTTTGTGACGCCGTGGGCAGTGGCCCAGTGCAGGTTTGAGGAGAGCAGAGTCCATGGGATGTTGTGTGCTTGGTGTGCCATTTTTGCTGCTTTGCTACAGCCTATGCTACGATGAGTGGACGGATATGGATATATGTCGGATCATTCATGGTGGTGTAGAAAGCATGTGTGATGTTGCCGTTCTATTTTTAGGTTAGTGCCGGTTCTCCAACTACGAATGAATTTCCCTTTTTATACATGATTAAATTGTACTGGAGAAGATAATGTAATTGTAAATATTTAGTCTTTTATAATTTGTAAATAATAATATTCATTTTTGTGTCTCTTTGAACTGGTGCTTCTATCAAACATTTGAATAACCCCCTATCAACATCAGTTGATGTATAAACAATGTAATTGAAACCAAAGCTATACAAGGTAATATACTCAAAGTTCTTTGATATCGACGTGAAAGAATAATATTCACAGCTAGAACATAGCTGTTTATACACCACATAAAGCGATCTTTGTCTCTATTGTTCTTACGGTCTCACCACAAACATGTGGTACTTAAGCACTTCCTTTATGGTCTGGTTTTTCTATTCTCCAACCACTCATTCTCTCATTTTTTTTTGAAGAAAATTCAAAGCAAATCGATGGCGTCTATTGACAAAATAACCCCCTCGCTATGCGAACCACAAGATCAATATAAAAAGCTCCAGCATGGCCGCATCCGATCAGCGTTCAAATGATCAACTTTCCCATTTTCTAAACAAAAAAAAAAAAACTAAAGATACTACTAAAATAACCAGAATTCGTATTCAGCAATCTAAAAAAGAATCAAAAACTTCAAAATGAAGTCCCTAGAAGCGCATAACGCCAATAGACGTGGCACTGGCTGGGCATCGTATTTTATGCGCGCTTGCATGACCGGAGCTGGACTAAGTGTGAGTCTAGAAAGAACACACAGAGAGATATATAGAAACAAGGAAAAAAGCTAATCCAGAACATACAGGCCGAAGACGCCGTGCTTCGAGCCGAAATCAAGGACCGTCAGAACGCCGAAAAGAAGGCCAGCAAAAACAAAACCGACATCACCGAACCCCCAGAAGCCGTATCCAAGGCAGGATTTGCAGACAAAATGTTTCTTCATCCTGAAAACATCACTCGCCTTGCGATTCTCGACGAGGTATACGCTTCTTTCCCCTCCTGGCCGGACCGGCCCAAATATCCAACCAACGACGCCTCTTTATGCACAAACGCCGACGGCGATATGCGCGGCGACATCAGTGCCATCCACCAAGACGAAGACCACTGGACGGAGCGACGACTCGCGTTTCAGCATATATACGGGCTTGAGTACGAAGTCATCAAAAACGCAATCGCACATCACAGCGACAAGTTAGACCTGTTAGTGAAAATGTGCAATATCCGTGGCACCGTGCAGGTGCGCCTGCCTCGGAGCGAGCCAGAAGACCGCAAGGATATGGAGAATATCCGTGTGGTTTGTGACAAGGCCATTGGCAAATGGGATGGACGGTCGACGGAGTACTGGAACACGCCGCAGATCGAGGCGCTTGTTGATGACCTGCAAGAGGGGCTGGGAGGCTGGGTTGTTTTACCCTCGAAGGCAACGCGATGAAAATGTTTATTGTTTGCATTGCATCTGCTTACGTTTTAAAAAGTTGCCTTTTCAATGAAATCTATTGGATAATCTCTTCCAACCTGTACACATTAGTAAAACGGACAGTAGACTGGCGATTGGAAGGATTCACCTGCATGAGTTGGAGATAAGCCGATAACGCTGCGAGCGACGATTGCGCAGCGTCAAGCCTTAGCGGGGGATCGCCCTAGTGAATTGTCATCTCCTACTGACTCTTTTTTCTTCTTTCCTTTTTATTTTTTTCCAGTGATTTTGTTCTCATTAATCTGCTGTCCTGAGTATATCCAAGCAACGACAAAACGACCATACTCAATACAACCGTCGTGAAACAGAGGTCATCCCGAAAGCGCCTATAATACGCCAATGTGCCTCAAAAAGGGTATCCCAGCAGCACCCAAGCAAAAAGATAAGAAAAAGCGAATAAAAGAAGAGAATTTCCGACCAAACCCCAGTTTTGTGTGTTGACTCAAACAGTCTTGCCGCCAGGAACCTCCTTTGGCCGTTCGTTCGACGGTACTCGTTCTCGCTGTTGCCCAGCACTGACGGCTGTAGCGGTGGTTTTGGCTTTTTGTTCTTCGACGACGGGGATGACTGCGTTTGCGACTCCACCTGCAAAAGTTTCAATAAGCATCAACCTCAAAAGGGGACAACAACGAACACGACGGCATACCTCGACCAGTAAACTGCACACTCTCCTGCGATCGCTTCGGCGGCTCCTCGACATCCTGGCTGCCGCGCGCAATCTCCGGACGGTCCTTGTCGTTGAACATCATGTTGCCTGATCCGCCGCGGCCGGTGGTGTAAAAGTCCTGCTTGATGGTGGGGGTGACCAGGTCGCGGGCACTGGGCGGTTTGCCGTCTGTGTGAATGTTCCCTGCGATGACAAGTGGTCAGTCGTCAGTCAATGAGCAGATCGACGATATCGAAACGAGCAGGCTGAGGCATACCTGCACCCCCACGGCCGTGGGACACCTGGCGACCCGACATGGTGGGCAGCGATGCGCTAGAAGATATGCAAAGGAGGTTTCTTTCTTTCGTCGTGGTCTTTTCGGCCGTGCAGCGAGTGTCTATTGCGTGTCCAGCAGCGAAGCGCAGAGAAAGAGAGACGAAAGAAAGAAAGACGAAAAATCTGTTGACACAGAAAGAGCAGTCGGTCGGTCCTCACTACGTAACGGAATTCTTGGCCACGCCGCCCCCGCTCCTGCCGTGACTGACGGTCGGCGCGCTCGACCAGGACCGCTGGATTCTGTTCGGCTGTTCGTCGTCTGGGCTATTCTGTCTGTCTGTCTGTCTGTTTCTCTTTCTAGTCAGGGCGCTCTGTGTCCTCTGCCACAGCTGGCGTTGCCTGGAACCACGTGCGCCCGCATCCTCGTCCTTCTGAGGGGCATGATTTTTTTCACGCAGATCTCTGGGGCGGCGACCCCGATGTCGCCATTCTATGACATAATGGGTGCAACTACATCTATGCCTACACCAGGATAAAAGATCAGATATATTCATGCTACTGGCAACTTTGAAACCGAAACTAATTCACAGCTACCCCAAAAACTCTCCCTGCGCCAACGCGATCCACGGCAAATCCTGCTCCCAGCACCGCTGCATCAACGTCCGCGCATTATTGAACTAATCATTCCATCAGCTTGACTCTACCATGAAGAAAGGGATGTACACACCTGTTTCAGCCCCTCCGCTTCAAAATTCATCACCCGCGTCATAATTTCTAGTCGTTGCTCCTGATCCCGCACCTCACAGCCCGCCGTGAACAGCGGAAACAGCACCGAACATTCAGTCGAGCTTCCAGGGCGGATGCGCGCGATGGCATTACATAAATGGTCGACCGCCTCCTGAATTTCTGCGCTGCATTGCGATTTGGCGAGAACGCGCCGGTGGATGTGAAGAACCGCGGACCAGTGGAAGGCCTGGTCGATGGCGATCATTTCGTCGTTTTCGAGCTCACTGTGGTGCGTGCCCATGGCGTGTCCGTGTAGGCGACTGTGTTCCATGTCGTCGAGTAGGGACTGAGCAGCGGCGGCGATGTCTGGACTGGGTTGCCAGTGAGGTTGGAACTCGTCGAGTTCGTTGAACCGTTCGCTGTCGCATCGATAGGTCAAATGGCCCAGCCGTGCTAAATGTGCACCGGTGCGAGGCGTGAACCCGGCGAAACAGTCGACGCGGTAGTTTTCGTCGTCGCTGTCACCGTCCAGGCTATTGGACCAGTAGGTGGTCTGCAGCAAGGGCGCTCCGCTGCGTCGACACGACAGACTGCCCACAATATCGAGATACCCAAACCAGTGCGCCAGAAAGTAAGCCTCTTTATTTTCGGGTCTAGCTTGGTGATGAACGCCGCACGCAACAAACAAATCCCGCGCGAGTTTCAAATGCGTCTGCCACGTAATGGGAACTTCAAACGTACTAGGCGAGACGATTTTGAGAGACAGCAGCATGATCGCAGTCGCCAAGTGGCTGTGCGTGACTTTTTCGTCGGGCTCGTTCAAGGCATGCCGTAGCGTAGGAAACACATCTCGAACCCAGTGCGCAATTCGATTAGACGGTTCGGGGTGTCGTAGAAAGCGGGCTCGATGGGACGCAGAGTAGGCCAGCATTAGATTAAGTAGATTTGAATCCGCAATAGCCACTATAATTTATAAGCGACTTGCATTCTAAGAACGAAAGAAAAAAAAAAAAAAAAAAAAAAAAAAAAACTCACTAGCAGGCAACACCTTGAGAAACGCATTCTCATCACAGTCATGCGGCACAAGAATCCGCGCCGTATGATCAATAAAATGATGAAAATACATCAAATTCACCGGATTCTCCAACAACGTCGCCGGCAACGGCGTCATCCACCGCGGAATCTTGACTCGCACGGGCGTGACATAGTATCCGCCACCAGTTGTAAACGAAGACCTGCGTCGAACACGGAATGATCCCGGAGTGGCAGTTTGTACGGGACTGTTGGTGTCTGGCTCATCGGTAAATACGTCCTCTGGCGGAGTGATGGGTTCGATGGCATCCGAGTCGATGTTTTTGTTCACGTCGTAGTCTGGGCTGCCGCAGTCGTAGCCAAAGTTTAGTTCATGGCCGCTGACGATTACCTGTCTGTCCCCTAAACTTTCGTTTCCTTCGAAAGTTGAGTTCGTTCCGGCTGATCGCGAGAGCAATGATCGTAGAGACACATGCCGCACTGTCTCACCGAGAGGCATCGAAACTAAGCCTGCAATATTGGGTCGGGAATTAGCCATTGCAGGTGATGTTGTTTGAGTCAGTTCGTGATCATTATGTCTGTGACGTTTCGGTTTGTGCGGGCTGTGTGCCATGCTCGGCTGCGTTGATATATCCGCTGGAAAAGTCTCTCGCAGAAAAGACGTTGGCTGGGATATCGAATTATTCTCGAACCCAAACGGCGAAAAGTAAGCAAACCCAGGCCCGATAGAATTGTAATCCGCCGAATCAGAAAATTGCAAGCCATGTGAGCGCTCATTCATCCCAAAGGGCCCAGAAAACTCCTGCGGAGACATGGCCTGCTCCACCGCCGATGAAACTGGAGACTCCAAAGACGCCGGGTTGTCGACCGTCCCCTGACTCCGTGGAGAATTCGCAAGCGCCGACGACGGCGACACAGGAGTCATACGCACAGCTCTCGAAATCCCCGGACTCGACGCATGAGGACTCGACGCATGAGGACTCGACGCACCCACCGTCCATTCACTCTGCACAAAATTCGGAAACGAAGTCGAGGCTTGCCAGTCCGAAGGCGAGGGCGAGGCCATGCTCGGCGGAGCTTGCGACAGCATCAACATGCCAGAACTCGAGCCGGGAGTCGATGGTTCAATGGCTTTGCGTTTTGTGCGTCCTTCCCAGTTGAGACGGACGCTGTAATCGCAGAGATCTCCTTGACGCACGCAGTTGGCGCACGCGGGTTTTTCTTCACCACTACTGGCTCTTAGTCTTTTTCATGAGATACTTAAATTGAAGCATACCATTTGGTCTTTTTTCTTTTACACGGCCTGATGCATGTTAGTTTCCATTTCCTTTTGCTACTAAGGAACTACTGACCAGCATCCATGGCGACTTCTTCGCTTTGGTTCTGGCGCATTGTCACGTTTTGGTCGAGGCATTGAAAAGAAAGATGCAGTACGTTAAAGTAAGCAGCCATCAAATCTAACTTGGGTCTATGGATTCTGATAAATGATGAAAGTATTTCTCTGTTGAGGCTCCTAAGATGATAGGAGGGTTCATCGGGGTAGTAACACGCTGGTTCCTATTCATCGAGGTAGTCGGCCGGCGGCGTGCCGTGTAGGACAATCGGAAAATCAGGCAAAGATCAAGCGTCTGTGACGCGATTAGCCAGTGGTATATCTGTTGTTTATCATGCAACGAGGTGTGGTTGTTCAGCAACTGTCAGAACTTGGCGATGACCACGAGGCATGGGCCGTCGGAAGAACAATATTCCGGAGTCCAGTGGGGCCTGAATTGTCACGCATCGCGGGCAGCCGATTGGCCGTCGATTCGAGATAAACAGGGCAGACGGTGACGTTGCGAGTCTCTCCACAGTTGCATCTAATTACATTGTCGGTTTTTGATTCAGTTTTTTTTCTTCTTTTTTCTTTCGGCCTACAGCGAAATAAAATGCCTGCTTCCAACGTCCCCGACGCGCTCATCCACAAGCACCCGCTGCAGCGACTGCAGAGCCCCTCTCGAGCGACATCCGCGGCCATCCACGTAGGTTTCAACCCAAAATCTGCCTGGCTGCCGTGGCTGACATGAACTTTACTACGTAGTTTCTCGGGCTGCTGAGCTTCGTCTCTTCATTTAAACAGTAAGTTTACTCTCAAATAATTTTTGTTCATTTCTGACCCTGAACAGCCTTGTCGATAACCCAAACTTCGCGTAAGGCTACCACCTGATCATTTAATTTCGGGGATAATGACAGGACAGTTCCGATGGCTATGGATGGCACTTTGTCTTCCTCACTATTCTCGGTCTTTCGGTATCGACGTTGACCTTTGCAGTCGGGTTCGTCGCAGACATAACCCTTTCTCGCCGCCTCTTTTTGGTCAAGAACCTGTTGTCCGTGTGCAGTGCTCCGTTGGAAGCGCTGATCAGTTCGCTGTACTGGGGGCTTCGGGCGGTAACTCTCCATCTTCTTCTCTTTTTTTTTTTTTGGTTCACATGCTAATAACCTTTACAGGTCGACTCTAGCTACGTCTTGCCGGAAGGCGAGACTATTCCACTTCATGCCGGTAAGAACACACAAAACTTGCAGTTTATCGGTCACTAATAGTACAGATCTCGGCTTCCACCTGATGCCGACTTTATTCCTCATCTTTGACCTGCTATATCTGTCGCCGCCATGGACGATTACCGCCGCGCCGGCTATTGGAATATCCACCTGCATTGCATTTGCCTACTGGTTCTGGCTTGAAAAGTGCTACTCGATGAACGGATGGTTCGTTATCTATTCTGCTTTTCGGATCACGCTAATGAAAAAAGGTACCCCTACCCACTGATGGAGCTACTCGACACAAAAGGCCGCATCGCACTATTCTCGGTCGCAGCGCTTATGATGACGACCAATATCATCACGCTGAAATGGCTGCATGGAAGGGTCAATGGGTTCGGACGGGCTGGGGACCCAAAGGCGCAGGCTGGAGATGTTAAAAAGGACGACTACCACAGCAGAAAGACTCGTTGATCTATAGTATTGAGCATAGCCTGGCGTTGAGTGTATTAGCCACGTTAGCATTGCACTACAATTAGAAATACGCTGTTACAAAATACGAATACTTTTGAAGTTGACTGTTGATTATGTTTAAACTGTTGTCCACCAATCATATGTCGCATAATGCTTATGTAATCCACTGTGGGTCTGAAAGTTACGACACTCGCCGAGCTCTGGAAGCTTCACCTCGCACTTCCTCTAATTGCATCACCACATCACGGAACAACATGCACGCCATGATGAACGCGCCCTTGCGCACTGCCATGCTGGGCAGCTCGCGCTTCTCGTGCGGCCTGGCTCCATTCGTGTACACGGGCTCCGCCACTTCGTTTGCACAGTCACCACCATCGGCAACAGCATCATCACCACAAGCCAAGAACAATTCGTCCTCGCGGCGGGGATTCGCCAGTTTCTCGACACAATGCAAAAACACTCGCCCCGCTGTTCAAAAACAACTACAGAAACACAATGCCATGACCAGTCTCTCGCAGATCACGCGCACTTTTACCTCGTCTGCCAATGCCTGTGCCAAATCATCCCCATCCCCAAAGCCAAAGCCTGCCGCAACAGCAGCAGCAGCAGCAACAGCATCCAACCCAAAAACTCAGAATACTGAGGCTCCCCTCGACTGGAACACATTTTTCAAACTCCGCACATCTCGGCGCCGCTACTCGCTCGTCTCGTCCATTCTCGCGTCGCTCGCCAGCACGGCTGTCGGCGTTCAAGTACTTTCCGCGCAGGACATTGATACGATCGCTGCGCAGGTCATGGGCCTCGAGCCGTTTCTCGTACTGGGTCTGGCGACGGCGGCATGTGGTGCGTTGGGATGGTTGGCTGGGCCGGTGCTGGGGAATACGGCTTGGGGGCTGGTGAATAGGCGGTTCCGGGGAGGTGTTGCTATCGTGAGTACCTAGTACATACTACTAGGGACCCGTGCTAATAATGTTTTGTTTGCAGAAAGAGAAAGAATTTTTCCAACGCATCAGGCGCTACCGCGTCGACCCGTCGGCAAACTCCATCGCCAACCCGGTGCCTGATTACTACGGCGAGAAGATTGGCAGCGTGCAGGGGTACAGGCAGTGGTTGAAGGACCAGCGGGCATACAATCGGAAGAAGTCGCGAGCTATTATCTAGTTTCTGGTCGAGGGTGTGTTCCAATACAAATTGCATCGGCAGTTTTTCTTTGTGTATTTTTAATCATGAGCTAGGCAAAATAATCATAGCTTTGAATTTGTGCTCTGCATCCAGATTATATGGTTAACTCATAGATGTGCTGCACTCTGATACTCAGTGGGGCATGTTGTCCTAGGGCGTGTGATGTCAAAGCATCCCCAAATATTACTTAACCTACATTTAATCCCCTCTTCCACTCAATAATCCATTCATTAGCAAAAAGTTGAAAACGATGTCCACTTTTGGGAAAGCCCTCCTCCCACACTTCCCCTTCCCCCCCTCCACCATCAACATCAACAACGGCTCCTTCGGCTCCAACCCTCTTGCCATCCGCACCACGCTCAACACCTACCACCACCAAACCGACTCCCAACCCGACATTTTCATCCGCTACAAATTACCTGGTCTCATCGACCGCTCACGGGCAGCAGTGGCATCGCTAATCAACGCGCGCAGCGTGGATGATGTAGTCCTCGTGCCCAACGCTACAATTGGCGTGAACACCATCCTGTATAACCTCCGCTTTGAGCCGGCGGACAAGATTGTATATCTGAGCACGACGTACGGCGCGTGTGAGAAGATTATTGATTTTGTCGCCGAGGGTTCTGGAGCGCAGGCGGTGAGGGTTGATATTCAGTACCCAATATCCAAAACTGCTATTCTGGAAGCATTCGAACATGCAATTTCCCAACCGGGCGTGCGTGTCGCGCTGTTCGATACGATATCCAGTTTACCGGCGTTCCGCCTGCCGTGTGAGGACATGGTTGCCCTGTGCAAGACGTACAAAGTACTGAGTCTGGTCGATGGGGCGCATGGTATTGGATGTATCCGGTTGGATATGCAGAGACTCGATGCGGATTTTTTTGTGTCGAATCTACACAAGTCGGTCCACCCCTCAGGCTCCTCTTTTTTTTTAGACAGAAGTATTGACGACAAAAAGATGGCTCTTCACCCCCCGCTCCTGCGCAGTCCTACACATCCCTGCGCGCAACCAGCATCTCATCCGCTCTTCGCTGCCTACTTCACATGGCTACATTCCAGCCCAAAAAACCGGAAAACCGGCTATAAACAACCCACTACCTTCCAGCGACAAGACGCCATTTGTGCAGTTGTTTGAGTTTACCGGCACAATGGACTACGCGCCGTATCTATGCGTTCCTGACGCATTGAAGTTCAGAGAAGAAGTATGCGGTGGCGAAGACGCTGTTATGCGGTACTGCATCGACCTAGCCCAGAAAGGCGCAGAGAAAGTTGCGGAGATTCTGGGCACGGAGGTTCTTGGCGAGATGTGGCAGAGGGAGTGTCCGATGGCTATGATCAGACTTCCACTAGAAATTTCTGGGCTGTCAGATGCCCAGAGGCAAGCGATTGGGCCGTGGATTGAGAGGGAAGCCGTGGCTGGGTATGGCTTTTTTGCGCCGGTCGTTTTGCATAATGAGAACCTGCTGGTTAGGTTGAGTGCGCAGGTATATTTAACTCTAAACGATTTTGAGAGTGTGGGTTGGGCGCTGCTTGCGCTTTGTCAGAAGGCGCAATCAGCGTACTATAGTTGATATAGCGACAATTTTTTGAGGTTATCTCTCCACCTTGACCAACCGCACATACAACGGCTCCTTCTCCCACAACGTAAACGTCCTCTGCCTTTCCAACCACCCACGACAACTCTCTTGAATCTGCATATCGAAGTTCCACAACAGCCGGCAGATAGTCAGTCGAATCTCGGCATTCGCCAGACTAGACGCGCGTTAGCCCCCTCCCCCCCTCAAAAAAAAAAAAAAAAAAATCCAAAAGAGCAGAAAGAAGGGGGAGAAGACATACTTTTGTCCAATACAATTCCGCGGCCCGTACGAAAACGGCTGGCACGCCTCTCGCTCATCGCCCATGAACCGCTTGTCGGATGAATCCATCCAGCGCTCTGGGATGAACGCATCAGGCATGAAGAAATTACTCGCGCAGCGATGCGCAGACCACTGATGAATACCGACGGCTGTCCCCGCAGGTACGAATCTGCCGCAAATCACTTGCCCTGGCTCTGGCGTGGTGCGCGGAAATGTATTTGGTGCGGGCGGGTACAGGCGTAGCGATTCCTGGATGACGGCTTGCAGAAAGGGGAGGGATGCGGTGTATTGGATGGTGATTTCTGCTTCAGACTGGAAAGAAGTGCGGACTTCGTGGATCAGTCTGTCGAGATATTCCTGGTGGGTGAGGAGGTGGAAAAACGCGCCAGAGAGTAAGGTGGCGGTGGTCTCGCTGCCGGCGATGATGAAGATGCGTGCGGACGCTTTGATTTCTCGTTCAGTCATGGCTTTGTCGATGTTTTCGCGGAGGATGTACGATACTACCAACCCAATTAGCCTATTCTCCCTCTTTACCTTGCAGAACAAGGACGAACATAGATCAGCCCGATCCGTCTCGCGCCTCATCCTCTCCTCGACTTTCCCTTCGCTGAACTGGATCTGAAACCGATAATCGTCCTTCAACCCGCGCGGTACCACGGCCAGCATGAGTAATTCCTTCAATGGCGAGGGGAACCTGCGCGCCGCACGGAAGTAATTCGATATCTTAACCAGACTGAATATCACATCGATATACCTGCTCCGCTTGCCCTCACGCAAACAGCCCACAGGACTACCAAACGCGAGGTCTCCGATAGTATCGAAAGTGAGGAAATTCAGCCACTGCACCAAATCCACCGCCCCTTTAGAAGAAGAAGAAGCCCTTTGGTGTAATTGGGCAATAAACTCATCCAAATGCACACCCAACACATCCTCCTGCGCCAACAGCGCCTTGTGCGAGAACGCATGCGCCTGAAGCCTGCGGAAGCGCCGATGGTCGCTGTCGTTCGCGACGACGATGTGTGACGCAGTGCCGGCTGGTCTGGCGAAGAAGCCGGCGTCTTTTTCGAAGCTGGCGGGGCGGTCTTGTGTGCGGTGGCCTGTCACAAATTAATATGTTGCATATTACAATGTTACAAAGAGGAGGAAAAGACCGCAAATGTCAATCCACGCCTGCGCGCAATTATAGGACAACTCGTCTGGCGCGATGCGCACCACGGGACCGTACGTGTCGTGCCATTGTTTTTGTTTGAGATGCTGGATTCCACTCAGGTCGTACCAGACGTGGCATAGGCGCGTGGCGCGCGCGAGGATGGGGCCGGGGTAGTGGCGGAGGGGGTGGAGGAAGATGTTGTAGATGGTTTTTGCGAGGGTGAAGACGAGTATCTAGATAATCAGTGAATTTCTACCAGCGAGAAGAGAAACGTTTTTACTGCGGCCGGGAGGTAGTAGAGGAGAAGCGTGGAGAGCGCCATGCTGAGTTAATTGTTCAGTATGCATTCTTGTTCGAAAATATGAACAGATGCTACCAGTTGATATATTTATTAATATTAAGAGGGGCACCACCTTCGTGCTCAACATGCTCGTTTCGGCGATGATGTGCAGTTCTATGACTAGTGTTTCGGGAATACGACGAATACGGCGGATGGTGGCAACTCGAGGTGACAGTCGAAATTTGTCAATTCAGGTTTTCTAACTACAGTCTGTAATTGGTGAATTCGATACACATCTGATACATGCAATGCAACGAAGCTGACGATGATCAGACGGTTGGAACGCGGTTGCATGGATCTTTGCCATAGTCGATGGTGCAGTGCCTGAAGGCGCCGTCATTCAGGAACATTTGACTCGCAAACGACGCCGCCTTCATCGAATGGAATCGAATACGAATAGTGTCTCCCTCCTGGTCGAGCACCTCGGTCGAGTATCTCAAAAACGAGTTCTCGATAAGAGTCCTTGTGCGAACGTACAGAGAACTGTCAGCATTGACAATACTCACGCATCGAGTGCAGCCGTGCTTGTCAATCGCATCTTGCATACGCCAGCCAATAGGGTATGTCGCAGTCTTTTCGCGAGTAGCTCGAATGCGAACGCCCTTGATGAAAACTCCATGCTTTTTGGCGTGTTTGCAAAAGTTGAATGCTGACTGTTGACGAAGAAAGACGACTCTGGCAGTGTGGTACCCGGTGATTCCATAAGTGTTGAGCAAGTCGATGGAATACACTTCTCCGTAGCACACCTCTGCAAGTACCTTGTCCATGGTTATGCCCTCGGGAAGACCCTCGATACGAACAGTGCGATAGGCATCGCTGTCGTTGGCTTGGGGAAGATAGCGAAGTCCGTACTGAAAGATCCACTGGTCCTGTAGGACGCCTTCTCCAATCATGAGCTCTGCATTGTTTTGAATGGCCCTTTTCTCTTCGTCTGCGTCTTTGAAGAGGCTCAGGATTTTCCATGAAATTGTTCCGTCCCATGGGACATGCTTCTTGGGTTTGGGGGAAGGGGTTTCGGGTTCCTGACTGTGTTAGTATATTACAAAAGTCAAGGCTGAGAACTTGCCTCTGCTGAACTGGCTGCCGTCTCCTTGACTTCAGTTGGACTCTTTATGGACACTTCCTAGATTGAATGAGCAGCAGCTAACCAAGCGCTGATAACAAACTAACCACATGAGCTGGGATAAAAGGCAGAGCACTTGCAGAGTTTCTGAGACTCGACACGCTTCGTTTCTAAACAGCATTAGCATCATCCAAACAAGTAGAGGATAACTAACCATGCGAGCAGGAGTCAACACAGGCGTGCTGATAGGACTTGGCTCGTCGAGGATGCTCTGAGATTCACTCCTTTTGGGGATGGCGATGGTTTGACAGATCGAGGGGTCCTCATTAGGCTCTTCGCGTACTGAAAATGAGTCGAGGTCAGAAGAGGCGCGTGGGCGATGGAGGTGAGCCTGTAAGTAAGCAGAGATTCAAACGCAGTTCAATACTTTGACTCACTGTTTGATGACTGTCGATGGATTGAGGTTGTTTGGCCGCATCGTCTCCTCCTGTGATCTTCAATCGAAGAGCCTTGTTTTGATCCTCGATGTACTGGATGCGATACTCAAGGAGACGGTTCTGCGCCTGCAGAGCATACACAGTACGTTCCAGCAGTTCCAGGCGATGCTTGGTGATGGGGTCGGTGGCCTCCATGGTGTGTGAGGCAATTTCTCTGGGGAGCGCCATGGCGAGGAGTGAAGTGAGGAGGAGGAGGAGGAGGAGGAGGAGGAGGAGGAGGGAGAGCGGAGTGGGCAGGAGAAAAAACATTGAGGGTGGGAGGGAAGCCGCACTACATACGTGTCTGTGTTTGTTTGTATTCCACCTCACCACTGTTACTATTTTTGATAACCCTCTTAGAATTTACAGTATTCTGGTGATTTGTGTTTGAGAGAAGGCAATATATGCAGTAATAGATAGAAGCAGCAATATCAGTGAGTGAAGAGAGAGTGAGAGGATATGGAAGTAAAAAAGTCAGACCAAACGCCATGATTCGATACTTCCATTTTCTCGATTATTTGAATCCGTTTGAGTCACAATGTTTCAGCTGGCGACATCAATTTATTACAGTTCAATCACATTGGACATGTCGGTTTCGTCTCGTTTGTTGTACTCTATTCCTGCCATACAACAAGCTTGAAATTGACACAACCAAAAAATAAACTTTTACATCAGTCACGAACAGTTCATTATTTATACCTTCCGTCCTCCTTCCATAACTTGAACTATGGAGCAGAATGCCGGTTGATATCCAGGGCTAACCCTAGGGCTCCGACGGATTCAGACGGCTCGTGCATGCTCGGATCTCCTTCCGCTCCTTCTCCTAGTCGTCTTCCTCTTTTCCTCTTCACCCTTCCTCTTCATCCTTCCTCTTTCTACATGACTATTTCCAGCGAATAAAATTGATATTGAGTCAGCAACCATGTACGTACAATGACGCTGATTAATCAAATCCCCGCATCGGATCCGCGTGCGGGGATCGCGCTCAAAAAAGCGACAAAAGCCACGACCTAACCAGACGTGGTTACAACCTCAAAAGCTACTTTATGAGTCGCCCCGCAATTGGCCAATCCATTCTCCTCACTGGGAATTTCTGCAGGCTCGTGCAGGCTGATCGGCAGTTGATGGATGGATTATTAGCGGTTTCTAAGCGGGGGATGGCCCTGTTTGGGTTGCATAAAGAGGCTGCATGTCCCGGGGAGGAATCCCTGTCGCAAGGATGATCGAGCGTTTTAAAATGGAAGACGACACGCTGGAAAAGCCATTCTCAGAGGCCATCTCGGCCGTTGAAGATCCCGACCATGGACTGAGCGATGAAGAGAGGGCAGCTATCGTGAGTTCGTCACCTCCACGTCTGTCGCATCACTAATTGGTTTAATGTAGGACCGCAAACTCCTCTGGAAGCTGGACCTCCGCCTCATCCCATGGCTATCCCTGCTCTATCTCGCCGCCTTTCTCGACCGAACCAATGTCGGAAACGCCAAAATCGAGGGTCTGCAAAAGGCGCTGGGCATGAGCAACAACCAGTACAACGCGTCGCTCACCATCTTCTTCGTGTCGTACTCGATCTTTGAGCCGCTGACCAATGTGCTGCTCAAGCGCACCAAGCCGAAGATTTTTATCTCGGGCATTATCATCGTGTGGGTATGTGAAAGTCCTTCATCTATTGTCACGTCACAAACTAATTATGGCAGGGAATCTGCATGACTACAATGGGCCTCGTCCACAACTTTTCCGGCCTCATGGCCACGCGCTGGTTCCTTGGTCTCGCTGAAGCTGGGCTCTTCCCCGGCATCAGCTATTACCTCTCCTGCTGGTACAAGCGCTCCGAGTTTGGCGTGCGCATGGCCATTTTCTTCTCTGCTGCCGCGCTCGCCGGCTCCTTTGGTGGCCTGCTCGCCGCCGCCATTTCCAAAATGAACAACGTAGGGGGCAAAGCTGGCTGGGCGTGGATTTTCATTCTCGAGGGCCTGGCGACGATTGTGTTGGGTTGTTTGTCTTTCTGGCTCGTTGTTGATTTCCCTGACAAGGCAACTTTTCTGTCCGACGCAGACCGCAAGCGTGTGCATCGTCGGTTGGCTCTAGACCAACAGGCCAGCGCGGACCATGAGGAGTGGAAGACTTCGTCTCTGTGGGCGAGTTTGAAGGATTGGAAGACGTATCTCGGCGCGATTGTGTACATGGGCTGCGACGGTCCGCTGTACGCGTTTTCCTTGTTTATTCCTACTATTATCGCCGAGCTGGTAAGTCTGTGAAATTTTCGACTACATATCTAGGCTAATTGTTATAGGGCTACTCGTCAACCCACGCACAGCTGCTCACCGTCCCGCCGTACGCCGTGGCCGCAGTGCTGACCGTCGCCATCGGCTACATTGCCGATCGCACGCGCGCGAGAGGGCTCTGCAATATCATCATTTCGGTGATAGGCATCGTTGGTTTTGCCATGCTGCTCGGCGCGAAGACTGCCAGTGTGCGGTACGCCGGTACGTTTTTGGGCGCCATGGGCATATACCCATGCATTGCCAACACGATTTCATGGACGAGCAACAACGTCGAAGGTAAAAACATTTCCTACTGCAAGTTAACATGTTAACACCCTGCTAACTCTTCCCCAGGAGTCTACAAACGCGGCGTCACGCTGGGCATCATGATCGGATGGGGCAATCTCAACGGCATCGTCTCATCCAACATCTACCGCGGCGAGGACTCGCCCAATTTCTACCCTGGCCACGGCACTGTGCTCGCGTATCTCGCGCTTTTCCTGTTGGGTGGCTCGATCTTGCAGACGGTTCTGCTCCGCATCGAAAATAAGAAGCGTCGCAATGGAGAGCGCGATCATCGTGTGGATGGCCTGAGTGCGGTGCAGATTAGCGAGTTGGGAGACCAGCGGCCGGATTTTATATACACCACGTAGTGGATTTATATATGCAAATCAAGTTTCTATAGGGTATGCGCATCGTCATCATAATCGTCACTCGTATATACATACAATCTCTCTTCAATCAAGAGTACAAATTCGTGATATCCTGGTTCTTTTTCGGCCCCTTGACCACATGCCTACTCGCCCAGCTGAGCACCTGGCCCGTCTCAGCCACAATGCGGAACGAGTATGCCGTGCGATACATATCTTTAATGCACAGATGATTCCCTCGCGCTTTTATGACTTGTGTTTCGTCTGCGTGCTCTGCCGCAGGGGGCACGGGCGGCTCGATCAGCTCTTCTCCTTCGCTGCACGACACGTCCGGATTTGTATTTCCAAAATCAAACTCGTGAAAGAGATAGTCTGCTTCTTCCTCGCCAGGCTGGATCTTGACGAACCAGACACTAATCTCCCCGCCTCCGTCTCCTTGTGTTTCGTCGGTTGACTCGTCTTGGTGTAAGCGCCAGATGTATTTCTTGCTCCACCGCAACCCCGCCATTCCGCGCACGCTGCTCGGCATCTCGCCTTCCTCTCTGTACACCATTTGTTTTTCTTTGGTATTGTTGGACAGTGGGTGAAAGGTGGCGACGCCGGTCAGGTCGCCGTTGATGTCGGCGGGGTTGTCGCTGCGGAGAGTGCGGCGCAGATGCCATGGGCGCGGGGGCAGCGAGGAAAAGAGGTGCGCGAGGAGGCGCGGCGAGATGGATTTCATGTCGGTGGACATTATTATTGTGTGTTGCGAGGGAGGTAGTAGTGTCACGAAGCCATTGTCAGGTTGAATCAATTGAGTTGAAGGGTGAAAGTCAAGTTGACTTGGTCGATCCGCAATCTGACGTGACGCTCGGGCCACAATCGCAAAGAACCAACAGCCAACTCCGTAGCTGTTTACACACACAACGACTATGATTCTGATTCAAGTCAATCCTAGATCTTGATTCACTGCTGAACTCAGTACTAATGGACTGACATGTCTCGCCTCCCCTTCATCCTCGCCCTGGCAGCTCTCTCAACAGCTATTTTCCTCACCGGAAACACCCCACTGAACACATACATGTACTTTGAAACAGGATCGTTTCTGCTAGGCTTTGCCTCGGCTTTTATTGGCGTATTCTGCATTTGGCTTTTAGGGAACTTTCTGTTTAGTGATAATGACGACGACAAAAAACTGTATGGCCTGGAACATGCAGTGCTCAACTTGGCGGATGTGCCGCCGAAGGAGATGTGGATGAATATGGGTTATTGGAAGGTACTCTGTCTGCTGCCATGTATGTGTATCAACTGCTGATTTTGATAGAACGAGTCGACCTTTTCATCGGCATGTCGCGCGTTGCTGATACAGACTCTTCAACATGCTGGTCTGTTAGTCAAAAATGACGATGGTGCTGTTATCAGAAGCTCAAACACTACGCTCAATCTCGTCGACGTCGGGTTTGGCTGCGGCGACCAAACGCTCTATCTCACGCGCGAGATACTACCAGACGAAGATTCCAAGTCTCGCCGTCCGATAGTCGACAACTACATCGGCATCACCATCAACAAAGTCCAAGCCGCGTTTGCCCAGGAGCGCTTGAAGACCGACGACTCAACAACACCAACACACATCTTCTGTGCAGACGGTGCAGATCCCACCTCATGGCCGGATTCCCTCACGCAAACCATCTCACGCGTATGCACTTCTGATACTAGGAATGCTTCCTCAACATGGCTCCTCGCGCTCGACACGCTGTACCACTTCCAGCCTTCGCGCCAACGCATTTTGTCTCTTGCGCGGAACGACCTGCGCGCCTCGCTAATGGCGTTTGACCTGTTGCTGTCAGACTCTGCATCCTGGTGGCAGCGCCTCCTCCTGCGCATTATATGTCTTGTTGCATCAACACCCTACGCAAATTTCATCTCGCGCAAAGAGTACATTGACACCCTGGTGCGCGCTGGCTACGCACGCGACGGTATCAAAGTAGACGATGTGTCGGAGTATGTGTTTTCGGGCATTGCGGCGTATATGCAGCAGCGTGACGCACAGTTGAGGCCGTTTGGCATAGGGTTGGGCAAGTTGAATGCGGCAGCGATGATATTTGGCTGGTGGGCTCGGAGTGGTGTGGTGAGGGGGGTTGTTGTGGTTGCGAGGGTATAGGTGTTACTTTGTCATAGAAAAAAGTATTTAATTGACGATGAAGCTGCTATTCTGTAGACTTGATGAGTTGATTGTATTCATAAAGTTACAAAACATTATACGCTTCAATGTTGCGGTCTTATCTCGGGCTGCATACTCTTAAAGCTTAACCCTCATTCTTAGAACAGCCAGCGTTGTATTTCTATTTTGACAGTGTATGGACAAAAGCTATTTCGCCAAACATTATTTTATTATCGGGGACTTGTACGCTCAGGAAATCGGATTTCCTAGTAAATTCTTAATGGTTTTGATCCCCAATCTCCAACCTGTTAAAATTTAGATTAGAGATTGAGAACTAGAAAACCAAGAATTTACGAGGAAACCTGATTTCGGGTTTTTATAACAGATCGGGTTAGAGGGGTGAGCGTATAAGTATCCCCTTATGAGTCATAATTCAATGCTACTTTTCAGGCTACCGGATTTCCCCTCTTTCCCAGTATTTAAAGGTTTCGAGTCATTCCCTTCATCGACACTGTCTTTTGATTCTTGATTCCACCCACCGTAGTAAATAGATACATCAGGTATAGTGTACAATGGCAGCCCCTCTACCTATCCCCAAAGTCCTCTACGGAACAGCCTTCAAATTCGACAACACAACACGTCTTGTCGAAAAAGCACTGAAAGCCGGATTCCGCGGCATCGACACAGCCAGCAACAAAAATGCATACAGCGAAGCCCTCGTTGGGGAAGGGATCGCAGCTGCTATAGCTTCGGGCGACGTTTCGCGAGATGAGCTATACGTAGGGCTTCCCGTTTTCCTCTCTAGGTATCCTGTAGTAAATAGCTAAAAGAATCTCCTAAGTAGATTCAAACCAAATTCTCACCCCTCAAGGAAGGGCGAGATCCGTCCATCTATCCATACGATACAACAGCCAGTATCCCCGACCAGATTGAGCAGTCTGTGGCCTCGTCTCTGCGCAATCTGCAAACAGGGTATATCGACTGCCTGGTGCTGCATTCGCCATACCCAACCATCGACGATACCCTCACGGCATGGCGCGCGATGGAAACACTAGTACCCTCACGCGTTGCCTCTTTGGGCCTGTCCAACATCGACGCCGATACACTCAGAACGATCTACGAGGCTGCTGCCGTCAAACCGCGTCTTGTGCAAAACCGGTTGACCCAGGATACTATCGACAAGCCAACCCCAGACTTCCCGCCGGGTTTGCCGCACCCGAAAGTCCCGTTTGATCGCGATGTAAGAGAGTATTGTCAAGTGAATGACATTTTTTATACCCCGTGGGGTTTGCTATGGGGAAACCCAAGTCTGCTGGATGACCCGGAGATCTTTGAGAAGATGGGGAGTCAGCTGGGGGTCTCGAAGCAGGTGGCCTGTTTTGCGTGTATTCTGCGTTTGAGGAACTGCAAAACGAGGGTTTTGTGTGGGACTAGCAAGGAGGAGAGGATGCCGGAGACTGTGGAAGGTCTCCAAAAAGTAGATAGGTTTCTGGCTGAGAGTGAGCAGAACAAGGCGATTTTCGAGGAATGGGTTGATCGTGTGGAAAAGATTATTGACCAGGTAGATGTGTAACTACGCTGGTTTGCTGCTTGGTATATGTAGCTAGTGATTGGCAACAATAGCAACAACATCAGGACTGATTGATGAATAAATGATGGCATTGATATCGAAAATTAATAAAGCCATTTAGCGCTTTGTTTCTGTCTCAGCACTGATCTAACAGCATACAGTCTCTCTAGGCTCAGGACAACGTCTTATTGCCAACCGTCTCATTCGCAATGAGCGTCCATGTAACGCCGATATCACCTGTACTAACATCGCCGCCCAATTGCTCAATCAACTGATAACAGACCGTCCAATATCCATAATCCTCCGGGCTTTTATCAGAATTCCGTTTACCTATGAACCCATCTCCGGCATTCGCGATAGCAGCCTTCACAGTCTGTCCATTCGGCGCAGTCACATGCATCACTGCTCCACAAAGCGGATTGTCCCTCCCTATAGGACCGAATTCCTCAGCCCATGCTGCCGGCACAGAAATCGCCCAAATGCCTGGCAGACCTTTGTAGGTGTCTTCTGTGAACAGACCGCAGCTGCCCTGGGTAAAGTATTCATCGTCGGGACAGCCGCAGGAGTCGCAGGAGTTGTAACCAACGACCGACCCGTTTATCTTGTCGTGATAGTAGCTAGAGGGGAGCGGCTTGCTGTGGTTTTGGGCGGATGAAGCCGAGACAGCCTGGAGGAGGGCCGAAAGCAAGACGGCCGAGGTATTGAGACTGAGCTTCATCTTTCTGGTTTTTTCTTGTGTCGCTACAGGTGGTAGGAATGATTGACTTTGAATTTGTGAACAGTGGGTAAACGTCCGAGTGCCATTAATATATCAGTGGTTACGAAATGCTAGGCAAAAATACCTGGGATCCACCAATGGCCGGAAGTACGAAATACCACCTAACGGCGAACGCCGCAAACGCGGCATGTTTTGCCATTATTTTGCGGCTGAAATTCTCACTAGGCGTGCTGGATACGGAGTATTGATTGTCCACTAGAAAGCTCTGGACGGGGAATCAAAATGTCTTGGTTTTGTTGGTTCTGCAGATCACGGCCGCCAGTGTTGCATTCATACCATAGTTCATACACAGCACGAAGTACATAGGCTGTTCTTGCCAAGTCGGATTCTATCCCCGATTGAGAATACATATTATATTATAGGCCCACACCAATAATAAACTTCCTTAACCCCAATGGGGAAATAACTAATGGTGCAGATTTTAGCCGGCGCTTCGACCGTGTATGCACTATGCACAATTGTATCAATATTTTAACATAAATTGATTTGCTTAACCAGATGACCAGGTTTTACTCCTGCTTCCCTGCTTCCCTGCTTCTTTAAAGCTGGGGTCGAAATCAGGTGCTAACAATCGATTTTCACTGCGACCAAGAGCATAATCCATGACTATATCTATTCGACTGCGTATAGCCCTAATCAAACGAGCTTCTCTCTTCCAACCAAGTAACGACCACACCATCCACGATTTCATCCACCCATACAAAAAGTCAATTTACTCAAATTATAAGATAGGTTTCTGGCTGAGAGTGAGGAGAATAAGGCGAGTTTTAAGGAACAGGTTGATTGTATGGAAAGGATTATTAACTGGGTAGATGTATAATTACATTGGTCTGTCGCTCGGTATATGAAGCAACTCAGGTTTCAATCATCTATGCCGATATATTTCATGTTTTATCTCTAGTTTCAATGTTGGAATTCGTATGCCTCCCAAGGCATAAGTTTTCATTTGTGCAAATTAGACTCAAAATCCAAACAACAACCAGCCCATTTTGTCTTTTCTCAATCACCATTGCCCGACGAGAAACTGCGTAAAACCCTGATCCGGATCCGTATTGACGTCCAGGTTAGAGCACGTCACAAAGTTCTCGTTAGCCGATTGACCGGTAATAGGCGCACTGTGCATTCCCTCTTTGCTGGCGACACAGGTTTCGTTGGCCGGCCACCCAACAATCGTCTCTACCCAGTTGTAGTCCTCGTTGTCTTGGATGAACATGAAGCTCTGCACGAAGAAGCCGACGTCGACGCATTCGCCGACGGAGCCGGATGGGCCGGTTACGTCTGGGCCGCTGCAGAGATATTTAATTAGTACAAGGTTTTGGTTGTTTCTTGGGGTCGGACGGACGTAAACGTCTTGCAGTCGTCATGACAGCTGTCGCCTTTGCAGGCTTTCAGTGTGTATGCTTGGGATAAGCCGCCGAGAAGAGCGATGGATGCGGCGATAGCAATCTTCATTGTGCTTGTATCTCAATGTATTCCTTTTTTTTTGTTATTTGCAAAATAGCTAGTGGTGGCGACATCCTTTCTATCCTACAAATCCGTTTACAAGTTAAATGTCAAGCTGTGATTGACGTTACATCCACCCAACAGATTGCTACAAAAGCTCTAATCAGGGCGAGGTTTCAGCCGTGTTAAATACTGTCACAAATACCCCTCTTAGAATGCCACAGTAAATAAGTTAAAACAACAAGCAAAGTCACGTCATTGTTTTTGTCTCTTATTGGTGCTCTGATCAACCAAGCGTATTCCGGTCCACTCGGAATCGAGATGTATCTTCACCCGTTGGCCCCATTGCAGATCGCAGGATTGCCCAGACTCTGCAGGTCCCTGGGCTAGACTCTGTTATTATTATACGGGAAAAAAAGTGCGAGGTACGAATTGGTGCGCTATATAGTAGTACTACGTAGCAGCCAACGCAATATGTCGGACTAATGTTTATAGTTTTTCTAATTTAAGCTTGAGCAGAAATATTAAACGTTGATTTTTGACAGTAGTTTAATCATGGTCTAGAATCCCAAGGTGGATTTCTCTGCAAAATAAGCTTTGGAAAGACTTATCTACGTACTGGTGTATATTCGGTGGCCATTTCTAAAGCCGAGAAGATATCGGGGGCGTCTTTGAAGTTGCATGAGCATGCATTGAGATGAGCCTAAGACGATGAAAGTAAAGATGGAAATTCCTGATGTAAAATCTTGGCTGCACCGAAAAGTCTTCAGTCTCCTCTTGGGCAGTCAATCTATGGTTTATCACTGGCGCCAACATAAAGTGATTATTAATTACATGCACAAGATATGAGAATCTGTTGGATAATAAGGACTGCCACAGCTTCCCCTCCCGGATCACCCAACCATTGATATCGAAATACTCGCCTCATCCGTCCGAAAGAGGTCTTTGTTTAGTGAGCTTAATATCCCTAGTATTGCCTTCAACAAATTTCTAGAAACAATGCTCTCATGGAAAGAGCCTTTATTTCGATATTCGAAGATAAAGACATTTTCGAATTGACCAATTCTGATAATTCGGCTGCCCGTTCAAGGACCGCCAACTAGCCGAAAGAACATGATGAGAATGCTGAGAAGATGTATTCAAATTATACAAATTTCATAAATCTTCCACCACAAGTAACAAGGCACTTCTTGATAGCCACCATAACAAGGAGCAATATGAAGATAACTGCTTCTTTTGCTCTTCGGAAATTGTAGGGCCTGGTCGTCTGATTCTTGTGAAGCTAGCAATTCAGATGATAAGCTGTCGAGTATAGTAGTGATGTGTTGATCTCGTGGAACATTGTTCGCCACATTTGCGAGAGAAATTTTCTGTCTCGGTCTGATATGATCTGTCTCGGCATTCCCCAGTTCGCAATAAGTAAGGTCGACACAAGTTTCTTCGCCCATGTAGTCGCCTCCTCAGTCGATTTTCCGGGATGAAAAGTTTTGCTTTGGACACTTTACACGTGATGGCTCAGCTCTTCGAATGAAAGGCTTAAGCTCGTCATTTTGACACTCAGAAATTGTTCATCCGATTCTTGGGGGCTAGCTAATTACTTAGTCCTTCGGGTAATTGGCTTAGTTTTGTCATTTGGACAGTCAGAAATGTAAAGAAGATGAAGACCACCCTCAATGTCTGGCTCTTGATTGCTGCACTTAAGCCATTTTGCGAATGAAATGGTGATATCATCCCCCTCAATAGCTGCCCCTCCTGCCTTTGGGTCCTCGTTTGAATATAGCTTCAAGGTTTTGCTGCGCTGGCAGTGGCTGGATTGGAGTAACAGGCACGGATCCACCTTGAGGAGCCGGCTGGGTCACTACATTTGGGGTGATTCAAGATAAATACTTCTAATTCAAATTTGGCTACAGCCCGTTTAATTAGAAAGAATCAATCATACAGATTTGCTGCGGCCACGTGCAGCGCTCATGAACAGCGGGGTTGACTAAATGACGCATTTGACGCGTTTCGAAAGACACTCAAATAGACCGAAAAGAATTTCAATATAAAAGTTGTTCTTGACAGCTGCACCTGACTCTAGTCTCTTGAGCAGTCAATCTGTAGTAAACCACAGTAGCCAACATATTTTCTGCTAGAGGACCCCCAAACCGGATTCTGTGACAGTATCCCCCTCTAATTCATCAGGGACCTTGGTGCTGTCGCTATCAAGGGAATCGTAGTCGTCGCCATTATCGTCATTGTCATCATCATTAGTGCAATATGTAGCCACGTGGTCATCGATCGCTGCAGCCGAGAGTGCCGCGATTTGGTGTAGATGCCATTGTAGCTCTATGATCTCTGGGGAGGGGAGAGGGTAGTCAACCGGGTCGTCGGTGAATAAGGTGATGACATCTCCGGATTTTATGGGCTCCCCAGTCCGCACGTTGAAGAATCGCAAATATCGCGGGCCAACGGTTTCTTCGGATGGCTTTTGCGGAGGTTTCAAAAAGTCCTCTTTCGACACCATCACTTCACTCTCCTTGCAACGTCTTGGTAGCCAATAGAATTTTAGATCCATCGTTCGCTTGTCTTCACTGATGCTGACGAACTTAAAGGCAAAAAGGGCCGCGTCCCAAGCTTTATGTGAGGTACAATTCAACATGATTGTGTTGACTAGTCGTTCTGTTCCTTGTGCCGTGCCGAGGATATTACTCCAGGCGCCGACAACTTCCTCGGGCCAAAATAGCCTGAGGCCATTCCAAAACGATCTCTTTTGCTCGGCTTTTCCCAACGAGAACGCATAAAAGTGGGCATGTGCCAGCACTACTTTAGTCGCGATTTTGGTAAGAACACAGCACCTGTCTCGATCAAATGTCTATAACTGTTAGCTGATGAATCCTCAAGTACAGTACGGAAAACATACCATATCTCTTAGGTTCCCGTCTCGAGCCATGGTTCTGGCTGGGCCTGGCGTAGGTAGGTTTTCAGGGCTCAATGGTGAGAGGATGGGGGAGCTCTGGTACGGAGTTTGGGTCATGTCGCGAGGAGACACGTCAGTTGCAATCTTTAGTCTTTTGCTGCGAGGTCCAAGGGGGGAAGAGTCTGCTGGGCGAGCAGCGACCGATTTCACAGGCGTGGTGGTCTTGGAACGTCCTGTCGGTTTGCTCATCCCTTATATATTCTCAGCATACTATTTCCAGTGAGTCACAAGGTCGCTTACATGGTAGGATGATGTCCTCCAGGGGTGTAGAGAGCCCACTGAATAGCTCTAGGTCATTTACTTTCGTGGTCAGAGACTCCAGGCAGGAGATTTCACATCCCCATAAGAATGCCCAGATGATAGAATGTATGTCTTCACCTTCCGGTGAAAAGACAGCTAGCAATTTTGCCAGTAATTCAGGTCGTCTTGCTTCTGGATCCGCCGATTCAGTTGCTTCAGCCATGATGTGGACTGGAGAGGGTGAGACAGAAGGAGAAGGCTAAGATGGGAAGGAAGTGAGAGAAAGGTGAAGAGAAGGTTGAGGTGGGAAGAGAGGGTGAGAAAAGAGGGGGAAAAAATCAAACAAAGAACGACTTCTGAGAAGAAAATAGGTAGCGGTGACTAGAAATGGTGACCGCGATATCAATTGATGCTGGGATGGGAGCCTAGTCTAGAACGGGTAATAGATACATCGCCGCCGCAATCGGGGCCGGAATTTCCGTCGTTCCGGTTGCAGTGTTGTCATAAAAACACGGCGATTGCACAAAGTTTCAATCCGCTATGTAATTAAACTGGCAAGTCGAAATGCTATCTCAATGCTATCTGGTTTTTAAAAGTATTTTGATTGATAATAATTCACAAAGTTCCAAGCTTCCATGTTCCCACTTCGGGACCGCATGTATACAACAGCAGAATTTCCGGATTGGGAAAGTCAGCAACCCTAACATATGTACAGGTGTGCATTTGTCATCTTTCTGCTCCGGTTTTATTTTCCAGAACCTAATCTAAAGACTGTTTATTGTAAATCAATTAGGTACGCATAGCCGAATGATTGCCGGTTGTTTAAATGTATGTCTCGGTACCGAAACCTGCAGAGCCGACGATGACTAACTAACATGTTAACCCCTCATTTTCTAGTATATAACAGGCCTCTATGGCATACTGAAAATTCACAGTTAAGGAGTAAATAATCTTCGGCTACTTCGCTATTTCGCTGTTAATTAGCATCGAACGGAAAATGGGCTCAGAACGCTTCCCCGTTCACGACAAGGGAATTTTCCACAACCTGCCAACCTTTGACCCATCCATCACAGGCCTGACAGCCATAATTACCGGTGCAAATGGCATATCAGGCTTTCACACTTTGCGCGCACTGCTCGCGAGCCCCGAGCGATGGTCCAAGATCTATGCCCTGTCGCGCCGACCCCCGCCCGCCGAGATGATGGGCCTTCTCTCCGAATCTCAAAGGTCTCGTGTGCAGCATGTCGCTGTTGATTTCCTCGACGATCCTGCAAAAATTGCTCAGGCACTGAAGTCGGCTGGTATATCCGCAGATTACATCTTTTTCTACTCATACCTGCAACCGGCGCCGGCGCCTGGCGCTGCGGTCTGGAGCAACGCCGAAGAGCTCGTCAAAGTGAATGTAGCACTGCTCGACAACTTTTTGAAAGCAATTACGCTCGCAAAGATTACTCCCAAGCGCTTCCTCCTGCAAACCGGTGCGAAAAACTATGGAGTGCAAATCGGCCGTGTGCGTGCCCCTGCGATTGAGTCGGATCCTGCCCCGACTCATCTTGAGCCGAATTTCTACTATCCGCAGGAGAAAGTCCTGTTCGAGTATTGCAAAGCGAATAATACGTCGTGGAACGTGATCCGGCCGGCCTGGATCTTGGGTGCGGTGTCCAACGCTCAAATGAACGCTCTTTTACCTGTGGCCATTTACGCGGCTGTGCAGGCTCACAAGGGAGAGCCGATATCGTTTCCGGGTGACTGGGAAACATGGCAATATGAAGACAATCATTCGACCGCTCTGTTGACGGGTTATCTTTCCGAGTGGGCTGTATTGGAAGACAAAGCCAAGAACCAAGCGTTTAATGCACAGGATACAGGGCCGATGACCTGGGATCGACTTTATGAAGAGCTGGTCCGCTGGTTTGGCGTTGAAAAGGGCATTGTTCCGCCAGAGGAGGATTTGTCCAAGTTTGTGGAATCAGTAGGCAAGGCTGGTGCCGAGACGCCGATGGGGTAAGTCAGACTCAAACTTCATCATGCATAACATTTATGCTGACCGTTTAGATACGGCCCTCCGGTCATCCACCGCACGACATTCAAACTCGTCGATTGGGCCTCGCGCCCCGAAAACAAGGCCGCGTGGGCCGACCTCCAGCGACAGTCTGGAGGACAACTGACCAGCAACCCCTTTGACGACGTCGAAGCCAACTTTGCCTTTGGCGACCATGCATTCTTCAAGATACCGAGTCTGAACATGAACAAGGCGCGGCGGCTGGGATGGAATGGGTTTGTGGACACCATGGAGTCACTATTTGAGATTTACTCGGAGATGGGCGATTTGGGAATGTTGCCGCGGTTGAAGGTAAAGGAGCCGAAGCCACTGGTCTAGATTTTGTACAAATATGGTGGCAGTTATATTATATTTTGGTGTAGTTGAGATATTTTATTGAGTGAGAAATTCACTGATACCTTGAGCATATGGCGGCTGCTTCGTTAGGCAATATAGTCCTCGTCTAAGCGGTACTACTATGAATACTAGGATTGTTCTAATATTTAAAAGCTCAAAGGCAAATCATATCTATAGGTTAATACTTACAGAAATTAGTCTTGTTAACAAAATGGTCAAATTTGTTAATAAAGATAGGGTTAAGTTGAATTATCCTCTCGGTTATACAAACTGCTAGGGTTTGGGCGAAAAGATTGATCCCATCAGTCGCCTGTAAAAACGCGCTGCGTAGTAAGCATGTAACCCCACTTGTGTATGCTTACTGAGACTAGCGGACCTGGATATCTAATATTCTAACATACACTGTATGTGCATCCTTAGACTCTATACCTCCAACACACACTTGACATTACCACAATCTACTTTTGCGCTTTTCCCCAGACAGCTGGCCAAACCAGTATAGTGGTCACTAGCATTGCAATGGCAACGCCCATATCACTCACGGGGATCCACCCCAATACAGACCCGGGAATTGTCAAGTTTAAGCCGTCAATCACAAGCTGGTTCAAGAGAGATACAGTCGATGCGGCGGGTGGTTCTGGGGGAGAGGAATTCTTCTTTTCGTTGGCATCTGCAGAGCCATTGGATATAGGCGTCGCCGGACCAAGGAGAAGATCCAAAGTAGTTCTGGCAAGTGCTATACAGATGGCATAGAACCAGAACTTGTAAGATTCGAGCAAAACGGGCGTGTACCACGAAACCTGGTAGACATCCATGTCATGCAGCTGTATTTTATATTCCTTAACACTGTGCAATTTTCCGGGATTTAGGACCACTTACCATGGTCGTTCCCTCCACAAGAAGATACATCCCCAAGGCGCTGGATTCGGCCAGGTTCAGAATTTCTGTCCTCGTTCTCGTAGCATTTCCTGTCGCCAAAATGTCTTGGACATTTAGGAAACAACCGAGGAAATCGAAGAAGCGAAGAAAGCGCCTCGCTGGAGGTAAAGTCAATATTGACTAGAAACATCATCAATGGAAGAACAGCAATAATCAACTCACCCAGTCCTATCTGCGCTGCCGCAACCGAGCATCTCACAAGAGTCACGCTATCGAGCTCAATCCCAGTTCCGATAAGGACCAGGGCATGGAACAGGCGTAAGCCCAAGTCCAGACCGGCCGTGGAACTGGTGAAGTTGGACAGTTGTTTGGGGAGCGACAGTTGGGCCATTGTACAACCCTCGTACTTGACAGAGCGCTATCAAAAAAAAAAAGAAAGAAAGCAAACAAAATAATAACGACGTAAATATAGGGCAAAAAAACACGCAAATTCGCCGCGGAAACCAACAAAACAAAAGCAATACTCTCAATACGATATCTGACACGAGGTACTGTCACAACCAAACGTTAGCAAAGTGTCCAAGCAGCAAAATTCCCAAGGGCCAAAGATAACCGAAGTGGACCCCAGAGTGCGGGGAAACGCCGTACTAGGAAATTTGCCCCGTCGCACACGAGATCCGAGATAACGGATAGACAAAGCAGTATCATAACACGAGGTTGCCAAGTGGGACCATGGCTGATATCCTGGTTAGAGCATTCGTGGTCAGGGCACATGCAGAGACGCTGTATTGGGGCTAGTGGCTGTGTGCCCTTGCATCGAGTTAATAACCCTACAACTCCATCGTTTCTATCCATTTTCAGTTGTTCAGGAATATATACTACACATAACATTGAAATCCTCTTCGCCCGCTAGCTTAACTGTTCTTTCATCTTGTCTCCAAGGCAGTTAGATTGCCATGGAGCCCCCAACACATTCTTCAAAGATGGACGATCACAAGGATACCCCCGGAGCCATGAAGAGCATCAGCCGAAGTCTGGATGAAAAGCACGATAGCGAAGAGGGCATGACTTCTGAGCTCATATCCGCTGGCTCTGAGCACCTTCATAGGAGACTGGGTGGAAAGGAGATTCAGATGTTGGCGGTAGGTGGCGCTATAGGAACGTGTAAGTTTGTCTTACGGGTAATATCATACAAAGACTAATCGCTTTTTTAATAGCTCTGTTTGTACAAATGGGGGCAAGTTTGCCAAAAGGTGGCCCAGCAGGTCTTTTCTTGGGTTTCCTTGTCTACGGTACTGTCATCTGGTGCGTCAATCAATGCTTCGGTAAGTAATTCCGTATTCTCTATATTGCAACAGCCACTGAATAGATACAGCCGAAATGGTTACTTATCTCCCGATTGCTTCACCTTTTGTCCGCCTAGGTGGATTCTGGGTGGATGATGCCTGGGGTTTTGCAATGGGTTGGAACTATTTCTTCCTTATGGGTAAATCCTAGTCCACGAACATTAATAAATTTTACCCCCGACTAAATTTTTTACACAGCCTTCGCTATCCCGTATGAAATTACAGCAGTTAATGTACTTCTTACCTACTGGACCGACAAGATTCCAGTGGCCGCAGTTGTGATGATTTGTTTCGTGATTTATGCGTGAGTAACCTAAGCCAATCAAAGTCGAAAATGGAAGAGTTAACTTGAACGTTGCAGTGGACTTAATGGGCTCGCGGTCCGGTATTTTGGAACTGCCGAGTTTTACTTGGCCATCTTCAAGGTTTTTCTTATGATAGGGCTCATTTCTTACACCTTTGTCACCATGGTTGGGGGTAATCCAGACCACTGGGCCTATGGGTTTACTTATTGGAAGAATCCGGTAAGTAGCAGCTAACAATTTCATCCCATTGGGCTAATAATTGTGGTCCAAGGGTGCATTTGTCGAATACCTCGTTCCGGGAAATACCGGTCGATTTCTCGGGTTTGTTTCCTGCGTAATCCAGGGTTCTTTCACGTCAGTACACACTTTTAACATCACTTGTCTTGCAATATGACTAATTGGTGCAGTATGGTCGGCCCCGAGTTCATCTCCATGACTGCCGGCGAATCCGAAAATCCTCGGAAATTAATGCGAAAGGCTTTCTCTTCCTTCGTCTGGCGCCTTCTCATTTTCTTTCTTGGAGGTGCTCTCTGTGTCGGCATCGTAATTCCCTATAATGACAAATTACTCCTCCAATACATCGATGGAACCGAGGGCAGCACCGGAGCTGCGTAAGTTGCCCTCAAAATACGCCCTGTATCCCAACATTAACCTTTAGTTAGATCTCCCTACGTCATTTCAATGGTCCAGTTTGGAATCAAAGGTCTTCCCTCCCTCGTCAACGCTCTGATCCTGACGTCCGTCATATCTTGCGGCAACAACGTTGTTTATTCGTCTATCCGTACACTCCACGGTTTGGCCGTGGACGGCAAAGCACCAGCTATTTTGGCAAAGTGCAATAGCCTCGGTATTCCCGTGTACGCTACCGTTGTGGCACTTGCGTTCTGTTTTCTTTCCCTGCTGCAGCTCGGCAATACATCTGCCACGGTTCTCAACTGGCTGGTCGGAATCTGCACGGCCTCGTATCTGATCAATTACTTCGCCACTATCGTGACATATCTACATTTCTACGCTGCTCTCAAACGTCAGGGGATTGATCGCAGAACCCTGCCCTACCGGGGATACTTTCAGCCCTATGCCGCGTATTATGCCGCAGTCATGACATTCGTTATCACCTTAGTTCTCGGTTACACTGTGTTTATTCACGGCAACTGGGACGTCACGACCTTCTGCACCTCGTACCTTATGATCGGATTTTTCATCGTGGCGTTTGTGTTTTGGAAGGTCGTCAAGAGAACACACTACGTTCGACCTGGAGAGGCAGATCTTCAGCTTGGAGAAACAAAAGCCCAGATTGATCTTTACGAGGCAATGTATGAACCGAAGAAAAGAGGGAAGATCTCGGGCTGGCTCAATAGCTGGTTTGAGTAGATGGCAACTCATGGTGGAGGTTTGGCTAGAGTGACCCTCTGTACTTGATATATTTGGACATTTTTGTTCTTCTCAGTATAATTAGCCCCGTTTTAGTTTGCAAAATCAATTTTTGGTTAATTCATCACTCGCTTTTGTGAAACTTCGATCCGATAAAGAAAAGAGGACAACTGCATGACGAAATATCAAGTGACCAGTTGACTTGCGCTTCCTAGGGAGAACATTTCAAAGCTTACTCTAAATGTATACTACATACATGCGTTCTTATGAAGGATTAATTTCATTGTCCTCATACATATTAATTTTCTCACATGTAAAGTAACATGTAAAACACCCTATTTTCCTAATCCACAACATCATCTGCATTTAAAATCAAACTCGCAAAAAAGAGAGGTTCTCGCACAAATTCCGCGGCTCGAATAAACTCATTAGTCGTATGCGCCCGGTTGAGATTGTCCACAAGATTGACAGGCGTGAATCGGTAGATGTTCTTGGTCAACGCCCAGAAAAATTTGGTGTCCGTGTTGGCTGGCATCAAATAGGGCGTGACGATAAGATCATTATCTTCACCAAGTGGCGTGAGGACGTTCTTGATAGTGCCAGACAAAATGCGATAGGATTCGGCATCAACAGGCGAAACGGGGGCTGGCTCCAAGGCATCAACTCCAAACAGGCAAATCTTCCGTGGCACTGAGGCGTGACATGGAGAATGAAAGCCGCTGAATTTCATTCCATGTTTTTCAGCAATGGGCTTGACAAGAGACTCGTAGTGTGCCTCGATCTGAGCAATGCTGGTTTCGACACTGAGGCGTAGGTTGACCATTGTAGACGCTGTTTCGGGGATGGCATTGATCTTGACACCACCGTTTATTTTCCCAACAGACTGGCTTGTCCTGAAGTGATATCGCATATTTCCAAGAGCCTGGTCTAGCTGCTCCTGGCTGATACCATTCTCTTGGGCAGCAGCCTTGCTCAACGGGCGGCGAACAGACATTGGAAAGCTCGACTCAGAAGCATAGACGGCGGCGCACTCCAAGAAATGATACATTGGATTTTTCGAAGTGATTTTTCCCAGGAATGAGTTTCTCTCAATTGCAACCACAATTTCTGACAGGATGCCAATGGCATTATGGTCAGGCGGGTTACTCGCATGGCCACCGGTCGACGAGACATTGATCCCGACGTCTATATAACCTTTTTCTGCGACCCCAACCATAGCAAATGATCGGTCAAATTCCCTTTGTATGCCTGTTGAGCCTTCATCCATGATCAAATAGATACCATCGTTTCCGTACTGTCTATGCAGGAAATTCGAAATCGGCCTTCCGCAATTCTCGCCGCTGATCTCTTCGTCACAACCAAATGCCAGGATAACTGTTCTCTTTGGTGTGAATCCACTCTTGATCAAAAGGTCTAGGCTCTCGATGATAGATATCAGGTAGCCCTTGTCGTCCGTGGCTCCGCGACCCCAGATAATCTCGCCGTCGTAGTGGCCATCATACGGCGGATGAGTCCAATCCTTGACGTTCTCTGAGAGTACCGGCACCACGTCTTGATGCGCCAGCATGAGAATCGGCTTGGCTTGTGAGGGGGGTACGCTGCCTTGCCATGTCAAGATGAGCCCGTGTGTATTGGCATGATCTAGCTTCACGTTTTGAAATACCGTAGGATAGGTATTCTTGAGATAGTCTTCCACTTGGAAGAATATTTCCCATCTTTCGTCTTCGCCGATGGGACCCAATTCGTCGTAACTCTCAGACGGAATTTGGATTATTCCAGAGAGCTTTTTGATAACTTGTGCTTGGTATTCCTCCGAGCCGACTGTTTTGCGAATGTAATGTTCGACTCGTTTATTCGTCGGGGATAGTTTCGGGACTTGTTGGCATATCTCGGGCTCTGTTCCTGGGCCGTACGCCTCCAACCACGCTAAAGTAGAGGAATTTTTGGGATAATTGTAAATTAACGCGATAAACACCGTAGCCAGGCAAATTGCCAGTGCGCTGCGCATAAACCAAGGGCTGGTCGAGGTCTTATCTCGAGGTTGATTAATTTTCTCAGTCATATTGGTAAAAAATACCGGTCCAATGGAAGCAATATTCCACGGATGAATCAATTTATGGGATACATTTAAATAAAACCAAAATAATACCGGAGTTCTAGAGCGTGGACCTTATGTGATAAGTACATGTAATAGCGTCGAAATCATGAGCTACGAATGTACGGTTCCGCTTGAGTATTACTTTGCATTCTGCAATTCTATAAAATACGAATGAATTAGTATCTTCCTATCACTATCAGTATCCAGATGTCCGGTTGACAGGTTCCAAGTTGCGGGGAAAATATAGAGTTCAACAGTGCAACCTTGAGATTGAGAGTGGGTTGTTGTTCTGAATGTAGAATCTTAATCCGTCCCCTCTTCGGACTATACAGGAATCTTACCCCGCCAATGAGAACTTCAAAGCTCTGCTTACTAACCAATTTGCTTGTAATAGGGCGTTCTATACAATCTTGCAATTAATATTTGATATCAACGATAGCAAATTCCCATGGACAGCTTGCTTCAATATTTTGCAAGGTCCACCTATGACAACCACCAAAATGTCGAATACCGCAGCATCACCAGCTGCCAATGAATTCCGTAGTGACACCTTCACCACTCCAACGCCGTCCATGTTGGCCGCAATGGCGAATGCATCCTTTGGAGACGATGTATACCAAGAAGACCAAATGACCACCGAATTCCAACGGGAAATCGCACGATTGACCGGAATGGAAGACGCCCTGTTCATGCTCTCCGGAACCATGGGCAACCAAATCGGAGTGCGCGTGCATCTCAACCAACCTCCACACTCGGTGCTGTGCGACTATCGCGCGCATGTCTACGCCGAGGAAGGTTCTGGGTTGGCCGTGCTGTCTCAGGCGATGGTGACGCCTGTCCACCCGGCTAATGGCATATACTTAACGTTGGACGATGTCGAGAAGTGGGTTACCTTGGGAGACGATATTCACACGGCGCCGACAAAGGTGATCAGTCTCGAGGTGACCATTGGCGGGGTGCTGACGCCCATGGAAGAGATAAAGAAAATCTCTGAATTTGCACGCGCTCATGATATCAAGGTTCATTGCGATGGGGCTCGCTTGTGGAACGCCTCTGCGGCAACGGGTTATTCGTTGGCCGACTATTGCCAGTATTTTGACACTGTATCAATGTGTGTATCAAAGGGTCTCGGGGCACCTATTGGCGGTGTCCTTGCTAGCACCAAAGCAAACATAAAGCAGGCTAGGTGGCTCAGGAAGCAGCAGGGCGGCGGCATTCGACAAGCTGGTGTTTTGACGGCTCCAGCCATGGTTGCGCTAAAGGAAGTCTGGCCTACTATGAAAGAGACGCATGAGAAGACCAAAAAATTGGAGAAAGATTTGGCGGAATTGGGTGTTATCCCTCAAATCCCAGTTGATACCAATTTCTACTTCATCGACGCCAAGAAATCTAATTTGGACATGGGCATTTTGTTGGAGCAGTGTGAGAAATTCAACGTGAAACTTATGGATGAGAGGATTTCACTACATCATCAGATCAGTGACGAGGCAATTGAGAACCTCAAGACTGCCATTGCGGCGGCAGTAGAAATCACCAAGACCTTGCCGCCTGATTATGTCTCTAAAGCTCAGTCAGGTGGGTATAACATCACCTCAAAAATGAATGAATATAGCTAGCTAGGTATCTATGGCAGATGTTTGTTGATAGATCTACTATCGAGATGGGTGTACATATACCTCACTTGCATTGTCAAGAATTTGTAGAGTAGGCTCTTATTTCTGGGGTTCCGTGATCAATAAGAGCAATCAGAATAATAAGAAAATGTGCCCGACCGCTAGGAAGAATTACCAGTTTGCAACAGGAGCAAAATGAGATGCTAGATTTCCATCTTCTTAATGTATGAATGACCACTTCGAATTATACACCATCTCATAAAAGCCAAACAGAGCTTCAATAGCTCCAAGAAAGAAGATAGAAAAACAATACGACGGTAACACTTCAAAAAAAGGCTATTATTAAATAGGCACCTATTCCTCAACACTTAAGCACTCTTAGTTGGATCACCAAGAGCAGCTGCTGGCTTGTATTCACTGAAATCGTATTCAACATCATAGTCCTCCTCATCAACATCTCCATCGCTGAGTTCGACGTCTTGGAGATTCTCCCCGTCATCGATCTCATCGGCAGTAAAACCATAATCCTCCTTTTTGATCTTTTTCCAACTGGCAATAGTCTGTCTCCGTGTAAGATGGAATGGAAGTTTAGACAGCGGAACACACCCATCTTGGGTCACTTCCACCGTTTGGCCAATTGAGCTGGCAGTATCAGTCGCCTTATCCATCAGAATTATATGGATAAAAAACACCATCCCGGGCTTAGCAATCACATTTTGACCGCGCACAAACATGGGGAAATCCATCCAAGTTGGCGAAAACGTGGCACCCAAACTGTAACCACAACTATTGAAACGCTGGTCCCGGAAGCCGTTCTCGTCCGCAACACGAGCGTAAGCTTCAAACACATCGCCAATCTCTTTGCCTGGTTTAAGGGCCCCCATGGCTGCCTCCATTTGAAGTACGTTGACCCGGTGCATTTCTCGAGCCAGCTTTGTGATTCCGCCGATAGGAATTGTGCGCATCAAGCACGCATGATAATGCTTATAAACCGCGGCATGCTCAAGCGTGAGCTGGCGATCGATCTTTTGCTTACCCGTCGAGTAACGAGTAAGAACAGCCTTATTACCAGATACAAGGATATTCTCATTCGCAGGATCATCTCCGCCGCCCTCATAGACAGTACCGGTGATTTCCCGCCACAAGTCGCCTTCATAGGCACCCGGTTTGGCCAGCTTAAGCGCACGCACGAGAGCGAAATCGGCAAGATACGCCGCTTTGCGCACCTTGCGCATTTCAGTTTCGGATTTGATAATGCGAAGCTCTCGGGTGAACAGATCGCTTTGGTCCACTAGCACGCACAGACCGTGAATGGCTTCTTCCAGTGCTTTCCCCAAGCGGTGGGTCAAGGAGCAGGAATCAGGCTCATAGCCGATTCGTTTGGAGGGAGAGTTAATTCCAAATTCCAGTAGGACTTTTGGAACTAATGAGACAGGGTTGCTCCCAGCGTCGTCAGATCGAATAAGGACATCTTTCTGGTCCAGGGTTGATGTGTATAGAGCCTGGCGCAGATCGGGGATTCGAGTAATCAAGCGCATGGAGCCATCCTTGTGAAAGTACATGGCTTGGAAGAAGACGTAACCAAAGGTATCAAAGCCAGTCAAGTAATAAAGAGTTTCTTGCTTGGTAATGAGGAAACCATCAAGCTGCTCTCTCTCCATGAGCTCCAGAGCCCGTCGTTGACGTTCTTTGAACTCGGCCTCTGAAAAATACAGGGCTTTCTTGAAGGGTTCGGCCTTCTTGAGTGGTGCCATATTTGTCAAATGAATAAAATAAGCAAGAGAAGGTTTGTATTTCTGAGTTGTTTGATATGCAGGATACAAGAGCGTACTCGTTTCTTATACCCTACTGCCTCATGTTGAACCAACTTCCCAATTCGGAGTATTAGTCCGTGCCTTCTACCTAGGAGTAAATTCCCCTCTCGAATCCGAGCACAAAGTTACGCCGAAACGTTATCAAAGTTTGGTTTCTGCGGGGAAACTAAGAAACCCACTCTGATATGCCGAATGCGGAAATTTAACCCTTGTTGCCACGCGGATTTTTGACAGGTGTAACAAAAGCTTGATCTCATTTCAATGGTGCTTACGTATTGATTAGGAGTGGATAGGCTCTGGTTAAGCTTTGACGAGTAAGTATTTAGTATGGAACTATTATCTTAGAATTAAACAGTATATTCTTGGCTATTGTTCGACCATGCCTCTCGTAGCTTCCAGTATAGCAGCTGTCGGTCTTGCTTTCTTAATTTACCATGTCTATTGGATCCTTCTCTCAAGCCCTTTGGCTAAAATACCAGGCCCAAAATTATTCTCGCTGACTAGCTTGAGACTGAGCAAGGAGGACTTCCAAGGTACACGCACGCGGACAATCCACTGCCTCCATCAACAATATGGCCCAGCTGCGCGTATCAGTCCCAATGAAGTCTCATTTAATACCATTACGGTCTTGCGACAAATCTATGGGGCCGGTAGTCCCTTTGGACGCCCAGCGTCCTTTTACCGCATATTCGATATATACGGGCAGGCGCACTTGTTTACATTTTACTCCTCGTCTGATCATGCAACTCGAAAAAAACTCATGAGTCAAATGTATTCCAACTCGGCCGTTCTTAAGGGCCCGGTGGCTGAGTCGATTCAGTCAAAGGCCAAACAGTTTATAGAATTGATCGAAACAGACCCGCCAACGGCGTCGAATTTGGTCAAAAGTCTGCACTTCTTCGCGCTGGACAATGTGACTTGGCTGGTTTTCGGGGATCGTGGTGCCACAAAAACTCTTCTGGGACAACTGTTAGATAGGCAGGTATTGAGTGACATTGGTGAGCCCACTGCACGTAGGTATTCGTGGTTTCAAATCCATCTGCCACGTTATACGCGCTGGGTCATGTCTTGCTGCTCTCATCTAAGGTCGATTATCGATGTATTTGGTCTTCTCCCGGGAAAAACACCGTTAGCGTACAGCAGCCTTCAACGTTTTGCTTTGAAAACTTTCAACACTCATTTTCAGGGCAAACCCTTAATGCCAGCCAACGAGAACAGTCTCATGACGAGATTGATGCATGCACAAAACTTCAATTCTAGAGAAACACCGCTCTCCAACATAGAAATTGCCGCAGAGTGCGCTGACAATCTTGATGCCGGACTCAAAACGACAAGCGATACACTGATGTTCGCTCTCTGGGCATTATCGCTCTCGAAACACCGACAATATCAACAGCGCCTTATAGCGGAAGTCCAGGAAGCGACATCGGTTTTAGCAGAGACCGGGTCGATTTTGCCAGTGAATGTATGCGATCGATTACCTTTCCTTGACGCTACAATTAAAGAAACACTGCGATTGTATGCTCCTATTCCAGCATCCCAGCCTCGTACCAGCACTCGAGATACTACAATCGATGGCTACCACATTCCTGCCGGCACAGTTGTCAGCTGCCAGGCATTTTCCCTCCATCGGAACCCAGAAGTTTTCTCAAACCCCAATACCTTCGACCCAGATCGATGGCTTGCAAGCGATACAGAGACAGCTGAAATGAAGCGCTGGTGGTGGCCATTTTCTAGCGGGGCAAGAATGTGTCTTGGGACGCAGTAAGTCATGACCTTTATTCTCGTAAACCTTTTCTCAGCTAAACATCTCATGTAGAAATTCTCCAAACTCATAGTTTTGCGCTTGCGGAAATGAAGACGCTGATAGCAGCCATCTATCAGACGTACTCAACTACGCTGAGTCCGGAATTTGAAAAGTTGTCGCCCACAGCGACCAGCCGATTTGAGTTGGTATATGATGACTCGTTTCCCATTGTTGAGGTTCGTTCAGTAGCCCTTGCTCTTCAGTGTGAATGAATAACTAACCCGCGACCAGGGCAAGGAATGTCTTGTCAGATTCGAGAGGCAATGATTATTGTATGTATGAAGGCTGTAGCCCTGGATTGTCTCTCGTGAAGCCGTCAACTGGTATAGTCTGGCGTCTTCAATGTTGCCTAAGTATTTATTAATATCTCACGAAAAGTGGTTCAGCTATCCTTCATCAGACGTTAAAACGAAAATAGATGGTAATTTTAGGATGCCTGTGCGGTAAGAAGCTCTCATGCAATTGCTTCTCTAAGAAAAGACTTAGATTGGCTCATTCTATCCCAAAACAAAGTCCTCTTTTTTTTCGGCGGTAATCTAGCGTGAAAACCTTTACTATAATCATATCAGTAATTATAGAGAGACGCCTCAAGTATTAATTATTTCAAAACTATTCTCGGTGCCCGACGATTCAGGCAAGAATGACATCGCCTTTTGAATATACACAAACGCGCACCACTTCCTCCTTACAATCACCAATGCTCCTCTGTAAATTGATTTAACGAAGCTCTTCCTAAGAGGACATTGGAACCAGATGCACACTAAACAGAAGAAAATGTTGTTTTCCGAGGAGAAGTCCTAGAGTCTTACGCTTTGTCTGTGTGGGGTTCGATGTAGGAAACAGTCGGCGAGCGAGTTATGACCAAGTGCCTTGGGACATTATACCATTAATACTTCGGATGTTTTAGTCTATTGTTATATTATATCTAAATCTTATTAGACTTGATTTTGAGGTGTTGTTAATATACAAATGTGTTTTTGGTCAAGGTATATTATGTATTGATCGGCTATTGTGACCAAGAAAGATGAATAAACAACATTGAACTGGTAGTTTACTAGTATTATCAAAATTCCTAGTCAAATAGACAGCGATAGATAAGGAATTCACTACTCTGCACTACTAAGAATAGCTTGTTGATACAGAGATAGGGGGTGGGGTAACACTCGTATCAGGAAGGTAAATTACGTCAGCTACACTATCAACCCACCTACATCTCGTCGCCTCGACTCTCGTTCCTTCAAGAAACCATTAATCACCGCAATATGCGAGTGACCAAAGGCTGTGTTCTCTGTCGCCATCGCCATGTCCGCTGTGTGGTTCCTGCTGGTGCCTCTTCGTGCTCTTATTGCACGCGCTTAGGCCAGACATGCGATCTGGCGCCGCGCTTCAAATTCCGGCCGGTTAGCCATATATATCAGCAGATTGATAGTGCTCAGGCACGCTTCGACCTTGTCTGGGATGACCAGCAGGTCTGGGTGGGTGTCTCCCAGCCAGGTATGCGCCCTTTGGAGTGACGACGGGTCGGCCTAGTAACGATTCTGCAGTGACTTTTGTGCCTGAGACCGACGATTTCACGCGTGAACTGCCGGAATCAGAGGACAAGTATCAGGAGCCTGAACTGTCATATCCTTCACCAGATGACAGTCAACCGATAGTCCCGACTGCGGTTGAATCTATTCCGGCCGATGTCTTTTTAGATAGTACCCCCAGCCCTGGACCAATCGATGTCTCGACACTATCCATGCGAGAGGCATTTTTGATCCGTTCCTATATTCAAAAGATCGCAGCTGTGGTGAGTCTTTCTCATAGGCTACTAGACATGGCGTGTATTTTAACGTTTGCAGGCGGATATCTGTGACTCCCAGTCTCATTTCAGCACCGAAGTCCCACGCCGAGCACTCGAGGAACCAATGCTGTTAAAAGCCCTCCTAGCACTCGCTGCCAGACATGATGCCATATTGACAAATCGCAGCGATTGTGAAGCGTCGGCCTTTCATGGGGAGTGCCTGGAACTGCTTATCATCGCCCTCAATCGACCGCAAGAGAATTATGATGAAAACCTCCTCATCACCGTGGTAGTGCTTCGATTTTACGAAGAACTAGAGAGAATAACCGACAGGAAATGCCATCTTCTTGGGTCCAATCGCCTGCTCAACCTCATGTCTCGATCCGCGTCATCCGGTGGATTAGCCGAGGCTGTGAGCTGGCAATTCCTGCGCCAGGCCATCTACTCATCCATAGTTCAAAGTGAGCCGATGCAACTGGATATGCGGAATTATGAGCGATCCTCGGTCTTTCATCGCGACGATGATGCAGCTCACGCCAATGCTATCATCTTTTTATGTGCATGCATCATTCAGCAATGCTGCACCGCGCCGGGGTATGCCATTGACCGGAAAAGCTGGCAGCGCCTGGCGGACTACGTGGAGGAGTGGCACCGCAACAAGCCGAGGACATGGCAACCACTACGATATGAGGCCCCTGACCTGTCCGCAGATCGACCATTTCCTGAGTTATGGATTATGTCTCCCCCGGCCGGTTTGTCTCGCTTCCAGTACTTCTCATGCAATACTAACTCTTTTTTTAGTAGTCGGTTTGCAGTACTACCACGCTTCTAAGATATTCCTTACATTGTCCGACGCGCCGTCACGGCAGATGACGGATTTTGAAATGGCCCGAGCCCGACTGGTCGCAGAGGTCTGTTTCAGTTATCCCTCTGTTAGTTTTCATCTCTGATTTCCAAAATAGAAAAAGATTGCCAGTCACGTAGTCACGGCTATTGGACTATCATTATCGAACGAAAGTGTTCAAAACAGCTACTTCATAGCCTCACACTTGCTCCAACGTTGTAAGTCATTTCCTTTATGAATACCTGGGAGCTTTCTGATGCCGTATATAGTTGGATACTGCTTGCGGCAGCCCGCCGAACAGCAGGGAGCGCTGCAGTTTCTGTCTCGTGTAGAGGCGAACCTCGGATGGCGCACTTCGTGGATCGGACAAGAGCTTGGGAATCAGTGGATGGAGCTGGCGACTTTTAACTCCAATGGTGATTGAGACTTTTTGTTTCGGAAGATAATCTAGTTTCTATAAGGAATCGTTCACTTGAATTCGCAACACGGCTTATTATAAGCCTAGTTGCACGGATATCTGGCCAGCAAGACAGCATTTTATGGATAAATGCCTAGAAACCAAAGCGGTTACAGACACAGTCAGGTTGGTCCTCGGGTCTGTTTAATGCTCCTCGATTCCAACACGACTCTTCGTTGAGGCCAGGATCTTAATGATGGAACGCCCACCTCGCTAAGAATCTATCGACCCTCTGTCTCTGGTGGTAGGGTCTCTTATTCTCACTTCTGGAAGAAGCTGCACTTCAAACGTCGATGTGAGTGACTGGCCTTGATCGCTGACATCCACGCAAAACGCTAGTGATATAACTGGCATTTGCATGTATATAAATATTAATACCATTTTTACAATCTCATCGTGAAGACAAAAGTACATATGTAACACCAGCCTTTGTCTTTGCTGTCGAAAATGCGAGTTCCTAATAGAGCCCAGGACTACGCGCGTATGCAAATAACTTCAATGTTGGTTTCGAGGAAGAGAATAAAATGCACCCCTGTTGCTGTATTTTCATGTAATATCAATTGACTTGATCTATAGACTCTATATGTACCATTAACGCACTACTCAACACTAAGGAAATTAACTACAGTAGTGATGTCTGCTAGGGGATGTGCGGCTTTTATTCCAAGCGCAAAACCGCCATAAGCTAGTTGAGTAACTTAGACGAACAACCCTAGTGCATCATTTAATTTAATAGCATGTGCTAAGGGGGTGGGCGAAACAAGTGCATCAAGCAACGACAAGTCACAATGCCAAATCGCAGGACGAGAGGGTGGACATAGAGCATCCAATGTTAAGCTGCTAGCCGCGTGTATAAACTCAACGCCAGGGTCTTGGGGAGTTCCATAGTGCACATATGCTCTTCCGAAGCGTTGGGCATGGGGTTCAAAGAAACTTGTATACTCAGTACCGTCGAGGCGGGTAATAGCTTTGAGGCGACCACTCCACTGCGGATGAGAGTCTAGCACAACCTTTAGAGAAAGGCGCAGGTGGTCAGCCAAGTTGATGTCTTTGTCGATGGAAGGGCGCTCAAAGAACCAAACAGCCGAGGTTGGGCTGAAATTGACTGTCGTTGCATCCAGAAGAGAGAGGCACACGGTTTTTTCTACTTGTGCCTCGGTAGCAGGAAACAGTCGCTCTGACTGGATTATTGAGCTCGTCATGGTTAGGGTTCTGCTTCGTACTGGTAACAATCTCTAGAAAAACGGAGATAGATTCACTTGTAAGTCAAAGCAATCCCTACTCTTTTCGCACACGTTTAAAGTTTCTTTCAATTTCGACCAATTTTCAGCCTCTTCATTTGTTGGGGCACGTGCCCATGCCGCTGTAATTATCCCTCGTAACAATAATTCCAATTAGGCCCCCCCCCCCCCCACTATTACTGCGAAATACGATTATTGCCACCAGAAGATACCTTAGTACCACGCATTTAGGGCTGGTTTTGGGTAACTTAAAATGAACATTGGTGCGCGTGCCTAAGGCATGGTGCTGTGGTAATAATGTTATCTCCAGATAGTATCGGCATTACCTAATTAGGAAACCCCACACCTGGTTACTAAATCTCCACACTCAATCAACTATTCTACTCTCAAACCAAAGATATTGGCCATCCCCATCATTCGTTACTTCATGCCATAGTCCCCTCTTTATTATATCCTTTGCTTCGATCCATGATCTGACTCCTATCCTCGTCGCAACACTCTGAAAGTTTCTCACGAACCACACTCTTTTGCCCAGTCCCGTAGCTCCAATAGCTCCCATTGCGAAAACCCAAAGCAGCATATCATCATCGTCGCCATCCCACTCGGCCAGTGCTATCTGTAACCGCGTTACCAGGTGCTTAAACGGTGCAACACTATACGGTATCGGAAAAGTCACCAGAAGCGCGTAAACCAGAGCTGCAAGCCTGTAGCACTCGGATTCGCCTGCTCTGGGCGGAAGTGAGAGCAAAGCATGTTGTGCCGCATTTCTGTGATCAAGTAACACAGAAGCTGCGACGACCTTTCGGCCTGAGCAGAAATCATCTATCATGGTAGTGTAGCTTTTCAGCATTGATAATGCCATGGACAGATCCTGGTCTGTATCGAAGCATATTCCTTGGTCGTGGAATATAAACTCTCTCGTCTCTCCCGACAGCGTGACCATTGGGAAATGTGGCAAAATGCAATTCCGAGTCGCGAAAATGAGTCCTCCTCTAGAACATAATCAGCTCTATCGCTTCGTCATACAAACAAACTGACTTACAGAGATATAAGAGCAGCGAGTCCCGGAATTTCAATATTGTCCAACCCCCCTTTCAACTCAATCAATCTGGACAGTCCCTCATAATGAATTGGGTCAATCTCCGACAACGCCAACAAGTGTAATAACTGTAATCTTTTTAGAGGACCCTGATTAGGTTGCTTCAGCGGCCCTTGTTGCTCTTTTCGGAAAGCCTCATTCTTCGCCAATGCAACAACAGCAAAAATATTAATGTCCTTGCAGGCTTCCACAGGATCCTGTATGGCAATATTCAAGTTCTGCACAATCTCGGCGCGGGACTGGAACATGTCGCGAGCAATACGACTAGAAGGAGTAGTACCGCGAATCCCCTGTGAGTTGATCAACGCTCCTGTAATAAACATGTGCAATACGGAGGAGTTTGAGGTTGATAATTGGATCAGGCTTGCTCTGGTGTTGAAACTGTTGGCGCCGTCGGGGAAGAGGGCGGGAAGAAAAACTTGGGCATCTTTTGGCAGATTAGCTGTGGGTTGATATTGATAGGAACCGGCTGCCTACTGAATGCGATGCAATGATTGACCAGGCCTCTGGGTAATTTACAGTTGTATGACGAGAAAGGATCAATATCAGCTCCGAGATGAGGCAGTAAGAGCTTGACATCTTCTTTTGGGGCCCTCTTATCATGGCCATGTCCCGCCTGCTTGAGTTTGGCTTTGTCTCTAGGAGGTCGATTATGACGCCAATGAAAGTGGGCAGCATTCGCCCGAACGACTGCCCGTGTAGCCGACCTCTGGTCCGGATCGTCCGGTTTGACATTGACGAATTGAAAGTCAACCTTTGTGCCGGGGCGTGACCTGGCGCATCGTTGCCGTGTGGCCTTTTGACTTGGCGGCATTAAGAGGATTTTTCAATCAAACAAGTCGTTGAAATTGTGGATTCCTCTTTTGGGAAGCGCATTCCTGTGCAATATATCCGTCTATAGCCATCGATGATGGTATCTCCGTGGGAACAAATGCAAAGTGAAGAAGTGGTGGCATAGTCGATCTATCCGCGTATTCTCAGCGCGCTAACCCGATCGGGACAATGCATTTTCTAAGTATATCCGGATGTAAGTCTTATCTCCATCTACGCAGTAGTATTGTTTTTTTAGAGAATTTTAATCAAGTAACTGACATAAATAAGTGTCGCTGCAATGCCTTTCGAACGCCTGTATTTAAACAACCCTCAACTTTCAAGACTATACCACTGTTGACACTATCAATATGGCCTCAAAAGATCTGCAGCCTCTGGCCTCTTCATGGTGGCCAATTTTCTTCAAATCTCAGCTATGCTACAAAGCCAAGTTTCCACCCAAAACCACAGATCTCTCCGGTCAGGTTGCCATCATCACAGGAGGCAACCAGGGCCTAGGTTTCGAGTCTGCGCGTCAATTTCTCTCATTGCGCCTATCTCATGTTATCATCACTGTGCGCTCCGAGGAGAAAGGAAAAGCCGCAGTCTCAAAGCTTCAAAAGGAGTACCCGCATGCCACTATCAAGGCGTGGTCGCTGGATATGTGCTCGTACGATTCGATTCAAGCATTTGCCAAGCGTGCCGAGAGCGAGCTGCCACGCTTGGATATCGCGATTCTGAATGCTGGCCGGTCAAAAGCCGATTTTGAACTCGTGCCTAGCACCGGTCATGAGGAGAGCATGCAAGTGAATTATCTCTCTACAATGTTTCTGGCGACTCTGTTGCTGCCTATCCTGAAAAACAAGTCTCCACAGGGAACGCCAGGCAGACTGTCTATTGTCAGCTCGGGGACTACTCTCATGACACAATTCTCCAACAGCCAGCGATCCCCTCTTCTACAATCGTTCGATGACATCAAAACTGGGCCAGGAGGGGGGCTCGAGACTTATGGTACGACGAAAATGCTGGGTCAGATGTTTGTCTACAAACTTGTAGATTATGTTTCGGCAGATGACGTTGTCGTCAATCTCGTGGATCCAGGGATGACCAGAGGCACGGGATTAAACCGTGATTTGCCCGGAATAGTAAGAGCATTGGCTGCTCCGATGTTGTTTTGGATTTGTCGAAGCGTAAAGGATGGCGCTTCTGCGTATTTGGATTCTACTATTGTGAGAGGGAAAGAATCGCATGGGTGTTTTCTCATGGATTGGGAGATTCGGCCGTAGGTTGACCTTATTTCTTTCTCTTTTGCAAGACTGACATGGTTCGATACTGTCCAGGTTCCCTCCACTCATGTACACGACAAATGGAAAGGCTACTATTGACAGACTGTGGCAGGAGACATTGGATGAGTTTGATTTTGCGGGTCTTTTGGGCGTACTCGAGTCGATGAAGAAAAACTGAGCTCCATCAACTGAGTTTTCATACCAACACAATTGATGTTCACGAACTCTGTACAATAATAATACGCGTATATACATACGCAAGCTGTTGTGTTGGAGATATTGATCTATTTTTATTTACAAACATTGAACCGATTGGATGAACATCGCCGCTAAATACGGTGCCGCGTCAACTTGCGGGTATAATACTGAAGTTAATTTTCGTAATCATTTTAATGTCCTGCAATCACATGTATTGTAACTATTTCTCAATAAGTACACAATTGTTACAGGTGCGAATTGAATAGTTGGCCTGGTTTAAAAATATACCAGCTCGCGTATCTTCAGTGCATGATGTCAACGCCCCACAACTCCCAATTTACCCCTTTCACACTAGCGCGCGTTTTGATATCAAAAAAGTCCACTTTAAACTCATATCTTTCCTAGAACGAAATAGCGCCGCGACTCTGCCCCCCGCTAGAGCCAATTACAGCCAGCACTGCGAAGCTTGGCCCTCTAGATCTCCAGAATAATCCACCCTTTTCGAGGCGGAGTGGGCGTTGACGCGCCAGCTGGCACCACGTGCTGGAGCCATCCGCAGAAAGGTCATTGACCCCCGTGTTCTTTATGTCAATCTGGCGCCCCCTGTTTTGGTCTTTCAGCTCCTGAAGAGTTGATCAATAATAACCCAGACAGAGCAATGTCGCGAACGAGACTAAAACAAAGCCTCTTGTTCTAGCAGAACATGCTTTTTTCCAGCGATGACATGTCATCACCGAGGGTTTTTGAGTCTGATGATGACTTTTTTGAGCTCGACGATACAGAGTTTCCCTCACAGCTGGTAGAAACACCGCGATTTCTGCGTCGCAATCGATCTCTCCTTTCACGCCTGCTAGGCCCTCGACGACGATGCGGCCGTCTCTCCTTGCGTCGTATCTCGAATTTCTTGCGTGTCGCCAGCGGAATCCTATGTGCCCTCATCGCCTATACCTTTCTCTTCCGACCGTCCTACACTCATTTACCGCCACATTATAAGGAATTGCAAAATTCCATGATAGGGTCACAACACCCCGGGCGAGGAAACATACACAACGAACGAGTTTTTATCGCGGTCGGGTTATACGACAAAGCTGGTGATCTAGCCGGGGGGGCCTGGGGACAAGGGCTGTTGGATCTGATAGAACTGCTGGGAGCAAACAACACATTCCTCAGCATCTACGAGAACGACAGCGGGCCCGAGGCAGCAGCAGCCCTGCACGAACTCGAGCAGCGTGTGCCGTGCAACAAGTCCATCGTGTTCGAAGACCGCTTTGACACGTCCGACATGCCCACTGCGACATTGCCCGACGGTTCAGTGCGAACCAAACGCCTGCCCTATCTGGCTGCGATCCGGAATCGCGCGCTGGAGCCTCTCAATGAGAACCCTCATATCCGCTACGACAGGCTTTTGTATCTGAACGACGTCTTTTTCAATCCCATGGACGCCGTGCAGCTGCTTTTCTCGACTAATGTTGGGCCGGCTGGTACCGCCAACTACCGCGCTGCGTGCGCTGCCGATTTCATCAATCCGTTTAAATTGTACGATACGTTTGCTGTGAGCGATCTCCATGGATTCACTCTGGGCATTCCGTTCTACCCCTGGTTCAAGTCTGTAGGGTCGGGGGAGAGTCGGCGCGATGTGCTTGAACAAAAAGACGCTGTTCGCATCCGCAGCTGCTGGGGCGGCATGGTGGCATTTGACGCGCAATATTTCCAGCTCGACGAGGCTCAGAAAAACAGCGCTGAAAACCCATCATCCACCGACATGCAACCCGCAAAACGGCCGGTCCGTTTCCGTGCGCTTGACGATATGTACTGGGAAGGATCCGAATGCTGCCTAATCCACGCCGACATACAAGACAACTTTACAGACGTGGACACAATCACCGACACGGGCATCTACCTGAACCCCTACATCCGAGTCGCCTACGACACGCACACGCTCAGCTGGCTGGCCCTCACGCGGCGGTTCGAGCGTCTGTACAGTGTTCCGCACTGGATTGCCAATACCGTGCTTGGCGCATCGCCATCGAGACCCCGACGCGAGGAGACGGGTGCCCGCGAGGCCTTTGTGCGCGTGTGGCAGGCTGACGCTGCTTCATCCCAGGGCGGATACTGGACGGATTCGCGGCAGCCAGGCGACAATGGCGCGTTCTGTGCGGGGCGAGGGATTCAAGTGCTCGTGCAGAACCGGTCGATGTCGAAGGGGGGGAAGGGGTGGGAGATATACCCTATCCCTAAGGATCCGTTTTACGATGCATAACTTTTTTTTTGGTGTACTTGTATTGGCGTACATGGCGGCATTCTTGTCTTTTTCCGCACTAGAAACATTTTTCGCGAGGGTATTGATAAACCGGCAGACACCCACTGTATATAATGTCTGATTGTTAATACATATAGAACTACCACATCTAATAGCGGCAATATAGGGTTGCTTGAGTAGTCACCAACATTGAAAGGTATTGCATAGACATCTTACAGTTTGGCTGGTGTCATTCTGAAAGTAAGATTCTCAAAGGTTTATGGCAACATATCCATAGGTACCAGTTGACATATACTACGGCATTGAAATTATCAATCATTCAAAATGACCTCGAGCTTTGGTATGCCAATTGGTCACAGACTTTTTGCTATAAACTCCACGCACATGTGATGCAAGCTACTGTTTTGGAACGTGGGGAGCAGCACCGTAATAATGAATGTGTAGGCGGCGACAAGACACCTTGGCCTCACAATGGGATATGTAGAACCCGTATAGGAGCCGTTTCGATGTGAAGTATACCACAAATTGAACTCTGGCCTATGTGAATAGTACTGGTGCAAATGAAAAAAAAAATCACTGTTCAATTAATCAATCAAGAACAACAAGTCCATTGCAACTTTTAGGCTTCGTTGTATTCATACGGACCATGGAGCCATCATCTACACCGACGATGGAACCGATGTTAAGACGGGTAATAACTGTAAAGGGTTAGTTTATATCAATATTTGGAAGTATACCGAACAAACGTACTGCAACCACAGCCTTCACCAATGGAATCAAATTTGCCACTAGCGTTGACAGCACATTTCCACTAAAAATGGGAATAGTGGCTAGTATAGTCCCAATATCATTCAAAAAGCCCTTGATAGCGTCACTGTCAAGAACGGGAAGGATTGACTTGAGAACCGGGATAATATCGTCAATTAAGGAGGCGATGTCATCGACCACTTCAGGAGTTATAAGGCTGGTTAACAGGTTCTCCACGGCCTTTATGAGACCAGTACTAAGTATAGGTGCTACTTAACATATCCTCTGTACATAAAATCTTCCTCACGGTCTACACCAGCGACTAGTGATATTCTAGGTGGCCGATTGGCCAGTGTGTGAGAACGGGACTCTTTCGATGCCTGAAGCCCGCTGTCAAAGTTCCAAGTGGCCGATGAGACAGCGTTCATCGTGCTGAAGCACGCACTTAAAGCGCACTTATCTCAACAGACCCTCACCGCCTGCCCTCTCAGGCTCAACGATCCTCCGGCCTCCCCCAACCGGGTTAGTGGGTGGCAGAATCGTCCTTGTTGAGATGAACTGCCACGTAAACCCAAGGCTTTCCGTTTAAAGAGCAACAGAAAGAAGCCCCAATTCGGTTCATTTCTACAGTTTCAGTCCAATAAACGCATTGCAAGATGGCGATAGATACCACAGCAGCATTATTATCCAGGTTCCATGGGCTGTGTGCGGAGAAAGGGCTTCTCGACCGACGTGAGGGTATGGACGACAGCGATCGAATGGATGGAATTACAGATAATACCGCCCTCCTGTAAGCCGTCGCGTAATCTCAAAAAAGAAAAAAAGAAGCAAAAAAAAAGAGAAATGTCTGAATTCAAAAAGACGGTTTTTGCAGGCAAACGGGATGGACTTGTCAGCCGCACTAAAACAGTTTCAGGAAGCAACCGAATACCATCGTGTGAAACATGTGGCTCGATTGTATGAATCGATCAGTGTTGACGATTTCGAAAAGACGCGAAGGCTGGTGAACTACCTGATTATTACTCGAACCAAACCAACATGACTCATGTTTCACTATCATAGTATCCCCACTGGACAGGCCGTCGGGATCGCCGAGGCACACCCATCTTCATGATTGACGTTGCCCACCTTGATCAAGCAGCGATAGCACACTGGCGTGAAACAGTCGACACACCTTGCTGGGATGCTGTCGGAAAAGTGACACCGGACATGGCCCAACGGGCTGCCGTAGTTCACGATTATATCACGCGGTTCGTCTTTCCACTATGTTCGGCAATGAACGACCGACCGCAAGCATCCAGTCCCATTACCAAGTCAGTCTACGTGGTCGATGCGTCGTCCGTCGGTTTGAAGCAAGCGTGGGATCTCCGAGCTTTTGCAAGAGAAACCAGCTGGCTTCTGGCTACATGCTATCCCGAAACAATCGATCGGATCTATGTAAGCATGTCCTCTAACGAAAGGGTGCGGGTCGGCTGATTTCCCAGATCTGCAATGCCCCGTCGTATTTCTCAACAATATGGGGCATTGTGAAGAATTTCGTTCATCCAGTGACTGCGAAGAAGATTGTAGTGCTGAAATCGGGAGAGGTCTATAGCACTCTCAATGAACATATTGACCACGACAACATTCCCGCTCTTCTGGGTGGCGGGCTTGAGTTCAAGAATGGCATGCTTCCCGATCTCTGTCCCGCCATTCAAAAGACACTACAGTGGTGTCAGGCGTCTTTGAGGGCGCTCCCAGCGGGTCCGATTAAGTGGAGGGAGCATGGGAATTGCTGGGTTGCTGTAGGTACTGGAACTGTCGATGGACTCCAGAGGACAGTTGAAGTTGCCTCTCTGGTGGGATTACCCACGCACTCACTTGTTGCAGATAGTCTGTAATTGTTCTAAATTTAGAATCTAGACAGTTGACCCTAACATTGAATCATACTGTAATGCTTGTTAGTGAAATATTATCGAAATAGCAGTTTGAGACAATGCTTATCCTCTAGACCCCCAGGGCTTGATGAATTGCGAGGGTATTTATGATATTCCTAGTTTTCGGGTTTGCAGCTGACGGGTGGTGTAAATTTAATGGCTGGTGGTCGGAATTTATAATTAGAGAACTCAACATTTGAAGAGTTGACGTTGGTAAAGGATCCAGATGTCAACTGGTGGTTATATATATATGTGTGTGTAAGAGGGTGGTGTTGAGGTATCAATGTAAGTAATATCAATTGATAACAAGTAAATAAACGTTGTAGGTTTTATGATATAGCAATATATTTAGTAAGCCGTAGGATGTTGCTATGTAGCTAAATTTGTCATGCAGTGGGCTTTACTCACCTACATTTTATACTCCGTAAGGTTTAACTGTCTCGGTACCGAGCCGAGCCCTAACCGAAACCACCAATTGCGTCATCACATCACCAAAGCCACCTCGGAGCCGACAATCCCACCACAGTGAACACCAACAAATAATAATAATACCAATCAAAATATGAACAGCAGCTCACCCACCGGCGCCTTTCGACGCAAACTAAACACGTCATGCTACATGTGCAAAAAGCGCAAAGTCCGGTGCGACGCGACGCCCGACGAGCCGTGTTCTGCGTGCAAGCGAGCGGGGATTGAATGCAGGTATATATATATCACTCTCAAGTCTAATTATGTACAAAGCTGAATATTGATATTGTTCAGAACGCATCTCAATCAGCCACGGCCAACGTCGGCTCGTCGGCGCCGAGAATCTCCGAAGAATAATCCTCCTACTGGTGAAGACGACAAAGACAAAAACAACACCAACTCCAAAACACTATCCCGCTTCTTCGAAGCCGGCATTTTGTCATCAAACTGGACCAACTTTGAAGAAAACGGCACTTTCCGAAACGTCTACATCGGCACAGACGTTGCGAACCTGCACCACCTCGTGCGCGACCACGAACCCCCTGGTGGTAATCATTTCCTGTGCTATCCGTTCCCTGCTATCCGCGACGAACTACCATGGAAACCTCACGCAGAACAAATAAAAGGGCATCACTACCTAGCCCCCGACTCCGTGCATGATTTGGGTAGTCTGCCTGTGCGGTCTGTGCGAGATGCGCTTGTGGCGACGTATTTTGACGATATTCATCCTGGATTTCCGGTTATCGACGAGGCCGAGTTTCGGCGTAGGTATTATGCAGACCCAAAAAACCCGCCGCCGCTGTTGCTTCTGCAAGCTGTATTGCTTGCTGCAGCACGCATTAGTGAGCACCCGCAAGTCGCAGCGTCGCGCGCCAGGACTACGGCGACGCTGTACCGCCGGGCCAAGACGCTGTTTGACCTACGGCACGAGAGCGACCGCGTCGACCTAATCCAGGCTGCCCTGTTACTGGCATGGTATACAGAAAACTCAGACACGGTAGCCAGCAACGCATACTACTGGACGGGCAACGCAACGCGCATTGCATTCGGCATGGCACTGCACCGGCGCGCGTCTCTGCGGTACGTGCCGGCGCAGCGCGTGAGGTATTATCGGAAGTATAAAAAGATCTGGTGGATGCTGCTGTACAGCGAAGTCATGCTAGCCCTGGAGTATGGCCGGCCGTGCATGATCCGCGCTGGGGATTTTGATGTTGGCGTGCTTGAGGATGAGGATTTTCAGAATATGGATGATTCAGAGGATCAGCTGGTGGATCGTGGGTTTTGTTCTGTGCTGGCGGATTTGTCGCTGGTCGCGCTGGATGTTGCTGCCAGTAGCAGCAGCAGCAGTACAAATATAGAAGCGATTGAGCACCGTCTCGCACAGGCTGCAGTCCGAATACGGCCGAGTCATGATATATGGTCTTGCCAGCTACGGCTCGTGTATAACCTCATCGTGCTAGTCGTATACCGCAGCAGCAACCACAATACCAACAACGCAGCAGCCAAACTCAGGTCCGAAGCAGCATCCAACATCCTCACCACATTCGAAACCATGCTCGTCAACAACACCATCCGGCAGTGCCATCTCAGCAGCACGACCGCGCTCATGGCCGCCGCTATTCAGTTTGCGCGCGAGGTGCGCAGTTCTGCCGCAGAGAGGAATATCATCTCGGCGATTTCGGCTCAAGCGCAGTTGGAGCGCTTGCTGAAACCCGCGGAGGCGTTGGCGGGTGTGTTTGTGCATGTGGAGGCGGTGTGGAGGTTGTGTAGGAGTTTGAATGCGTGTGCAGAGAGGGTTATCAGGGAGTGTCAGACTCGGCATTCTTTTTCTTCTGAAGAAGGAGGGTTCTCTGGGTTGGCGGCCAGTGCGGAGATTGATTGGGAGGATATCATGACCAATTATCGGATGCAAAACGGCGGGTTTGGGTTTGAGGTTGGAGGGGAGGAGTGGCTGAGTGAGTATCCTGGAGTGTGATATTATCCTAGTCAGTATATCACTATTGAATCCTTGTTACTCCGTGCCTTGTATAGAAGTAGGAAGTAGTAAGGGCTGTCGTTAGGGTTAGGGCTAGGGTAACTTGATTACCAATCCGACCTCTCAATAGCATCACAGATCCGTGCAAACTACGGATACAGCTGTTGCCAAGGCAGTCTTGCTTATGCATTACCGGAATAAGCAACGATCGCGAATAGCCTATCCTAGCAAACGACCACTACCCAAACACAAGCATGAACGTTGGATGATGTCATGCACCCAACAAATGCAAATCCCTCAACTAAGCTTGTTCCAAAACAATCTATTTCCAAAAAGGGAATACGAATCTTACTCTACCAACAAATAGCCTATCTGACCCCCGAAGTCTCCGAGGCCATGTGCCAGGCAGGCGGGATTCTGACTCAGATCCACAGCCTCGGGCCCGACGCCGGGAGTCGGGACAAGCGGCATTGCGGCTGTCCGACTACTCTGGTAGAGTCTGCCACATGGCTGAGTCACAGGTCACAGGTCACAGGTCAGGCGGCTTCAGGCATCAGCTGCGAAATTCGGAAATAACTGATCCCTAGCTGCAGGTACTCTCCCAGGCTCTAACGTCTGACTCGTGGCTGACGGGTTTAGGCTGCTTACAAGGTCTTGTTTCATCCTTAGCTATGTAATCCAAGACTAGAAGCAGACAGAAGCATAACGACCATCGGACGAAAAGAAAGAAAAAAAAAAAAAATTATTAATCCCCGTAGGGCTGAGCACGTCAGGGCTGAGGCTGACCACTTGCTCGGAAAGGGAAACCATTGCGGCCGACAAGGGCGCCGCATGTGGATTAGCGGGCGTGAGTCACCAAAGTCAATTTAAAAATGAAGATGAAATTTTCTGGTGTGGAGACGGGAACTTTTATTCAGCTGGAATTACGGAGTAGTCATAACCATAAGATGGATAGAGCAGATGACTGGAACGTGGACTAGACGAAGACATGGGATCAAACGGAGACAAGGTCAAACGACTGATTGATAAACGAGGTCCGGACGAAGACGGATCTGAGGCAAACACTCCGTAACTCCGCACAAAAAGGTTAATGTTCAATAATGCGCATGGTTAATAATTATGAACGCGCTCCGAAGGCCGAGCACAATCACGGATTCACGGAGCACGGGAGTGCGGGCCTCCGCGGAGGCAAACTGGCACGCTGATTGGTTGGACACTGCCAAAGGTCGTTCCTCGCTAAACCCGAATTCCGGCTTCCGTCTTCCGTTGTGAAGGTAGCACCAGAATATCGAATGTCGAATGTCGAATATCGAATATCAGAATGATCATTGTAGAAATTGTTAAAGCAGCAATTATTTTATAATTGGTATTGTTCAAGCGCTGAATAATAGCAATTCATTGCGATGACCAATCTCAGATCACTAATCACTGCTGCAAACTCTCATTCCAATAGTATGCTGCTCAGTAACTAAGCGAGACGAATCCGGGGTGCCAAGCCGAGCCAAGCCGAAGCGGGTGGAACGCCCTGGAAGTAGGCGGTGTCGGCCGAATTAGTGCGCTGGCTCGGCGGTGAGTACGAGCATGCTGGGACAGTGGATATGTCTTTTTTTTTTCTTTTTTTTTTTTCGCTTAATGTTAACAGTATGGGTTTGAAATATTGCTCGGATGATTGGTATTGTTATATTTGTAGTATTTTACTCTATATATGTTATTGCCATTGTATAAAAACAAGTCTCCTTCAAAGGATATAAGGATATGGAAGTACGGATGAGTAATTGCGCATTATTCATCGCTGCTGACAAAATCATAAAATGCGTTGTGCAGGGTGGGTCCCGGAGCTTGGGCGAGCCTTACAGCCGGGCGGGCCCAGCCCTTTCTTACCTCCGACCGCCGCGCCCGCGCGAAAAACGAGATTTCCTAATTAATCTGTCCAGGTTCAGCTGATAAAAAGCCTGCTCGTCCCAGATCATCTGGACTGAAACAGATACATCACTATTCACACCGCATATCTACAAGGACAACGCAACACAATTATTACAACACCACTATCAACAACTCTTTCCTGTTGTCAACAGGTCCCGCCAAGCCAATCAGCCCGCACGTTCACAGCCTCACCGCCCCTCGGCGCCAAGCAGCCCTGATCCCTGCCTGACTCACTGCTGCCTTCTGCCTGGCAACCCAGACATATAACTAATCGAGCCCGACCAACAATGGCTCTCTCTTCCTCCTCCACCACCTCTCCTCTGGCTCGCTCCCTCCTCACACGCAACAAAATGAGCATCACACAAACATACTACCTCGCCCACTCGGCCCGCAGCAAGCTCTCGCGAGAGGCTGCTCGCGCCGACCACGACCTGCGCCTGCTCGTCGGCCATGCCAACCTGCTCGACTCGCTGATGCTCGACCTGGCCAACGCCGAGAAAGAACAAGAGCGATGGTTCAACAGCACCGTCCGCAATGCCTCCAAGCCCGTCAAGCCCGTCGCCCAGCACATCCGATGGGCCGACACCGTCGAAGAAGAGTCGATCGAAGACTACGATGAAGAAGACTCTGACCTCAGCAGCGACTCGGACTCGGAATACGACGAGGAAGAGCTGCAAATGGCTGTTGGCCTCGACGACGCAGACCTCGATGATGATGAAGACGACGACGAAGAAGAAGCCGCTCGTCTCACATTGACCCGCACACCCTCGCGGCAACACTCGCCGCCGGAGCTGTTGGACGACGAATTGTCCGATTCAGAGGAGGACTCGATGCCTCCCTCGCCCACAAACATCCCCATCGACACCTTTGTGTCCCAAGACCACCCGGCCAAGCGAACGGCCGACCACCTGGCTGTGTTTGATCACACATATATCGAACACGAACACGAACACCAGGGCACGATGATTCCTGCATATTAAATTTATTGATCTTCTGATTGAAAAAGAAATATTTACGGCTGTTTCATCATGATACCCTTGAGCGAGGTCTAGCGGATTTATTTGGATGGGCATTTGTGGCGCAAAAGCATTTACAACATTTTTTTTTTTGGTTTCTTTGGATACTCTACTCATGTCACTTTTTTTTGTCTACTAGTATATAGCAGATTCAGATCTCCCGAACGGTTGAGACTGACAATATAATACTGTACACTATAATATCTTCAATATCTCTTAATTAATAATATGCAGATAATATCGACATAATCGTCTCTGTTTACATCATGTCCGCGTAATTGACAAATCCCCGGCTGTCGGCACAGACACTCCCGCTAAACTCCAAACGGCTAGATTAATGCTAGCGCCGAGCAGATTTTACAGCCACATGACTCACTGCCGATCACTGGGCGCCAGCGGTGACGAGTCTTAATCCTTATCACATTATTATGACTCTTACTGTACGGAGTACTATTATTACTATTGCACAGAGTGAGGAAAGGTTATCAAATAAATTGATAAAGTCCTATTTGACATTGGCCACGCTGTAACCTCAAGGCCGAGGCCAGCGATGCATGAATTGACAGCGACAGACAGAGACAGACAGGCTAGACCAGATCGCGCATTTCTTAGTGAGGGGCACCAAGTCACGCTTATCTCGGCAGCGGCGGCCGCGCCCCACTCCGATCTTATCAGCGGCTGTCAAACAGGGCAAACAGGGCAAACAGGGCAAACACATGCAAATATCAAAAGGGGGGTATATAATAGCGCATAGGGTATAGGGGTATAGAGTAGGAACCAAACAACCAACTCCAAACTCCAAGTGTCAAAACATGCTCCAATGTCAAATATTGTCGACGCCAATCATGAATTAGGATTAGCGGCATTCCATGCTGAAGATCGTCCCAAAACTCTGGCGAAAACTCCTCTTGAATTGGCTCGACTTCGGGTTCGATCTCGGAATTGACCCACTGCTCCGTAGTTCGCATGGCGTGTTCTTGATAGAGTTCCCCAAGTGTCATAAGGATGTCGGAATTAGCAATTACTTGGAAATGGGCATGGGCTACTCTCTCTGGGAGAATCAGTTGCCGCACCAGAGCCTCGTCCTTGTAGCTATTAATCACCTCCTGTATTAGGTAGCTCTTAAATTGAAGCGGGCTTGGATAGGCTCCCTTCTTTAAACAATCTTTTAGCCACGCTTCGAACTTTCCGCCGCACCTGAGAGTCGACGTTCTCTTAGAGTCGAGTGCTATGCACTTTGTCTGCACCCATTGTAATATCGTGTTGTAGGCGTCGGTGCCATCTTTATGGTGCTCCAGCTTAAATGTCATCAGGTCCTGGATGCGATCCTGTTTGATTTGTCGTATCGTGGTCACACATGTACGGAGACTTTCGGGAAAACGATCAAGTGGGGATTCCATGTCGCCGTTTGTTGGTGTTGTCTTCGGTTCTGCTTTGGTGGTAGCATTGGTGTAAGTGGTTTTTTTTCTTTCCCAAACATCTTTTCCCCTGGATTTCTTTTATCTGAATGTACTCACTTTGTGTGTATGTGTGTGTGTGTGTGTGTGTGTGTGTGTGTGTGTTTGGATATGGAAACTGCAGATTGAAGCTGAATCTTCTAAGAAAGATAATCAAAAAGAAAGAGCAAGTTGCAAGAAACTTTTACCTCCTTTTTTACACCAGTTTTGCAGCAGTCGACTCATCTCATTTTGGAGTCATATTGGCTTATGTCTCGCAAGATACGTCAGTATATTGCCTCTTTATACGCCGATTTTGCAGTTTCTCAAGTTATATTAGCAAAAGACTCATATTTGATGGCTAGAACGAGGTGAGTATCTAGTCATATTGACATATGTCTCGCAAAATGCGTCGGTATATTACCTCTTTATACACCGATTTTGCAGTTTCTCGAGTCATATTGGCATATGTCTCGCAAAATGCGTCGGTATATTACCTCTTTATACACCGATTTTGTAGTTTCTCGAGTCATATTGGCATATGTCTCGCAAAATGCGACGGCATATTAGCAAAAGACTCATATTTGATGGCTAGAACAAGGCGAGTGTATAGTCATATTGGTATTTGTCTCATAAATGCGTCGGTATATGGGCAAAGACTCATATTTAAGGACTGGCATGGGGTAAGTGATTCAATCTAGGCCTCTGTGACTGTACTTTATTCTATAGATGTGAGTCAGTTTGAAGTGTCTTAAATACACCAGTTGATGACCAGGTGAAGTGTTCAGCCGAAACGCGGTGACGGAGGCGGTACATATATTGATTGCATTATCTAGTAATAGGGATGAACTGGACCGTTTTTCTACAGGGAACCACTTTTACATCTATAGATATTTGTTCGGTGTCCAGTCATCAATTGATACAAAAATGATCAGGATCATCTAGTCATAAGGATGACTTGAGTTGACAGCTTTGAAGAACGAATTGTAAAATTAAAAGCTTTACAGATACATAATTAGTTATCTGATAGTAAACGTAGAATGACATATTTATTCAATGTTTTACATATGTCAAAAATCCTGTGTTACTGATGTCTATAACAGCAACGCAATATAGATACTGATTTGTTGTCTAGGCATGACGATTCTAGCCATAAAACTGGAAGTTTTTGTACAGTATCAACGAGTTGACTCGACAGTTCAAAGGCTAACCGTTGCGCCACTCCGTCATATCAAACAAATCCATCATCCTTCTAACATTTGAAAGAAGTAAGCGATATCATTCTACACAACACACGACTCTCCTAAAATGCCAAGGGCAAAAGCCATTCCGTCAGCCAAGCCAAATCCTCGCACTAGGCTCGCTAATCAACAGAACTGATCCTAGCCCCAACTCTCTCTCTTCTAATCCTGCCAGATAGAGTATGCATGTGCATATTGGAGATTTCTCCGATCTAAGCATGACGTAAACACCCACGAATCCATCTTGTCCAAAATCTTCCAAGACTTCCATGTGGGGGAATGCTGTCATCGGGCCTAACTCGAATCCTTCTTTAGTATTTCCACGTGAATTTGTTTAAAACGTTAGGGCTTGGCAACTTTAAACACACGCTAAATCGGGGGGCTATCAATAGATGGATCCATAAATGACGTATGGTGTACGAAGTTTATTAGTATTATGTTTTTAATGTTCAGTTTAAAATAGTTGTATTAACGTGTAGAATAAGGTCAACGATGATGTTGGTGTTTTGTTTTGTTATTCTGGCGGTGGGTATTCGTTGTATTGACGAACGGTGTAGACGATAGAAGACGACGAAAGAACTATCAACTTGTTCTCGGTGTCATTTACCCCGATCCCTATCCTATAGATCTACAAACCTAGATATTCATCCACATTGAGGCCCCCAAATGGAATACAGTATAAACTTTACCTTGGGGGCGTATTTGACTCTAATATCAGAACGATGTTCCGTCTCAGGTATAAAAGCCGCTTCAGACATGGACTTCTATTCAGTCAATAGCTCGCCGCAACAACCAATTCAACAATCCTCTATAAATATAACTACCCATCATGAAGCTTTCTTTTACCACTGTGGCCGGTCTCATGGCCCTTCTCGCTCCCTCCCTGGCCAGCCCACTGCACGCAACCCCCAAGCAGTCTGCAAGCCAACTCGAAGAACGCCAGTTCCTCGATGATCTGCTGATTGCAGCTATCGTCGGTTCTGGACAGAAGCTACTTGGCTACCTTGGTCCTGAAAAGCCGTAAGCTCATCCTCCAACATACTCCCTATACTCCGCATGTCTAAATAGACGCTAATTATGTAGAGCCTGCACATGGAAATCTACCCACGACGACCAAAACTGGTGGACACGCGCGTACCAAGAAGTCGACGGGCAAAACATCACCGTCGCCGATGTCTGCTGGACACAGGGCGGCTACACCTTCACGGACAACGACATCTCAGCCGCGCAATGCTTGATCAACTTGCACGTCAGCGAGGACGCCTCGTGCATAGACCTTGCGGGCTCGAGCTGCGAGAGCGGCCACGACGGTACGGCGATTGGCAATGTGCGGATTTTGTATTCGTGGTCGACGAGTGCGCATCAGCAGCTGGATCAGACGAATGGCGATTTGGCGAATAAGGCAGCTACTGTGTTGACGCAGTTTCAGCATGGGTTTGATATTACGACCAATGTTAATATGGCGCTGATGAATACTGATGGTACTTATACATCTTGGACGGTGGAGCTCAGGGGGACGGGCGATGATGATTGCTAGGTTTGTGAATAGGAAGTGTAGATAGCAAATTGAAGTGGACTTGACAATGAACGAGTTGTGTAATGGGACGTCTGCAGTCAGGTGACACCCGACCTCTCCTTCCTCCTCCTCCCCCTCTTCCCCTCCTCTTCTTCTCACCTCTGTTAGCATCATTAGCCGAATCTTCCAGCGATAGCACTCAATCAAATGGCCACTTCTTTCGTCTAATCTTCCTTCAACATACTGTGTCAACGAAACATCACTACGTATCTCCAGCCAACAGCATAGCCAGCCCGCAGTCAATCAATGTCCTTTGCACACATGCATACAATCTTCATCACCATGCGAGCCGTTCTCGCTGATAACAACCATCACAATATCGTATCGTATCGAAGTTGATTTTGAGTTATTTCTCCGCGGAGTGCATTCGATAGCACTAGTCTCCCCCGCGTGAGCTTTGGCGTGAACTACATGTGTTCGTTATCTTTCCAGTGTTTTCGATGCTCTAGTCCAGCCAATGACGTTAAATAGGGTTTCTTTCTCCGGAATTTCAACCAAATACGTCGCTCCGCCTTATCAATAAAGTCAACAAAGGCGTTCCGGAGAACACAATGCCAAGGTGGTAGTTCTTTTGACGCCTTTCGTTAACATTTCCACTGACTGTTCTTGTTTTTATGATGTTGTCTTGCTGATCAGGTAATATTGTCCAAGTCTTCAGTGAGCTTTTATAGCACGAAAGTTCTAAGTCACTCCCCCTCCATGACTTCAATGCTGATGGCACCAAACAACATTTAAATGCAGATCGCAGACGTCAAGACGGCAACCAATTCCATTGGAAATATACCTGCATCATATCAATCACCACTGACCAATCATGCGGTTTAAATTAATCATTTCAAACACCGGCGGACCTAGCCGAGACAGCCGTCAACTTAAACCCCCGCCAGGTGGAGCTCGACTGTCGAAGCCCTAAAAGGAATAATTATTTCCTAATATAATCGTCTGCTCCGCGGAGATGTCGCGATGCCACCGCTGACTCTTCGCGTGCCTGATGTGACCTCGGCCATGGTTCGGCCAGTTCGGCAAGTTTCGGGTGAGATGGCAAATTTGAATATGTTTTTTTTTATATATACCCTGATATCCTCCACACTGTTTTTCTCCCTGTTTCTTCGTTTATTTCTAACAATTTAGAACAAAGTAGAAGTAACACCAGCATGGCCCTCACTGAAGAGCAAGTCAAGATCGTCAAGGCCACCGTGCCTGTTCTCCAGGAGCACGGAAACACCGTCACTACCGTCTTCTACAAAAACATCTTGACCGAAAACCCCGAGCTGAACTCGGTATTCAACACCACCAACCAACTCAATGGCCACCAACAGAGAGCCTTAGCCGGAGCCGTCTACGCATATGCCGTGCACATCGATAACCTCGGCGTGCTGGCCCCCGCCGTCGAGACCATTGTGCACAAACACGCCTCCTTGCACATCCAGCCCGAGCACTACAAAGTCGTCGGCACTTACCTACTTGCTGCGATGAAGGAGGTGCTGGGTGATGCGCTGACCCCGGAAATCCACGATGCATGGGCTGCCGCCTACTTCCAGCTGGCAGATATCTTTATCGCCAAAGAAGCAGACCTGTACAGGGAAACCAACGGCTGGGCAGACTGGCGAGATTTCACAATCGACAAAAAGGTGTCCGAGTCTGACGAAATTACTTCATTCTATCTCAAACCCGTTGATGGCAAGTCTCTTCCATCCTTTCAACCAGGACAGTACATTTCCGTGCGCATGGAAGTTCCAGACTTGAAATATCTACAAGCACGACAATACTCTCTCAGCGACAAGCCATCACCAGACTTCTACCGCATCAGCGTGAAGAAAGAGAGCGGCCTGAATCCGCGAGAGCCAGAAGCCAAACACCATCCCGGCTGGATCTCCAACCTATTGCACAGCGAGAAACAGGAAGGCGACATTGTGCAGGTTTCTCACCCGCACGGCGCTTTCTACCTCGCAGACGCTGCGGAATCGTCTGCTCCGCTCGTGCTTGTTTCGGCTGGCGTTGGTCTCACGCCGTTGACGTCGATCTTGAACACAATCGCCTCGAGCCCGACGATAAACACGCGCAAAGTGCATTTCATCCACAGTGCGCGACAGGCCAAGTCACGCGCTTTCAAAGACCATTTACTATCCCTGTCGAAGCAATACCCAAACCTCCAAGTAACACTCTTCAACACGTCTCCGTCGGCAGACGAGAAGGAGGGAGAGGATTACCACGTCCGGGGGCCTGTTGTTCTGGAAGCTTTGGAAAAGAACGAACAGCTATTTCTAGATGATGCTTCTACGCAGTATTTTGTTTGCGGCCCAGAAGGGTTTATGACTTCGACGGCGCGGTCTCTGGCCGGACTGGGCGTGACGACTGACCGAGTGCGCATGGAGCTGTTTGGGACTGGCGGAGTGCCGACGGCGACGGCGTAGATAGATAGCATTTATGATTAATACTCCACTCACGATTTACTGACTTTTATTTGTGTTTGTAACTGTGCATGAAACTTTACATATCTCGAAAAACGATATATCTACACTGGCCTTAACTTCTTATACAAAAACTTCAACAACGCCTGAATAACCATAAATATCACGAAATAAAGAACGTAATAAGTGTCAACCCCTGAAAGAAACTTTTTTTCCAACGCGCTGGTGATCATTATGGTCAGCCACGCAATCAAAGAATCCGCGAGGAACTGTCTAGTCCTGCTGGGCTCGGCAGGAGTGTCAGGGGCGGAGGTGCTGGAGGTGTCTTTGGTTTTTGTGTTGCTGTCCATTTTTATGTGTATATGGTAACGTAGTAAATTTGAGACACTATATTAGGTAGTGGTGTGTTAATTGAAGGTGTTGACTCAAAGAACAGGTGTCCTACCAATGCCCAGTAAGAATTTGAATATAGCTTGAGTTGGTGGCAGACGATGTGGAGGATGACAACCCCAGAGTCTTATGATAGTATGGGACTACAGGAGAAGAAATATAATATTCAAAGTCAAAGGAGACATTACAGGTAATCGATGAATTGATTACTTGATCTTCCAACAACAAAGCGCAATATATTTCGGGCGGAAATGTTTGTATGTAACACTGTCTGTTGGTTGGACTTTGGAATCGTGGCGCAGCTTAATGAGATCATCATAGCCTGTATCTCTTGTCTGTTGCTAATTCCAATATGTCTCTTCACAAGAGGATCTTCACATGCATGGTCTCTTCGAAAGATAATTTTAAGTTGACTGCATAAAAGTGTATACGTAGTTGAGCCACGTGGCTGAGATCGAGGTGTGGCGCACGCCTTATCGGCGTTATCGGGCGACTCGACGCAACTCATCTCAACACTGCCATTATTTCATTCATTCATTCATCACAACTCTGACGTGCGCCTGCTCGAGCTTTCTATTTCTGGATACACAGCCTGTCAAACTCCCTATTGATATATTTGCGCATACTTGAATCGTCATTCAACGACGCCAGTCTCCCTGCCAGGGACATATGGACAGGGGACACAATGTCGAACCCACAACTCTCCTTACAACAAAAGAACACCACAAATATGAACCCAAATAAGAATATGAATACGAACACGAATATAAAAACCGAGCAATCCGCACAACCGGCTATAGACTGGGAATCCGAGCAGCAACTCGTCTCCTCGCTCGCAAAGCTCCAAGAACTCGAATCCAAGGCGCGCCTCCCCTTCTACTTCAACAAAAACACCAATCTAACTGATGTTGAATAGATCCATAATCTACGCACACTCCTCCCAAACCGCCTCCTCGCCCCCATCAACCCCATCGTCAACGAGCACCAGCAGCGATTCGCCAGCAGCAACAACCCGCTCCCACAAAACCCGCAAGACCTAAACGCACGCCTGAAAAAGGCAGCTGTCAGCGGCGTCGCCGAAGTCGCCGAGTTTCGCGCGCTATGGCAGAGTCCCGAAATGCATGCGATCTGGGCGCGCCTGATGCAGAAGATGGTTGAAGGCAAAGGCGTGTTTCCGCAGCCCTCGGGCATGTGGGAGCGGGATTATGCGGAGTTGCTGAGAGAGTTTGAGAAAGGCGATGAGAAGAATTTAGGAAAGGATGGTGATAATAATACAATTAAAAATGAGGTTGCAGAAGGGGCTCAGCAGAGTGATGCTGCTGGATGGAAAGCAATCGTTGAATCGTTCCAGCAGAGGCAAATACCGCATTTCCGCATCGCGACGAGCAAGACCTCGTCAAGTATGCTGCTCGTTCATCTCGGTCTTGCGGGTGTCACTTTTGAGCTGGAGCAAGCTACTGCCAGCTCTTCCTCTTCCTCTTCCTCCTCCTCTAGCCCTGCTTCGACACAGTCGCTGCTCCCAGAATGGCGAGTCTCGACACATTCATCCTCCTCGCGACCGGTCTCGCGCCTCGAAACGGCCATTGTACAGCAACTCAATGCGCGCGGGAGGAAATGGGATTTGCGGTATTTACTGGTGTGTACAATTCTATCCTACAAAGAAAAACAAAGCTAACGAATCAGGAAATGATCCTTACATACGCTGATATCCGGCGTTCGCCGTGCAAGAAGTGTAATATGATGACCGATTCGCAAGCACAGTTACCGGTTGTGCGGCGAGCGGTGGATTCTGATATTGACGGTAAAATTGGTGCTATAGAGGGAAGAACTGCTGCCTGGGAGGCATTTCATACCGGCTGTGTCTAAGCTTGAAGCTGTATACTACTATCTACTCTATCTACTATCAATTGGTGTAGCTATGGCGAGCTATGGCGAGATAATGATTGGAATTATCCGGATCTGCGGTCTTACTACTACTCTTGCATTAAAGCACGTTTTAACGGCGATAGGAAATATCTCTATGATTTGCAGGAACTTACTTTAACTTAGTAAGGCTGTCGGACATCGTTTAGATGTATACTTAAGGAATAGGGCGCTGACGAGTTGGAGGTGGTGAATGACGACGTGGGATCAGCCGCTAAGGGCCGCACATCGTTACTGTTTCTGGGGGGGAAACACGGTGCCATGTAACTCAACTCCCCTAACTCCCCTACCAAATCACTAAATCCACAGCTACAATTCGCAAGCTTACTTGACTGATCGCTGATCATGCTACCTGACAAGCATCGGCGAGGCCCGCCATGTTGTTGCAAGCACCTCATCGCTCTGATATCAGCCTAGCTTGGAGCTACTGTCTTTAACCATGTCTTGGCTGAGTGAGGCTATACCCAGTCTCTGGAGCCTCAGGTGGCGTGCTCTGGCGTTTAGTTACATTTACGCTGTTCTTGGCACCTGATGTGATTCGCATCTAAAATGACAAGGTCGCATCTCCTGCCACTGTGAATCCCATCACAGGCTTGTCTGTTGATATGTATTGATATTTGAGCAAATGAGGCAAAATCACCTCATCTGCTTCAGAGGAAGATAAATACGCCCTTGTTCCTCGTCGATTCAGCTTCACTTCCTCATCAACAATCACACTTTCAAATCCAATACTCAATACAAGATTCAGAATCATGTTCACCAAGGCTATCTCTCTGGCCGGCCTCTCGGCCATCGCCGCCGCTCTGCCTGCCACCCCGGCCAGCAAGGGCTTCTCTCTTAACCAGGTCGCCATCCCCAAGAACAGCGTCCAGCACCCTGCTGCTCACCTCGCCAAAGCTTACTCCAAGTACGGCGCTGCTGTCCCCAGCCATGTCGCTGCCGCCGCCGCAGCCACTGGTTCGGTCACCACCAAGCCCGGTCAGGATGAGGCGGAGTACATCACCAAGATCACCGTTGGCGATGCCACTCTTAACATTGACATTGACACTGGCTCTGCCGACCTCTGGGCCTTCTCTTCCCTGACCCCCGCGTCTGAGCGCAAGGGCCACAACTACTACACCCCCGGCGATAGCGCCAAGAAGATCTCCGGCGCCTCCTGGGACATCAGCTACGGTGACGGCTCCTCTGCCAGCGGTGTCGTCTATACGGACACCGTCAAGGTCGGTGGCGTTTCCTTTGACAAGCAGGCCATCGAGGCCGCCACCAAGGCTAGCAGCGAGTTCACCCAAAACACCGAGATTGACGGTCTCCTGGGCCTTGCTTTCAGCAGCATCAACACCGTCAGCCCCAACCCCCAGAAGACTTTCTTTGACAACGTCAAGGACTCCCTAGCCAAGCCCATCTTCGGTGTTCTGCTCAAGCACGGCGAGCCCGGTGTCTATGACTTTGGCTTCGCTGATGACTCCAAGTACACTGGCGAACTTGCCTACACCGATGTCGATGACTCGCAGGGCTTCTGGTCCTTCACTGCTGATGGATACTCCGTCGGCTCGTCCAGCGACGACGCTGTCTTTGCTGCCTCTGACTCGATCAGCGGTATTGCCGGTATGTCAAACCCCCCTCCCTTGAGAAAATTTTCATAAACTAATATACTTTCCAGACACCGGCACCACCCTGCTCCTCCTCGACGACACCATTGTCGACGCCTACTACGAGAAGGTCGACGGTGCCTCGTACGACTCTACCCAGGGTGGCTACACCTTCCCCAGCGACACCACCCCTCCCGACCTGTCCTTCAAGATTGGCGACTACACCGCCACCATCCCCGGAAAGTACATTGCCTTTGCCGACGTTGGCTCGGACTCTGTCTACGGCGGTGTCCAGTCCAACTCTGGCATTGGTTTGTCCATCTTTGGTGACATTTTCCTGAAGAGCCAGTACGTTGTCTTTGACTCTGAGGGTCCTCAGATCGGTTTCGCTGCCCAGAAGTAAGCGGCAAACAAGACGGAGTCTGGATCTGGGAATCGTGCGCTGGGCTGGTCTTTCGCATGATTTCCGATAGAATCCTATGAACTGATGATCGAATAAGCCGGTTATGGGCTTGTATTTAACATGACGATCTTTATATATATGTGTATATATCAATGGCTGTGAATATTCTAGATTTCAATTGAATATATACTATAAGATGAATATTTCTCGATTCAACTTTACAAAGTAGTGAGGTGAAAAATACCAGTTTTACGCGAATTAGATGAATAACCATGGATACATGTAGTGAATGCGGATATCAATTCATGACATGAATCTGACTATAACTAGCGTTTGCGGCGCACAGAACGCTTGGTTTGATCAGTTATTTCAACTGTCACAGTTTCAATACCATGATCTTTAGGCAGTCTCTGGAAATCTCTTAATTTCCGTAAATAGTCCGCTTCCTGTCCTTCTTCCTCCCAAACGCTCAGCCCTGTCTTTTCCTTTAGGTACTGCGGCCACTCTTTGGGGAAATAACCATAAATTTCCAATTTGCGTAAACCGGACATGCATCCCAACGCTCTCACAAAATCACGGTCGACCGCACATCCCCAGTGATTAGATTTCGGCACCGAGTCCAGATAAAACTCTGCCTCTTCCAAGCCAGAAGCCTCGACTGCCAATTTCTTCATGAATTCGCACCATATTGGACCGGTCGGAGGTTTGTTGTTGTTGTTAGTCAGATGAGGTCCAGGGTTGTAGGGAGGAGCTTGAACGAAGCAATATATTTTGCGCAACTCTTTCACTTTTGCGGGTGTGATATTGGCCAACCACTGCAGGCCGATTGAGGGGTCATGGAATTTAAAGGTGCTATCGGAGTAAAAACCGGGCGTGTCTTCATGGATAAGGTCATGGGGTTTTAGTATATGGAATCTTGGGCCGGCCATGCCAGGGATTATTGGCGTCCATCTGGACATAGTGTGATAACCTAACGGCACTCTGTAACGAGAACAACCAAGCATGAGAAAAGGTGAAAAAGAAGAAGAGAAAAGATCCCGCAGACAGCCACATAAGAATTATTTGTTTATGTGTTTGCCAGACTAACCCTCTTCTAGTTCCGCATGAAGTTATCCCCAACTCAGCACCGCTCCGGGTTACCTTTGATGGCTCGTCGTCGACAGTCTCATTGTCTTCGGAGTCGCTCTCATTCTGGTTCTCTTTGTTAGGGACAGCTATAGTAGAGATAGTTCAAGAGAAGTTGAAAAAGCTAAGCTTAAGAGAGGAAGGAAAGTAACTTAGGGAAGTAAGAGATAGGGAGGAAAGACTAGATAAAAGGCCAATGGCATACATAGGAACCGATCTAGTCAAAGAAATGCAGTGACGGACAGAGGTTTAACTAGTTTATAAATTCCCATGTAAATCAGTTACATATGCATTATTTACCAGACACCGTCATTACGTAGAGTAGACCATTGTTCAAAATATTTTGAAATAAAATGACACTGAAAAAGACAAGAAACAACGCCTATGCATATAACCCACGCCACATTTTGTAAAATTGTTCGAAACAAACGCTGATCACACCAAATATGCAAATGACTAGAGTCGGAAAATATTACATCGAGTAGAATTACTAATAAGCCTGAGCCGAAAACAAGAAGATGAAAGGTCGAATCGAACCAAAGTCAAAATTATGAGAAAATTCCAACTCCGCCCGCAAACACGGTAAACGAAACGACGGTGACGGCGATCATGGTAAACACGAAGCCGAGGGTTTGACGCTCCATATTCGAGGTTGCGGCGTTGCACGTCACGCAAACATATTCTATACCATGTTAGACAGTATTTAAAACAAAAACTCAGAATAAACTTACGGCCTAGTGAAGTCGGCGCCTGAGTCGCGTACATGCCGAACGAAAACGTTGCAGGCCCCAGTTTACCGGCAGCAGCAACGTCGGTCGGAGCAGTGCCGGCTTCGTAGATGATCAAGGTGTAGTATGCCGTCAGCAGAGGGTTCGAGGAAGTCTCGTTGTCATCACCGGTGTTCCAGACGACAGAGCTATTCGTAGTCGAATAGCTCATGTTTTGGGCGATCGTGTAGGTAGCCCTGTTCGAACTGCACGATGCAATGACATCGACCTTACTGGGCGTGATCTCCACCGATGTATAGTTCCAGCCAAAGGTTATGTTCTGGCCGATCTTGTAGTATGTAGTTGTAGTCGACGCTGGTTCTGTCAGAGACGCTCCTCCGGCTGGAAGACGGGCGTCGACCGAGGTGACCTGAGAAGTAGTTTTGGTATCCGTCTTGGTGCCGGTTTTGGTGCCGGTTTTGGTGCCAGTGCCGGTGACAGTGGCAGTACCGGTGGTACCTGTTTCCTTTGCAGTGGCCGTGTCTGTATTTGTGTTTGATCCGGTGCTCGCTGTCACGGTTGGGTTCGAGGCTGTCGAGGCCACGCCACTGGTAGTCGTTCCATCTACCGACCGATATTAGAATTTGATTCGTTACATTTGTCATACAAACTCACCTCGTTGGAAAATATTGTCGACGAAATCGGGCCACGACCATGCGACTTGAGCGAGCACGAGCACGCTGCAGAGCAGGTTGAATAACATGTGCGAACGCATCTCGGCTGCGTCGGCTCCCTTGATGGCCGGGAGTTATGAAGTTATGGAAGTGAGAGAAGCAGTCAGCCTCAGCCTGTCGAGAGAAATTAAGGCTCAGACTGTTCTCAGAAGAGTCGTTCGTATGTCAATGTCGCTTCGATGCCGTGCAAACGTCCTCGATGTCAGACCAGTCGATCGGCGCGGAGAAACGCTCTCTCAGGGATGAAACAAAGTGAGACAGCGACAACAACAACAAACACAGCGAACGAGGGGAATAGCACCGACAGCGTCTGATAAAAAGCGAGCGACGGGAATAGAGCGAGCAACAGCGATGCGAATCCAGAGAGCAGAAAAAAGATAAAAAACGGATGAAGCAGATGCAGAAGCAGAAGCAGAAGAGTCTAGAGCCACTCAGCCCAGTTGATCTCCAGGATAAAACTAGCTGACCCTAACAAAAGCCTCCCCTCCTGCTCAGTGCGCGCTAGGCTGGATGTGGCAGCCATTGGTGGCACATGATTGGGCGGATTCCTCTTTTGGGTGCTGTGGGGCCAATTCTTGCCGACTCTGCCGCTGCTCATTGGCTGATACTCATGCAAGTCTCAGACATTTTGCGCGCTTGTCCGTTTACGGTAAGAGTGTCTATTTTTGGTCTTTTTAGCCGTCATCAGCATGACTTTGGTATACAAACAATTCTGACAGAGTACTAGTAGCATAATGATAGTAATAATCAAATCTATGTCCCAGAATACACGCCCATTCTTGCCGCTGCTGTGGCTGAGCCAAACTATAGCACATCCACCCCTTGCAGCTCCAAGGCTTGCGCCGAGAATGATGCAACATTCTAGCAACTGTCACCCCTTGCCAGACCAGGTACCTATGTAGTGACATGTCAAGAACATTGAACTCAAATATCGTGAGATGATAGTTGTATTAAAATTATGGATCTATCTGATACTAAGCTAAAGCCGACCGACATCCGGCTCATACATATCAACACGTCAAAATATAAATATCCAAGGTTTTCATTATTTAATGCTTGTGTCGTACTGTCGTTAAATTCGCACTCATGATGTTGTTCCCTCAAGAGCTGATGAATGCTTGCGTGAGGTGAACAGGGCTGCAGCTGCTCGGGTGCGTGAAGTTCTCGTAGGCCACGGTCCAGAAGAGCTGGGGGGCTCCGTGCCACCAGTCGCAGGCTATTATCATCCATTAGCAAGTTGCAAATGAGTATTGGATACCTTGAGGGGACTTACCAAGCCAGCCGGTGAACTCGCTCTGGTTCCAGACGACATGGTTGTTCTCGACGACGAACCCGCTAACTCCTTCACCGGCATTGATATCGACTAGTTCCCATCCTAATAAAAACGTTAGTTGACAATATTTAGCAGAAAACTGCCGCACAAAACTCACCGGCATAGTTGGTAGCACCGCCCAACTCAAACCCAAACGTAAACTCCTGTCCGATATCCATCTGCAGATACGTCTCGTTGAGGTAGAACTTGCCAGCCGCGGACTTGCTGGTGCCCAGGACGGCTTCGGACATGCCGGCACCGGTGTGGTAAGCTTCGACAAAGAGGTTGTTCTTTGAAGGCGAGTTTGAGACTGTCTTGAGGTGAAACTCTTTCTGGGTGGCAGAGACGCCAGCGGCCAGCGTGGCCAGCGAGAGGACGATCTTGGTGAAGAGCATGGTTGTGGTCGTGAGGATAAAAAAGGATGAGTGTTAAAACAGCGGACAAGGTGGGCTTTTTAAGAGCCTGTGGGAAGAATTTTGCTCAAAGGAAGCTTGTCTGGTATGAAGGTGGCTGGTTTGTGTGAGTCAGGAGGTTTGTCGGAGTATATATGTAAAGTGATAATGTTTTATGTCCACCTCCGGGCAGCAAACAGCGGTCTTTATATAATGCAAGACCGGGATTTGACAGGATCAACTCATTATGGTCGTAAAAATAAATAATTATTTCTTGACGCAAGAGGTCGTCCATGCACCCGACTATGTCCCCGCCCAACCTAGCTACTCTGAGAGGAAATGACGTCTATCCGCGAAAAGCTCGAACCAGTTGTCCGGTAAACGTCGGTCGCACAGTGGATATGCGTGCAAATCAGCAGCCAGAGAGGAAAAGCGTGGGTAAGACACAGCAAATGACGGCGCATCTCTGGGCAATATTTTGCCCAACCAGTGGCGCAGGCTGGTTCGTGAGTCTTTTTGTGGGGTTAATTGTTATCCCCATGATGGTCGCTCAGGTGATCGGCAGAACAACCGACAAATCCCCAGGCGGCAGATGAGACAAGACTTGCTTGGCGTTGCCTGCTAGTTTGCGTAGTTTTACGCAGTTTACGTACCACTTAGTCAGGCATTGACCGGTTTGTCGTTAGCACTGTTGTTTAGGCGATAAAATATCAGAGAATGAAAGAAAGGTTCCTGGCTGAAACAACCAAACTCCGAGATCGTCAGTGGGGCGCTACCGGCGCTTCCCATTGGCTGTGCCGCCAGAAAGCTATACTAATCCATCCGGCCCGAATAGGAAATTGGCAGCCTGTGCAACAGAATAATAATACGTACAAGAATAGTGCGCGTAAAAGGGCCTGTCGGACTGGCGAACCGGAGTACAGAATACGTAGTATCGCACATATGTACATTGTCGCAAAATATTTAGTCGGACCTCGGTTGTTCATGCAGGGACGCGTTGATGGGCGCAAATAATGATAGTCATGATATTCCACAGATGATCTAATCACTGACGTCTGCAGGCTCCAGTCTTCTGATATCACTAGTCTTACTCATACTCCATACATAAAGTATTAAATTAAATTTAGATATACACGTCTATCGTCTAGCGTACTCCTTTTTCAAGGACCACTTGCCCCGGCCATTGCGCCCGCCCTTGTCCAGCACCGCCACCGTCTTGAGCGTCTCCTTGAACTCAGCCGATCGCTGCGCTGTCGTACAGAACCGGTTAAAGTGATCGATCAGCATTTGCGTGTACGCCGAGCCCCCCTGCGCAAGTATGTAATCTCGGATCATCGGCAGGAACTCTACTCGCCCTCCGGGAGCTGGGCTGTTGCGAGAACTGTTACTGCTGCCTGTTCGGTTGGCCAGGTTGGCCAGGATACTGGCAGAAGAGGGCCCAGCGCCTGCACCCCGTGCCATACTGGCTGCTCCTCCAAAGGGAGACCCAGTGCGAGATGCGTCGTCCGGTCTGCCGGCGATGCCAAACTGCCCGGTCCATGTTGGAGTTCCTACGGGTACAGCCCGTGCTTTTTCTTCGGCCTTGCGCAGCTTCTCGGCTGCTTCTGCCGCGAGCCGTTTGGCCTCTGCTTCAATTATTCCTCTGTCCGGCGCGATAATTTTCTTTCCGTTGACGATTCGGTCGTGTTCAAGAGCAGAGTGGACTCCAGACTGTGCGAAGATGGCTTCCATCAGCCGAGAGTCGGAAGTCGGTTCTTTCGTTTTTGCTTCGCCATCTTCTTCTCCATTATCTCCTGCGTCGTCGTGGAATTCTTCCACTGCTGCGACCCCCTCGACATTTTGAACATCTTGCTTGTCATCTTGTCGAGACTTCAGTTTCTCCTTGGCATTCTCCTGGTACGTCACTTCTGCGTTGAAAAGATTGCTGGTTTCTGCTTGGTCTTCTTCCCCCAGGGAGAACAAATCGTGCAGACTGCTCATCTCAAACGTCTGTCGCTGCTTCGGGTCTTTCAGCACTTTGTTCGTCAGGAACTGCTTGAAAATCTGGCGATGGTAAATCTTCTCTTCGATCGTGCCCGCCGTCATCAAACGGTAAATTGTAACTTCTCTCTTTTGTCCAAGCCTCCATGCTCTCTCTCGAGCTTGCATGTCGGTTGATGGATTCCAGTCAGGATCGTAGATGAGAACACGGTCAGCTCCCGTGAGGTTGACGCCGAGTCCGCCAACCTTGGTTGTGAGTAAGAAGACATGGATATCTGGACTGTTGTTGAATTCGTCCACAAGGCTCTGTCGCCGATGGATCGGAGTCTCACCGTCCATCCGGCGGTAATTAAAGCCGGGGAGCCCTTTGACAAACTTCTCCAGGATGTTTAACATGATGCGATGCTGCGCAAACAACAACGTCTTGTGGCCAGTATCCTTCCATAATTCCAGGAGAGCCTTGACCACTTGCATCTTGCCGGATTTTGCAGCATCGCCGTAGTCCGCTCGAGAGGAGAAAAGCTTGTGGGTGACAAGATCCGGATGGTTGCAGATCTTGCGTAGCATGTCAACCCCATACAAGACCTGCCTGCGCCCGGCCAGAATGTTGTTGCACTCTCGTGAATTCAAGAATTGCGCGTAAGCCTTGCGTTGGAGTGGCGACAGCTTGCAGAAGAGAACCTGCTCGCTCTTCTTGGGGAGATCGGCAGCCACGTCCACTTTGAATCGTTGTAAGAGATAGGGGCTGATGGCCTCCTTCAGAGTCTCTGCGCATCGTGCGGCGGTCTGGACTTGCAAGTTACTTGCATTTGCGTAGCCTCCCTGGCGAATAGGGAATTCGAATTGATTGCGAAAGTCGACCAGAGTGCCCAAACGCATTGGAAAGACAAAGTCGAAGAGGGACCACAGTTCGGACAAGTTGTTTTGCATTGGCGTGCCAGACAGAATCAAGCGATGCGGAGTCCGCAGCTCTTTACAATGGATGGTGATCGACGTGTTTGGGTTGCGGATCTTGTGGCCTTCATCGAGAACAGCACACTCCCAGTCAACGGGGATGAGAACGGGCGCATACGTCTGGAGACCTGAATACGTGGTGACCAGAACATGGCCCTCCTCAACCACCCGTTGCACAATCTTCTTGGCCATTTTCTGCGCCTTTGTCATCGTATAAGGCTGACTAGGGTTCCATATCTGACTGCTCAAGGCATTTTCGCGCGAGCTTTCGTTCCGAACATTGATCATCCCGCTCCCAGACGTATGCAAGATGGATACTCTGAACGGCGGCCACCATCGATGAAACTCGGTCACCCACTGTTTCATGACGGTGGCCGGGGCCACGACAATCACCGGCTTCTGCAGTTTTCCGCTGTGATGAAGACCTGCTAGGAATGAAATTATCTGGATTGTCTTGCCGAGGCCCATTTCATCGCCAATAATGCCTCCCACTTGCTGTTGGTACAGTTCCCAGAGCCATTGTACGCCAGTCTTTTGGTAATCAAAGAGGACTGGGAATATATCACCAGGTACGCGATATCCCCCATCGTATTCAGCATCGGGAACAGTTGGGTGTGGGAGGAGCCATTCTTCAGTCTGCTGCCCTGCATCTGCCTCGTCCTTTTCTTCATCCTCTTCCTCTTTGATGGTTTCTACGTCCGCCGTTCGTTTACGAGCTGCGGCTCGTCGACGGATCCAGCGTCGCAATCTTTCTTGATAAAATTCCTCGTTGCCATCGTCTAGACCCGTCAGATCTTCGACGTCCTCGTCGTCGACTTTTCGTGCTTTCCGTTTCCCCAGAGTTTCTCCTGGGGTAGGATCAAATTCATCCGTAGAAGAGCGCTCACTCGCTTCGCTCTCCACGTAGGAATCATCATCTCCGGCGTCTATCTGTCGAGAAGTCTTGGCCGCTCTTCGTGAAACACTGGGAGCAATCTTTCTCCTTTTTCGCGACCGATCTGATTCGGGGAAATCCTCCGAGCTTTCTTGATCGTCACCGACACCCAGCCCAGGAAGGCGTAGGTCACGATGAGACATAGCAGCTCTCTTGGACGCATCACGTAAAGCTTCCGCCTCGTCGCGTTCATCCTCGGCATCAATCAGGGCATCCTGTAAGCTTTCCAGTGTACCTTGCCTCGGACCGGTACTCATTTTCGAGAATGGGGTGATTTTCCCCGTGCGAATAAGATAATCACGACGGGACTCATTTGGCAGTCTGCCGCTTTCTGTCTCCGGTGCAACATTTTGATCCACGTGTCGGCCGTCGATGCGCTCTTGTATTTCCTTCAAGTCCGACTCTAGAGTAGCCAATCTATCCTGGGCTTTCGTGATCTCGGATTCGGTGCGTACTCTCTGCGCTGGTCCGGCGGGTTGCTCTAAGCGTTGGTATAGCTTCAAAATCTGATCCTCGATTTTGCTGTTGGAGTCAGCATATGATTCGGCTTGCACAAAGCGGGTGTTCGCTCACAGCTTCTCTTTAGTGGTCCGTTCGATTCTCTTCTGATCTCTCTCATCCGCTTGTTCCATAAGCAGCCGATCGGCCTGCACAATCAGCTCCGAGGTCCGCCCATCAAGATAGTCAGGGTGTGCCGTACCTGGCGACCAAGTTCTCTTTCGAGATCATCTTGGTCTCGGACGTTGGCGTTGAGCTCACGGAGCTTTGCCGATTCATCTGCACCGGCTTGGGACTCCATGATGCGACGAATTCGATGGCTGCCAAACCACGCCTCAACACACGAGCGCAACGGTTACGGGGACATGAAGGTCATTTCAGTCGTCAACAGGATGTGATTCCCCGTGGACAGACAGAAAGTGTAAAAAAAAATCATCGCAACAAAAGACGGCGACGTCAGACCAATCGAGGGCGAAATCCATGGCAGAAAACGGTGGCGTCGCTGACCGCCCTAGGCACCGCCTGCTGGATGAGTCACTCATAGTCCGTGCTACTACTGTATGTAATTACATACTCACAGTTAAAACTTAACAAATACTAATGCTACAGCCTTGCTCCGTATTCCTCCTAGTTAGCGGCAGCCACTGCTGTCATCAGGTTCATTCCGCATTTCAGCGCCCAAGCATGCGAGTTGTACTCCGTGGTGCTCATTACTATTAGTCGCCTGGACCGCGCCGATCGCTTAATTCCTCTGCCTGAAAACGGCTGCATGTCGGACTATCATTCGAGCATCCAGAATGCAAATTGTCCGTCAACAAGCATATTGCAGGCTGCTCTGCGCGCTGTCGTCAGACGTGCAACCATAGTCGTGCGTAGTTATAATAGACAGGCTGGATGGAGAGCTTCGAGCGTAGGGCAATGTGTAGTCGAGTCCGCGGTTGTGGTAAGCACTCGAGAGAATACACCAAAACTAGCGTTTCACACGGTGCACAAACCGAATCATAACCGGATCATCCACACAGTCAGTCATATTCACCAGCTGTGGTCTCTTGCTGCTGCTGCTGCTGCTGAGAGAGTAATGGTATAACATAGCAGGAGTAGTGGTCGTGGTTGCTACAGCAGGCGCGACCCTCGCCGGCTTCTCCCAAACGGCCTAACCGGCGCAGGCGAGAGCGACTCCACCTCCAGCTCGTCTTCGATCGTCCTCATTCCTCCCAAGTCCCTCTCCTCCCCTCATTATTCTACGCATACATCGCTACTGTCTCTGCATCGCACACTCCGCCCTTCATCGTTCGCCTGTAGTTTCTCCCTGCCCAGCAGCTTATCGCAACCGCCCGCAGCCCGCCCCCGAGTCGTTCGTGGCTGGTCTGGTCTGGTTGGGTTGGGTTGGGTCTCTTAGCCTGTCAGCGCAGCCGCCCAAACGACGTCGGCTCCTCACTAATCATGCTAATGGCTAATTAGTGACTATTAGGACCTCTCCTTGCAACCACCACAACCACAACCACAACCACAACAACCTCGCTCGCTGGCTCCGGCTTCTGCTATCACTCCGGCCACAGCAAACGGGCGTGCACCGCTCTGGATGATGAATAGCTGCAGCTCTCTATAGCGGCAATTCCTCTTCCGACGCGTCTTCGCTTGCGTCAACCCCCGTTCTGCCCAGTGCCTGCCCTTCCCCGCCAAGTCGGCGCTACGTCGCCTGTACGGCTACGGTACAGCCTCCCTCAGGCATCGCATCGCGCTGCTCGTGCCGCTCGCTCGCTCTCCCCGTTGCACGCCAGCAGCACTCTGTTTCTGTCGCCAATCCCCGCCATTGCTCTGTCGTGGCTGTCCGGATGAATGTTAGGCGGCTCTGAACGTGACAATATGGATCAGCAGTGGCAGGCCTACGGAGGAGACCCTTCTGCGATGGGTCGCCCAAGCCACCTGGACAACAGCAACCCGGCATCCTATGCCCCCCGGCTGAACACCAAATACGGCGGGCAACAACACGTTCCGCAAGGTCATCCTCCCGCAGGATACACCTACGAGAGCTACCAGTCGCCAATCACCGCCGCAAAGGCCACCGCCCTGGGCTCAAACTCGAAGCCGGTCTCGCTGGCCTCTTCTCCAGCCGCAACACCGCACGCGCGCGACATCATGGCCGACGCCGATACACCCATGGAGGATGCCGATCCCTACAATCGCTCCAAATACTCAGCCAGGCTGACTCACAATACTCGTCCGTCGTCGCAATACATGCCGACCGAGGAGTCTTCTGCTGCTCGACGATATTCGCCTATGAATATCTTGTCGCCCACCTTGCCGTATGCCTCGAGCCCGACAAAGGGCCAGAATCCCTTTGTCGCTTCGCCTCCCGCCCCGGGCAGCTCTCGACAGTCGCCCACGAGAGCGTATGCGTCGCCTCCTCAAACATATCAGTCACCACCAGGTCAGTCGTGTTCTCGTGCTATAATTATCCCATTAACCCCAAAATGGCTAACATTATTATCCACGTAGGTGCTCGCATGTCTCGACTTCCTCCGTTGCAATCATCGGACCCGAGTTCAGAGCTCTATTTTCCTACCTCCGCTTCAACTCAGCTGAGCGCTCCCTTCTCGGCTGAGCCCAAGTCGCCGCGCCCTGCGCAACAGGCCAACAACAATAAACTGCCCGAACGGGGGCCAATCCCGAAATTCTCGAACATCCAATCCACCCAGGAACTCCGACCGAGGACACACGGGCAACCTCCTTACCGCAGAGCCAACCCCGAAGGAGGCTTCATCAGCGTAAGTTATGTAGTGTCTGTATCCAGAGACCTCTGACTAACGCCGTACCATAGCCATTGCAAGCTCTGACAAGCCACCTGCCGGCCACGTACCGGATATGCAATCCCGGTTTCAAATATGAGACATCGCGCAATCCTCGCCGTGTACTTACCAAGCCCAGCAAAGGCGTCAAAAACGATGGTTATGACAATGAGGACAGTGACTACATTTTATACGTCAACGATATCCTGGGCAGTGAAGAGGGAAATCACAAGTATGCCCCCTGTCTCTCGTTAGAATCAGTTTTTTGCTAACCTATGCAGAAACCGTTATCTGATTCTCGACGTTTTGGGTCAAGGAACCTTTGGTCAAGTAGTCAAATGTCAAAACCTCAAGACCCAGGAGGTTGTGGCGGTCAAAGTTGTGAAAAATAAGACCGCCTATTTCAACCAAAGTATGATGGAAGTTTCCGTCCTCGACCTGGTATGTTTGGTGTTTGGTTATTTCTGAACTAGCAATTGACTGACTTATGACCAACAGCTCAATACGAAATACGACAAGAACGATGACCACCATCTCCTTCGATTGAAAGATACTTTTCTTCATCGGCAACATTTATGTTTAGTGTTCGAGTTACTCAGCGTGAACTTGTATGAGCTTATCAAGCAGAATCAGTTCCGGGGATTGAGCACGACTCTGGTCCGAGTCTTTGCGCAACAATTACTCAATGGCCTCAGTCTCTTAAACAAAGCTCGGCTTATACACTGTGATTTGAAGCCTGAAAACATCCTCCTCAAGAAGTGCGTTTGAAACCTATTCCAAAAACCCCATCCATCTTCGTCTTCAAAAACTGACTCTCTATTTACTACACAGCTTGGAAAGTCCTATCATCAAAATCATCGATTTTGGCTCGGCTTGTGACGAGCGTCAGACCGTGTATACCTATATCCAATCACGATTCTATCGCTCTCCCGAGGTCTTGCTTGGCCTTCCGTATTCGTCTGCGATCGACATGTGGTCTCTTGGGTGTATCGTGGTCGAGCTATTCCTTGGTTTACCACTATTCCCGGGGTCGTCTGAATACAACCAGGTGGCACGAATTACAGAGATGCTGGGCATGCCGCCCACGTGGATGCTCGAGATGGGCAAACAGTCGGGCGAGTTTTTTGAGAAGACACAAGACGAATTCGGCAGAAAATCCTGGCGCTTAAAGAGTATGGAGCAGTATGCTCGCGAGCACAACACCAAGGAGCAGCCCAGCAAGAAATATTTCCAAGCGAATACCCTGGAGGAAATCATTCGCAGTTACGCAATGCCAAGGAAGAATATGAAGCAGTCAGAAATAGAACGAGGTAAGAGAGCACGCTTGACCCTTACTAGCCATCCACTAACAATAAACAGAGGTCAATAACCGTGTTGCCTTTATCGACTTTGTGCGCGGGTTGTTGCAAATCAATCCTCTTGAACGATGGTCCCCGCAACAGGCAAAGCTGCATCCGTTTATCACTCAGCAAAAGTTCACTGGACCATTTGTCCCTCCCATGAACTTGAAGTTCTCGGCTCTCAATAAGAGTATCGCACCTGGGATACAGCAGCAACAACAAGCAGAGGCCGCTAGTAAGCAGCGGGCCGCACAGGCAGCTCAAGCAGCCCAGGCACAAGCCCAGTCCGCTGCTCAATCTGCGTATGCGATGCAAATGGGACAATACCACCCTCAAGCGCATAACCAAGCTCCGCCAGTTTACAATGGCATGTACCCCAATCATCAGCAGCAGCAGCAGGGCGCGCCGCCACCCTATCCAGCGCAGCCTTCCGGATACGGTCATCAAATGCCTATGGTGCAAGGCCAGATGCATCAGCCTCAGTACGGGGCTGGGCAAAGCCTCTATGCTCAGGCAACTACCAGGGCAGGCCGACAGCGAGCAACCACTTTGGATCCACAACAAGGTGGAGTTCCACCCACAATTCAACGGGTTGCCAGTCATCTCGATCCAAATGCGCCGATCAGGTTACAACCAAGCCCTGCCTATTATCCTCCACCCCCAGATGGATATAGTGAATCTGCCGCGAGTGCTAGACGCCGTGGTAGTAGAGCTGGAGCTGGTCATCGAAACCGTGATTTCATTCGCACCTTGGAAGATGGCGCTCTCGGCGATGGTTTTACGGGACAAAATCAGTGGCATTAATTTCCCCCTTCCTGGATGCAATCATTCCAGCACTACGAGAACACTGATCATATAGGCCATGGGCCTGTTGCGATGCTCCCTCCCGACTGGTATGCGCAAAGAAAGTGCCCAGGTCCCATAGCGGAAGAGAACTTGCACGATTAATCAGCATACCATGCGCCTTGTTAAGTTTACTGGCCTCAGGGTCAAAGCAGACTGTGTTTGTCGTTATTTGTTCTCGATCAATCTCGGTCAACCCGAGGTATATGCCGCCGTCTCCTTGAGCTTACTGTGAGAACAGACAAAGTGTTTTGCTTTTTAGCTGCGACAGTCGTTTTATTTTCCTGGGCTTCACAAGCAGCGTCGAGCCGCACGGTTCTCGTCACCACTGCTTAAAAGAATGTTCATATTCTCGGAAAATCGTGGGTTGTTTTGGCATAGCGCCGGCGTAAGAATCTTTTTGGAAAGACTTTTGTTCGCGTTCTGTTGCATGACGTTCCAATTCTGTGGTAAATTTGTTTATTTTCCAGACCCCCTGAAAGAAATTCGTTTTGTCCAGCGTGGGCCAGATGAAAGAACTGAGTACGCCTTTATAAATATATACGCTTTATGTTATCACCTCTTATGTAGTATATGCAGAATCAAAATCCAAAAATCCATTTACCTATAAGTCCCCATTGGCAAATACAGCATCTGTATATAACAAGAGTCTTTGAAACAGACTTTGTTGCATTGGTTTGTGTAGAGCGCGGAGTCTCGTTCTAGATATCTGATTGAGGGTTTTATCCGTGTAGTATTAACATACTTCCTGACTATTATCGACTAATGCGCCCGAGCAATGAGAATGCTGGAATATTAATGTATAAAGAAAAAAACCTTCACCTTTTGTTGTGTTCTTTTATAGATCGTGTTTAATGCCTAACAAATCAGGCACCACCTATCAATCGGGTACAGTCTAACCACATCCGGTTAAGTCACCCCTCGCTTAAATTTCGTATCGCCGCCTGCAAAGCCATCCCACTGCGGCTTAGGACCGGGTTGGCTTCACGCGAAACTCATCATCTCGACGAGCGTTTTGTCGTCAAGGCCAGGTTCAACTTGTTTTTCTGGGACTTGAATCTTTCGCTCTATCCCTGAAGGGAAAAAGAAAACAACACGCCGAGTTACTTCCCGAAAACGAACGCCCAAGATGTCTCGCTTTTTCCACGGTGGCGGCAGCGACAGCGACTCCAGTTCCTCCGACGAGGAGGAGCTCTACAGCGATCGCGATGAGGAAGAACAGTCTGAAGAGGAAGAAGAATCGTCTAGCGAAGAAGAAGACACCGACGACTCTGACTCTGACTCCAGCGAGGACGAGGGCAAGCCCAAGAAAACAGGGGCCAACATTTTCTTGAAGGACGACGATGAGGAAAGCGAGGAGAGCGAGGACGAGGCAGCGCCTGTCGTCGTCAAGAGTGCAAAGGATAAGCGACTTGAGGAGCTCGAGGGTACTGTGAAGCTTATTGAGAATGCTCAGCGAATCAACGATTGGACCGTTATTTCAACTGGTGAGTTGGGTTTGAATGTTTTTTTTTTCTGGGGAGGGGTCGTGCTGACTGTTTTTGTCTTTAAGAATTTGACAAGTTGAACCGACAAATTGTCAAGATCACTCAATCGGGACCTACGCCGAAGGTTTACATTAAGGCCATTGCCGATCTCGAGGATTTCATGAACGAGGCCATCGCCAAGCAGAAAGTATCCACAAAGAAGCTGAATGCAAGCAACGCCAAGGGTCTTAACGCTGTCAAGCAGCGCATCAAGAAGAACAACAAGGATTTCTCCACTGAGATCGACAAGTACCGAGAGGACAAGGATGGCTATATGGAGGCTGACGAAGTCGAGGCGGCACCAAAGCCTACGGCGATCAGTGCAGCCCGTGTCTCGAGGGCCATCGACGCTGGTACCCCCCTTGCCGGTGATGATGAAGGCTTTGCGACCGTTGGCCGTCACGGAAAGACTCTGCAATACACCCCCGAAAGCATCCTCAAACATCTCCGCATTATCGTCGAGTCGCGAGGAAAGAAAAACACCGATCGTCAGGAGCAAATTCGCACCATGGAGAAGCTCCTCGAGGTTTCTCAGACTCCTTACCAGCGCATCCGTGTTTACCTTACTCTCATTGCCACTCGCTTCGACATGTCGGCGTCTTCGACCGCGACTCACATGAGCCCCGAACAGTGGAAGCTGGCCGAAAGCGAGTTCTCGAGTCTGTTGTCTGTTTTGGAGGAGAACCGTGATCACGTTGTTGCCGAAGGTGCTGAGGAATGGGAAGACGATGAGAAACTTCCCGTGATTGCAGAGGGTGAAGTCTTCCGCATTCCCGGAAGCATTGTGTCTTTCGTTGAGCGACTCGATGACGAACTTACCCGTTCCCTTCAACACATCGACCCCCACACTGCCGAGTATATTGAGCGCCTCAGCGATGAGCAAGCACTTTACACCGCCATTCTTCGCGCTCAATTCTACACCGAAGAGCCGAGCAAGAACGACAAGGCCGAGTCCAAACAAGATAGCGTTAACCGTATCGTCATCAGGCGATTGGAGCATGTTTACTTCAAGCCTTCGCAAGTTGTGTCAATCCTTGAAGAAGGTTCATGGAAAGCCCTGCCAGAAAAGCTGAACTCTGGTGTCACTCCCCGTGGATCGGCCAGCGATGTGCCAACTCTGGTCCAAACTCTTTGCAACTATCTCTTCAAAAACAGCGACGGTATCATCCGTGCTCGCGCGATGCTGTGCCAGATCTACTTCCTTGCCCTTCACGAGAACTATTACCGTGCGCGAGACCTTATGCTCATGTCTCACTTGTCGGAGAACATTTCCAACTTTGACGTGAGCACACAAATCCTGTTCAACAGGACTCTTGTCCAGATTGGTCTTTGCGCCTTCCGGGCCGGCCTTGTCTACGAGGCTCAAAACACTCTGTCTGAGATTTGCGGAAGCGGTCGTCAGAAGGAATTGCTTGCACAGGGTATTATTCTCCAGAGGTATTCGACTGTTTCGCCTGAACAGGAGAAGCTTGAGCGCCAGCGCCAGCTGCCTTTCCACATGCACATTAACTTGGAGCTGCTGGAATGCATCTACCTCACGTCGAGCATGTTCTTGGAAGTTCCCCTCATGGCCCAAACTTCTTCCAGCCCAGAGATGAAGCGCCGTGTTATCTCGAAGACATTCCGTCGTATGCTCGACTACAACGAGCGACAAGTCTTCACGGGTCCCCCTGAGAACACTCGTGATGGTGTTATCATGAGCGCCAAGTTCTTGGCTGCCGGTGACTGGAAGAAGGCTACCGAGTTGCTCAACACAATCAAGATCTGGGACTTGATGGCCCAACCCGACAAGATCAAGACCATGCTGGCCGAGCAGATCCAAGAGGAAGGCCTGCGTACCTACTTGTTCACCTACGCACCTTTCTACGACACACTATCCGTCTCCACCCTCGCCACCATGTTTGAGCTCCCTGAAAAGAAGATTGCCTCTATTGTCAGCCGTATGATTTCGCACGACGAACTTGCAGCAGCCCTTGACCAAGTCAACGATGCTATTGTCTTCACCAAGGGTGTTGAGCTGTCTCGTCTGCAATCTCAAATTGTCACTCTCGCTGACAAGTCTATGTCTCTCCTTGAGGCCAACGAGAAGACATTGGAGCAACGCACACAAGGAATGGCAAACGCGTTCCAGAGGGACCAAGGCTCCGCTCGCGGTGGCCGAGGCGGCCGCGGTGGCGCCCGTGGAGGAGCCCGATTCCCTGGAGGTGGTGGCCAGCGTCGACCGGGTGGTCAACAATTCAGCGGCGGTGCATTGGGCGGTGCTATCAAGGCATAGATTCATAATTCATGATTTTCTTTTCTTTTCTTTTCTTTCATATAATGTATCTCTTTTGTTTTTAGTTTTTATCATTCCGTGGGTCCAAAAAAAGTGTCCTGCATCCTCTGATCTCATTTCCTTTTGGAGTTTGTGAGTTTTGTCTCATCATGAAGATATGGGAACTACGATGTAGTGGAAAAGCTCACCTGGTGATGTCCTGTCCACAAATGTTATCGGAAAAAATTATGTTCCAAGTAGAACAAATAAAGTCATGATATACTTTCAATTAGTTTTACTAAACGCTAAGTTCCTATGAATTTATAATGTCATGTCTATCATAATAAAACGCTATGTACATGTATGCTCTAGTATATTATACGGATGCCAGCCGTGTAAGTCAACTCAAACTGGGGCCTCTTCTCGAGCAGTCTAAGAATGGCAAACCAAAGTACTATGAATCCTCAAAATATAATGTCTCATCCAGTCTTTCATAATCACCCGTCTTCTCCTAAAAGATTCTGAGGCGACCAGTACTCGTTTTCTTCACACTGACTGTCCAGCCACACCAGACCATCGCCCAAGAGATCGTCAATGACCGTGGTCGCGCGTGCCTTTTCCCAGCTGAGATTCGCCTGTAACATGGAAACTGTGATATAGCCAAGGACTTGGATAACCTCCAGTACTGTAGACTGGTCTGTGTTGAGTTCTTTGGGTATGGAGCGGATGAATTGCTTGCGGCCGACGTGGATGATGCTGAATCCTGAGCCTAGGGGCTCGAGTGACTTGACTGCCCGGAGGATATCATCACTGAAAGAATACCATTAGCTTCCTCGTTCATATGTAAGGTCTTTATTGTGGTTATAGCGCACTTTGACACCTCCAAACCACCGCCGATAGCTTTCCCTCTGGCGACTCTCTTGCGACACTCGCTCACCCCGATAAGCCCGCCGTTTTCACTTCTAGTCTCCCTGCACAGCTCAACAACTCGCACAGCAACCTCAAAGTAAAAATCATTCATATCTCCACCCAGTATCTGCGTCCAGAAACTCCCGCCTTCCATCAACCCTTTGCCCCGGCTCCCTTTGCCCTTGACGTTACTCGCCGCGAGTGGGTCGACTCCGATGGTATTGCACATGCGAGCGAACTCGGCGCGAAACGTGGGGTTGGATTTGATCTTGGATGCATGTTCGAGAGCGAAAGTGTGGAGTAAGGACTGGAATACGGAGAGCTGTGTTTGGAGGGAGGATAGATGTGTTGATCGTAGGTTTGCGCCGTGAGTCGCGTATGATTGGGTGGTTTGGTTGCGGTTGGCGAATGCGCCCAGGCCGACGCCTCGTCTGGTTGCCATTTTATCGACATATGCCTCGAACGATGAATAAATAGTCAGAGAGAAAGGGAAGCCCTGTAGATTATTGACTCCTGCTTCGTCATACGTAGTACGTCCAGTCTCCAGCGGGGTCGCTAGCCCTAGCCCTAGCCTAGGCCCCGATAAGATAAGAGCCGCGCCACGATTGGTCCGAGAAAGTAGACTTAGGCTAACCCAAAGCAAGGCTAGCGCCCCCGTCTACCCACAAAGCAATTTTCTTTTTGCCGAACTTCGTCGAGAGTTCCTTTTCTCTTCCTCCGACCACTCGCCCAACGCCGACCATCGACAACCCTCGACAATCCGCGACACAATGGCTGCCACTTCGTACGATTCCCTTTCGTTCCTCTCCAGCTGATTAGCGAGGATTCCAGTTATAGTCGTCTCCATTTTCTCGCTGGAGTTGCTGTTGCCATTTTTCACAAAAATGCTCGGCACCAGCTCGATCTTTCCCGTGACGCCTCTTTAGTCGGCCAGCTGTTGGATTAGGACTGCTTTACTGTGTGCTCCAATTGACACTGGCTGACGGGGGCTTGGGGTCTTGGGGTTGAAGGGGGCCTTCTCTTTCTCCTTAAAATATATTGTCATGGCTATTATCTAGAAGGAAAAGAAATTTTTTTTCGGATTGAAGCGTTGACAATTCTTTCCTGAGCGTAATGCTTAGGGTTTTGTTGGATGAGAAATAAGGTCATCAATTGCTGCTGTCATCGCTCGCACTTTTTCACATTGAATTGTCGAGCTTTGCGTGGCTACGATTTCCGCCTTCTCACCGACTAAAGACATTTCGTCGAGTTATCGTACCGCCCCAGTCTGAGAATGTAGCGCTATGCTGCAGTTCTTTCTACTCGGCGACTGTTCTGTCTACCTGGACCGACTATACTGACCTTGTATCCGTGTTTGTAGTGTCCCCACCCAGGACCAGGTCCTCGTCCCTGAGACCCTCCTTAAGAAGCGCAAGAGCCAGGAGGCTGCTCGTGCTGCCCGCCGTGCCGATGCTGAGAAGACCAAGCAGGTTAGTTTAAAAAAAATTTCTTTTTTGTTTTGAAGGGGGGAAGCGGTTTGGTGATGATAACTACCCACACGCGACTAGACAACGTCGATGCTGTCGCTTTTTATTAACCATCTTTCGGGTCTGATAATCGACAAAGCTCATGTTTTATTGTTTGATGATGATCTTTTTGAACTCGAGCTGATTGTCTGAAATTCTAGGCCAACAAGGAGAAGCGTGGTGTCATCTTCAAGCGCGCCGAGTCTTACGTCAAGGAGTACCGCGACGCTGAGCGCGAGAAGATCCGCCTTGCCCGTGAGAGCCGCAAGGCCGGTACCTTCTACGTCGATGACCAGCCCAAGCTGGTCTTTGTTGTCCGTATCAAGGGTATCAACAAGATCGCCCCCAAGCCCCGCAAGATCCTCCAATTGTTGCGTCTTCTCCAGATCAACAACGGTGTCTTCATCCGCTTGAACAAGGCCACCTCCGAGATGCTTACCATCATCGACCCTTACATCGCCTACGGTTACCCCAACCTCAAGACCGTCCGTGAGCTCGTCTACAAGCGCGGATACGGAAAGATCAACGGCCAGCGCATTGCCCTCTCCGACAACCAGATCATTGAGGACAACCTCGGCAAGTACGGCATTGTCTGCGTTGAGGATCTCATCCACGAGATCTACTCCGTCGGCCCCAACTTCAAGCAGGCCTCCAACTTCCTGTGGCCCTTCAAGCTCTCCAACCCCACTGGTGGTTTCCACAGCCGCAAGTTCAACCACTTCATCGAGGGTGGTGACACTGGTAACCGTGAGGAGAACATCAACGGCCTCATCCGCCAGATGAACTAGATTTTAAACAAAAAAGTGGTTTCTTTGGTCTTGTTATGGGTTGTGTGTTTCACGAGGAGTGCATGTCATTAGCGTTACGATTTTCTATAGCTAGCGTTTTTCAAGCCTAATAAGGACAATTCTAGTGTTCAGACAGCCCACAACCGCGATCTAAATTAGACTGTCAAATTCAATTGACATCAATTGATTATCCCAATTGAAATATAAACATTTATGCAGTAGTCCTAGATATGGTAGACTTCCTGCACTCGCCGGCTCTTGTCCACCACGAGCCTGAGCTGTCTCCCCTGCCAGTCCGCGGTGTTGGTATTTGCCGAGTCAACTGCCGGGGCGAAGACGCCGGTTCGCAGCGTTTCCGTGAATAGCTCGTACGAGGGGTAATCTAGAAGCAGCATTTGTTTATTAATTCCAACCCTTTTGACCACTTCTTAATTGTGAGAAGGTTCTTACAGCCGTCGACAAAATGATTGACTTGTTCTTCCGTCATGCCTGTCCCTTTTGTAGCAAGTAGCCCTCTTTCTTGCTCTTGGCGCCAGTCGTAGACGAAACGGGTATTTTGGGCGTCGCTGTTATTCAGTTAATCGATTGAGAAATGTGTTTGACGGGGTTATGGGTTACTTGCATGTGAATCAACGCATCGAGTTGGCTAGGGTTCTATTAGTAGGGGTAGACAGATATATAGACACTGGTCGAATAGCAACTTACTCGGTCAGTTTATCATATCTCCTCAACGCATCATTGATAGCCTGCACGTCTTCCAGCTTGACATGCCCCAAACGCCCATCATACCCCTCTCCCTTTTCTCGCTGCTGCACTGCATCATCCCACTTGCGCTTCAGCTCATCGTCATCCAATGGCCGGAATCCGACACACCATCCCTCAAAAATCACGACTTTGATTGTTTTTTGGCCGGCTTGGTTGACAACCTCCCATTGATCCTCCGGCACGCGATCTCCCTGCCCCGAAAACGCGGATTTGTCGTACTGTGGAATCGCTGTGGGTTTGCTGGCGCGTAGCGAGGCAAAGACCTCTTCGCCGAGGGGTAGATCGTGAGTTGATGGCTGCCCGCGGTGTTGAAGCAGTGGGTTGCTAGGATGAGCGTTTGCGAGCGCGACTTGGTCGGCGTGTGTGAGGTATATATCGTCGAGAGAGAGGGTTACGGTGGGTAGGGAATACGGCGGCGCGCGAAGGGCTTTGTACAGCTCTGAGACCTGCGGCTGTCAATACTTGTCCGCTCTCAGAAAATAATTAAAAAAAAAAAAAACAGGGTTGGGCTGGTCATACTAGGACAGTCTTGCCAGCACCTTGAACGCCATTCAAGCCGAGGAAAAATGGCGGCACGTCGTCGGGCCGATCTGCATGTCGCGACTGGTGTTCCTTGAGCCGGTCCAGCAGGAACGGAATGCAGTGCTGCGACTTGTCGTCAATGACTTCCGGCATGGTGATGCAGTGTCAATTGGTTGAGAGGTTTCATTGAGAAGGCGACATTGTAGAGGTTTTCTTGGTTTATGGACCAGGCATCGGACATATCGCCGGTCAGTGCCCCGCGGGTGATGTTGTGGTTACAGATGGGTTGGGTTGTTTTTTAGCGTTGTGCGAGCCAAGCGAGCCGAAAGTGGGTCCTGAATTATATAATCACCCCACCCTATTAAATTTATTTTACCGCTTGTATTACCTTTCTTTTTATCTTTATTCTCCTTAAACTACTCAACAAGCACTTGCTATTTGCTTTAAAAATAACTACTCTTTTTTTTAACATTAATATAACTACTTTCTAAATAGTTTATAAGTAATTATTATTATAGAAACTAACTAAAAATGTAAAAATAGTATATCTAGTATTTTTATGAAGTAGAGACAGGCTGTCTATCTCTACCTTTTTATGAAAAGATAAGTGAATATTTCTTATTTTATTTTTTTTTTACTTTTTTTATTTAAACTGTTTTTTAAGTAGTTAACTTTTTTTAGTTTTCTTTTACTTTTTTAGCTCTCTAAATAGTTCCTAATTGTTTATTAATTAGTTATTTTCTTCACTTTCCTCTTACTTTTTTGGTTTTTTAACTGGTTTCTAATTATTTACTAACTGCTTATAGCTTACTGATAATTCTATTAAAATTTATTACGGTGAACTTTTCTATTATGTTAAAGATTGTTCTAAAGCTGATGTATAATTCTCACTAAGTAGTTATTAACTAGTTTCTAACTGTTTTTAAATTGCTTAGAAAAAATTCTCTGCTATTAATAATTTTTATATCTACCTTAAAGCATATAAAAGAATTAAAATTATGAAAGAAAATAAGGGAGACTATATCACTTAGAAAGATATAGATATATCACTTAGTAAATAATTTATAAATAGTTATTAACTAGTTATTAACTATTTTAGAATAGTATAAAGGTTTATTCTAGGGCTCTGGCTAGATAGATCTAGGATTAAGCGCTAGAATTAGTATTTTTAGCTTTTTTAATCTGTTTATAGCTATCTCTAAGTTGTTAGTTAAAAGAAATAATAATATAAATAATTTTTAAGTGTTTATTAATTAGTTATTAATTATTTAGATTTATATAATAAATATATGTTATATAATTTTAGAAATAGGCTACAAAATTTTATATAAAAGTTATGAAAACTAGACTAACTATTATAAGGATATTAATAAATGTGATTATTTTGTGCTATTTGAATATAGTAAACTGGTATTAAAATAAGTAACTTTAGAGGTGGATATTAAGGTTTAGGTCTAGCTAGAAGAGGATATAGCTATTTTTAATAATGAGAATGCTTGAAAACTGGTTAATAACTAATAAAGAATTACTTTCTAAGTAGTTAGAAAAAGTTAAAAATTTTTAAAGTAGTTTTTGTGATAATTTAGTTTTTTCAGAATTAGTTAGTAAAATAGGAAAATAAATAATTTTTAACTGTTTAAAAAGTAGTTAATATTTATTAATATTTAATTTTTAAAATTTTAAATTCTTTTAAAAAATATTTTAAAAATTTTTATAATTCTTTAAAAACTCTAAAAAATTTCTAAGAAAGTCTAAATAACTAATTAAAAAGTGATTTTTAACCGCTTATTATATATAGATTTTATAAAAATTTATTAAAGATAACTAATTTCTAAGTAGTTTTTAACTATTTATCTAATTACTTTATATCTTTAATCATCGCTCTATAAGATCTAATTCTAATTTTTTATTTATAAGTTATTTTGTTCTAATTTTCTTTTTTTTTTTTAAGTTTCATCTTAGTTTTTTTTAATTTAAGCTCCTGACAGTGTAATTCTAAATTTAAATTATTAGTGGATATAATACGTCGAAGATTTTGGGTTAATCTAGCTAAATTATATAAAGGATAAATGGTTAGTAAGTACTTAGTAACTACTTAAAGAGTTATACTTATTATTATTAGTTTGAGATGGAGATCGTCTTTGTGATGTTTGAGATGAAGATCTATTTTATTGGTGAGAAGTTTGTAAGCGATTTTTAATTTTAAAATTAGAATTATAAGATTTAGAATTAGAATATTGCTATTTTTTTAATTCTAAATAAATAGTTAATAACTACTTTTTAATTATTTATAAACTATTTAATTTTATTTTTTTAGCTTATATAATACAGATAATTTGCTTTTATATTTAATATTTAATAATTATAATAAATATTAAATTGT